>CM069454.1:3264701-3663696 GCA_035610835.1 Ophiura sarsii | reverse complement strand
CAATTAAATAGATCATCAGCTAACCACGGAAAGAAGATCCGATAACTATACCTAACTGAATTAAGACTTGATTGTAGAATTTCCGACCTAGATAGGAACTTTTTGGGATTTACAAAGAATCCTGGTTTCAAGGCGACTTGAACCCACGATCCTGTGATTGAAAGAATATTCCCGACCGACGATCAAGCGTCTGATAGATGTTTAAGCGTCTGATAGATAGCCATATACAGCGCTCAAACAAAGCAACCAGTGTAACAGATCATGTGAGAAAGCTGCCAAAAAGAAGATCCAATCCACCAAATTTAACTATGAGAAGAAACTATAGTTGACAGCATCAAACACAACACAAAGGGGTTCTATACCTACATTGAGATAATCAGTAAATGGGTACAAGAGTACCAGTTCAATATATTCTACACAAAATAGGAGTAAAAAGCCCGGGGGGGGGGGGGGGCACTGACATTGGAAAAGGGTATAGGTATGTGCCGCGCTGAAGACCCCCTTTTTCACCCTCTGCTGGCAGCTCGTATGACCCCCCTTTTGAGCCTGCATCAGTTCTTAAGCAGCGTTTGCATTAAAGTGGTGGTCCGGTTGCCCGGGACCACCAAAATTAGCACCGGGCAACCAACATTTACTTTTGCAGTTGCCCGGCGGGCAACCAAAACTCTTACTAGAAGTTAACACATGAATTTTAATATTTTACAGAACTGTGAATGAAACAAAATCAGCTAGTTATTAGTAACATATTCATGTTTTAAATTACTGTCATAATTGTGTACAGTATCACAACTGTGACGTCTAGCGCGGCGCATAATCGCATGGTGTAGATTACTAAGTTAAACAAAATAAACACATAAAATACGGGCAACCAAAAGTTCTGCCGGGCAACCATAATTTCCTGCTACGTTGCCCGGCGGGCAACAAGATTTTTTTCCTTAATTCGGACACTGTTCTTAAGACCCCAATTTTATTGAAAATTAAAAAATCGCGAAATTTTGCGTTCCAAAGCCCCAATTCTTCGAAAATTTGGCATTCTAAAACAAACAAAAAATGAAAATTTGCGTTCTTTTAAACTATAGGCCAGTTCTCAAGACCTACTTTTTTGAAAAAAATCAGTTCTTAAGACCCTATTTTTCGTCATAAAATCCAATCAGTTCAGTTCTGTAGCCCCCTTTTTGAGACCCTGTGCGGCACACCCCTACCCCAAAAAAAGTTGAGTGCCCCCCCACCCCCCGGGTAAAAGGTCATGTAGAGGTCATTCGAATTCAATCTGTGTACACCCTATGATAATCTTATCACATCATCTTACCCAGTATTATTGTCACAAATTTTGGCTGAGATTAAAGTCTGACTTTTCATATGAGAGCTCTAAACAGCAATAAATGCAGTTTAAAGATTTAACCAAATCGGCCGTAATTTAGCAAAACAGCGTAACTCGAAATATTGACTTTTTGAGTTACATGCATTTCTGGGGAAATCGAGGGCGCTCTTTTCATCTGTGAGAGTCTCAAAAGACCTTGACGCACCGTTTTAAAGATAGCGTAACGTATCTCAGCCTTATTTTGCAACTTTTAGCATTTTAATATGGTAAAACAGCGTTACTCGAGTTACGTGTTTCAAAATCTATTATTTTTCTTGGCAAAACAGCGTATCTCTAAGTTACGCGTCTTTTCCAAACAACTATTTTGCTACGAGATACGCGGGTTTGGCGAAAAAATATTAACCAAAGTAGTACACGTAACTTGAGTTACGTTGTTTTGCAAGATTAACTCTGCGTATAATTAGATGTCGGATTGGCGAACCCGCGTATCTGGACAAAATCAGCTGTATCTTTAGTAAAAATAGTTTACTTTACATAAGTTTTTAAAAATTAAAAAAATTAAACATAATGCACGTTTCCATTTTTAAATCAATTTCCTCTGTAAATAATAGAGAAAATGCAAACACTTAAACTTTAAAGTGCTCATATCTTAAAAACGTCATTTTCGAGTTACGCTGTTTTGCCAAATTACGGCCGAAATGGGGTCATGTAGGGTCATTAGATGTCAATCTCTGTGCAGGCCGTGAGCATCTCAAGTCCCCTTAACCAAAGGTTATTGTCACCAAGTTTGAAAGCACTGAACATGCCGAATCTATAAATGGCTAACCAAAACGGAAAATATGTACGCCATATATACAAACATTGCATGTCCACCTCTCATACACTCCAAATGAAATGAGGGAAAATACTGCAAGTCTATCAGGTTATGTTAACAGATGTCTTATTGTGAATTTCCCCATTGATTATAGCAGAAACCATCGTACAATTTATTTGCACGCATAGCATAGCGTCCAAATTAACAATTCCATTGCCATTTTGAAGCAAATCAGCATGAAATTCATTATTTATAGCAGGAAATAGTATGATGTAAAAAAAAATTGGATGCTATTATGCGCGCACATTTCACAAATAATGATCTTTGTGAGAAAATGCATGGGAGTTTGTTGAAAAGTCATAGTATATATGCCCCCCCTCCCAAAAAGAAAATGTTCTTGCCCCCTCTGTGGCGTCCAAAATATCACCTTCAAATTCGGTTTCAAAATCCAGTTCCGGCACATATTTGAGTATACAGCAATAGTTGAGTTCCAATAAAACAACAAGATTGTGAAAATCTGACAATAAATCTGGTGTTGTCCCAATGAGTGTTATATACATGTTATTGGAAATGTGTAAATGAAGTTTATAGAAAAAATGGGTTGATTTGAGCTATGTTATTGTTTTAGCCGACGATTTACCGCCACTGTGCATCCAAGCACGATGACTGAAAATTATGTGCTGAATTCATTAAGCCCTTAAAAAACTGCATTTACTGAAATATCAAATCGGTGATACCGACTTGATTTTCAGATATATTATAGATAAGCATTGGTAGCATAAGATTGCAAAATCTCATAAATCCAATCACTAGCCCATTTGAAATAGAGAGGTTTGAATAGGCCACAAATTGTGTGTAAAACCTATAAAAAGAGAGCAAATTACTTTTGTGCTACCTTTAAAGTTTTGACAAAATGGGGTACTATTGGATCATTAGAGGTCAATATGTGTATACCACATGAGCATCTCAAGTCCCCTTGCCCAAAGATTATTGTCACCAAGTTTGGTTGAGATTGAAGTCTCATATGAGAGCCCGGGCTATAACAGTAAAAGTTCAATTTAAAATGTTGACAAAATGGGGTCATTAGAGGTCACTTTGTGCACACCCCATGAGTCATCTCAAGGCAAACATTATTGTCTGAGATTGAAAGAAGAAAAAAAAAAATTCTCAGGATTTTATTGGAAATTTGGGTGGTGTCCCCCTGTGTGTAACTGATGGCTGAGGCATGTGCATCCACCCAGTAATATTGTGCATTTCTATCTACTTATCTTCAATTCCCTATTTGCATCTTTACAGGGGCACTAAGAGATGTGTTTGAGGCTGCGCCCTCAATTATGATAACAACTGAGATTAGTATATTTATACAATTGTATTTCGTGTATGAACTTACACCTATAAGGATTAAGAAAAATCAGCCCTCTTTGTACAAAACGTTGATTCTGATCGGGCCCGATCAGCATTTTACGTCAGACAGTATCCCCCTGCAGTACGCTTGATAAATAACACGAACCATATTTGCATAGAGGGTGTTTTTCAATAAATAGCGATGGTATTGTTTTAATCAAGTTTTGCTGTGTTTTTATTAGTAGAAACAACAATAATGGCAATTTTTAAATTTTCATCTTGAATTCTGAAGTAAATTTTTTAAAAATTTAAAAATGTCAACACCACTTAAAGGTAGATGACCCGATCACATTTTCGTAACACAGAATTATTTCAAACATACGGAGATTTTCATATCATATGAAAGCTCGTATTTTTCTTATCATCATACTGAAATTTGACGGCCTAAGTCGGTATAATTACGGAGAAATCAATGAAATAACGTTGAATTACCGCGAATGGTGGTAACCACCGATATAGTTTGTGTACTACTCAATGGGTACAGTTCCCAGCATCTTGTGCGTCTAAAATAAGAACCATTAGAGCTATGCAACTCAAACTTTGGAACACAGGATGACCTTTCATGTAGAATAGAAAACTTCAAGCTGAAAATCGGAACATCTACCTTTAATGTCCCTTTAATTGGTAATTTTTACACATTCATTTTGTACAATGAACTAGTATCAGTCAACAATAAAAAGGTTTGAATTATAATATTTCCCATTCTGCTTTGACAAAGATACCATTTGTCCTCTTGGCCTAACGCTACTATGTTGCATGCAATAGGGGATTCCCCAATGCACTGTGTGATGTGCACACTCAATCAGAATCCATTGCCTTAAAGGTATATTATGTGATCTTTCCAGGGAACGCCCTCAACATCGAAAAAAAATAGAAAGCAGATTTTCTTGCAGATTTACATTTCTGATCATAAATCATGCATACATTCCAAGTTACAGGGCGATACAATTCTTAATTACTTCAAAATCATGGTTTTAGAGTGAAAATAAACTGTCGGAATTCCGACAGTTTATATTTTTCACTCTTAATTCACTCTAAAACCATGATTTTGAGGTAATTAGGAATCGTATCGCTCTGTAACTTGGAATGTATGTATGATTTATGATCGGAAATGTAAATCTGCAAGAAAACCTACTTTCTAAAAAAAATCATGAATAGAGGGCGCTCTCTGGAAAAGATCACATAATATGCCTTTAATACAAAGGTGGTGGGTAAGGGTGTTTTATATATTTTTTAAATCATCACTTGAACTCAACTTAATATATTGACAGAAGATTGGTTGATTATAACATTTATGATAACCTTAAGTTATGAATGTGTATTGCACTTCACTGCACTACATGTACCATACGACACAAATTAGTCTGAATAAAAGAAAAAAGATTTGTAATTATCTATAGAAACACTCTGGGTTTTGTCTACAATGTACATGTACACACACTTAGGTTATGAATGTGTATTGCATTTCACTGCACTACATAACAGTGCACTACATGTACCGTCACAAATTAGTCTGAATAAAAGAAAAAAATATTTGTAATTATTTATAGAAACACTCTGGGTTTTGTCTACAATGTACATGTACACACACACACAGCTCAGAGTGCAGATAGGTCGCAACAATGAAGTAAGCCTCGGGATGTACAATCAGAATATGGTTTGGCCTTTGAACACTAAACACTTGTTAAAGCCTCACAATACAATACTTAGTGCGCCATACTGACAAGATTTCAGCTGGAGACTGTTTCAATTTACCACTTCAAGGCACATTATTCAAACTGCCATGGCCATATCTAAGGAACTATTGGATCAGAAGGGGAAGTTTGACAAACATGACACAGACCTCACACTATGCGGTATCTGTGAGGCTCCAATTGAAGAGAATCCGAAAGCTTTGCCTTGTCTGCATACATTCTGTCTGGGATGTATCCAAGAGTGGGCCAAAGGAAAGGACAAAATCCAATGTCCACTGTGTAAGGAAGACTTTGTAATACCATCTGAGGGTGTGTCTGGGTTCAGGAGCAACTTCTTTGTCACCAAACTCCAGAAAACACGAGCTATGAAAGAGGAAGTGGGAAGAAGTAAAACTACTTGCACAAGTTGCAAAAACACAGGCAATGCTGTGGCCCGGTGTCTCGAGTGTAAAGCGTACCTATGTGATAGCTGCGTACAGGCTCATAAAACTTTGAAAGTGTTAGAAACCCATCGGGTGTGTTCATTTGATGACATCCAAACAGGCAAAGTCGACGTCCACAAGCTTCACATCCAGGAGTGCTGTAGCAAACACCTTGGCCAAGTCCTGTGGTTTTTCTGCGAGTCGTGTGGAATTCTCATCTGCCGCGATTGTACCGTCGTCGATCATCCCGCGTCTTTGCATACGCTTGTTAATGTTGAGGAGGTTTCCGGAGAGCAGAGCAAGCAATTGGACAAACTTGCATCCCAATGTCGAAAAGTGGCCGAACTGGTAGATGATGCTATCAAAATCGCAGATGGTGTGGAGATCAACTTAGGAAAGGCTTTACAGAAAGCAAACACTGATGTTGATAATGTCACATTGGAAATAATAGCACAACTAAAAGTCAAACAACAGAAATGCAAAGATGAAATAGTGCAAGCCGGAGATGATTGTAGAGCGAAGATCTCGGTGGAAAAGGACAAACTCCAATCTCAGCGCTCGCAACTTTGTAGGGCAATAGAAATGACTGACACTGTTACCAGGACTGGATCACCTTACGACCTGGCTGCTATATATACTACACTCACAGACACCATGCAGAAACTTAGTGACATAGAACCTGCGACTGTATCGTCTGAGTTAGGAGAGGTCAAGTTTGTGCCAAATAACGACTTTGAAACGCTGCCAGAATTTGGAACACTTACAACCTCTGCTCCTACAATCACAACTTCCAAAACCAAGACTTTTGATCTTCAAGGAGAGTGGGAAATGACCAGTCAACTGTGCACACAAGGCAATTTGGAAAATGCAATGGGTATAGCACTTTACCCCTCTGGTGACATGGTAGTGGCATGTGAAAACACCGATGGTAAAGTTAGAGTTTTTGACCAAAATGGGGCTTTCAAACATGATATTGATGTCAAGGGGTCAGTACCAAATTCAGGCACTTCAGAACCTTGTAGTGTTGTGGTCCCAAGTGTCAATGGTAACTGGCATACATACGTAACTGACACGACACCTGTCGTGAAAGTATTTGACATGAAATCCAAGCTGATCAACACGTTTGAAACCATTTTCCCTGATTCATTGCATTCCCCACAGTCTTCCCTTTGTGGTTTAGCCATAGGTTGTGAAGATCAGATCATTGTTGGAGATTATGATAACTCCTACATCAGCATACACAAATTGTGTGGCACTCATCTGTCCAGTTTCAAGATCAACATTAAACCACATTTCCTTGCAACTGCATCAAACGACAACACCATCATCATTAGTCAATATGACCCACCCTGTGTCCAGATAATGGACTATACTGGTCAAGTGCTTCACACTTTGGACAAACCCACAGGTGTGGATATGGGATGGCGACCAACAAGCACATGCTTTAATGGTGATGCAGAATTCCTGATCGCCAGTCAACATACTTTCCTTCAAGACAATAAAGCTGGTATCCATCGTTACACGACACAAGGAGACTATTTAGGCTGTATCACCACACAGGTGGATGACCCAACCAACGTGGTCATCACACGCGATGGAAAGATACTAGTGCTGGAACGGGAAAGTGTGAAGGTGTTCACAAAGAAATGACAATGTACAATACAGAACAATGCAAAGGGTTGAGAGGTTAAAAAGATACACAATCGGCACCAAGCATTTTTGCACCAAAAATGCTTGTGCAGCCAAAGGTTGTCCCAACTTTGCTATTCCATTTTTAAACATTATTTTGATCTCCAGAACAAAATATAAGTGCTTTTTTTTATTTAAAAATAGAAAACACTGCAGAATTACTTTAAGTACCAAATATCACCCCATTTTAGGTGCTTTAAATTCCATGCAAGCTAAAGAATCGCTCACAAAATGTACACAACCATATTTTTGTTCAATTGCTTACCGTATTATCCCTATTAAGCGCCCAGGGCGGTTAGCAAAGTCATTATGGGTGGGCGCTTATTATGTTACCATTTTAAACTCATTTATCGTACTAAAATAAAATGTACAAGTAGTCATTTGAAGATGCTGACCATTTGATGGTCATTTGAAGATGCTGACTATTTGATGGTCATTTAAGGAAGCTGACAATTTCATGTACTAAATGAAATATATGTACAAGTGGTCATTTGAGGATGCTGACCATTTGAAAAGGTGGGCGCTTATAAGGGATTGTTTGTTGGTAGTCATTGAGAAAAACAGGGGTGGGCGCTTATAAGGTCCTGGGCGCTTAATTAATAGGGATAATTAGAGAATAATGACTGCGTAACAACTGTTTTCGTGAATTTGTTTTAAAATCAGAGGTTTTTGTTCTGGTCTGAGGAATTGTCCCGAGGGGCGCAGCCCCCGAGGGACAATTCCGAATGACCAGAACAAAACCCGGGGATTTCAAAACAAATTCACAAAAACAGTTGTTAAGCACTCATTATTCTCATTCATTACTGAAAAAGATGCATATTTTATCCAAATCGTTGATTTGTACCGATATAATCTTGCAAATAATTAATTAGTTTTCTGTTTATTTTGTCCACCCCTTCTTAGTTATTGAAACAGTCCAAGTTGGGTCATCCCCCTCATTAACATTTTTATCATTCAACCAATCACAAATAAGCTTTAATCGTGTTTCCTCATAACTCATTGAATATTCAGTTTAGGGGCGTGAGGCGTTAATTTGATTGGTCGGTCAGTGAGCAAAACAATGGAACACTTTGGCGCAGTACTTTCGGGCAATTATTAGTAACCCGCGCTCGGCGTGCGCGTTCTCATCTAACGATTAATTTGATTGGAACGCACTTGTTACGCATCTATCGCGATTATTCATGAAGTAATGAATACGGTACATATTTCTCATGTACAATACAGTTACCAAAATGTATAGAAGTTTGGAACAATTAATGCTGCAGGTTGTTTTCTATCCAAACATGTTTTCATTAGTTCATATTGCAATAATTTTTATTAGAGATATGAAATATTATGTTTTCCAAGTACCAAGGATAAGAAATATATTTTAGAAAAAAGTTCTGGGAAGTAATTACCCTGCCCTTGTGAAATTTTTTGATGCAGAGCTGTCCGTCCGTGACGCAAAAAAAAGTTTTAAAGTTTTTCAACTTTTTTCAAGGAAAGAGAGAAAAAATAAAAACATAGTGAGCTATCTCCCCTATATACCCCCTTTCTCATGTAGAAATGAAACTTAACAATGACGTCAATAAATAAGTTAAATCAGTGATTAAAAGTTGTCACGGACAGACATTATTCAGTTCCGAGTACAAATGCCAAGCTGAATCCTGCCCCTCTTACCAAAATGGCAAGAGATAGGCCTGCTGCATCATATTAAATAGACTGTATGCTGTGATACAACTTTTTAAAACAATTTTGACCCTTCTTTGATAAGTTTTTGTTCGATTAATTGTGTAATTAAAGGTTAGTGATAATGGATACATGTACTGTAGGCATCCAACAGTGTTTTGTGTTTTTCAAAGCTTCATGAAGAAAAAGCCTGCAACTTTTGATAGTGCAAAGCTTAAAATTAAATTTGTGCTAACATCTCCAATGATACTTTCTGATTTCAATGCTGTTACTTGCTTTTGGGGCAATTTTAAACAGTGTCTTAACTGATCTCATGCTACCCCTTTTATTTGCAAGCATTATTTCAGCATGTATAGGCAGTATGGTTAACAAGCGCAAGCTATACTACAGATTCACCAAAGAAGATCTGCTGAGGGGTCACAAATGCACAAATGACTTCATTTGACTTCAAGTAATTTTAATTGTTAGCGCCTATTAACTAATTACTGCTATTAAAGGGAAACAATGTCATGTTGAATTTTTTAATTTTAATTAATTTACTTCAGAATTCAAGATGAACTTTAAAAATTGCCATTACTGTTGTTTCTATTAAAAACGACCCTGGCAAAACTTGATTTTTTTTTTTTTTTTTTTGTATATGTTGGAATACCGCCCCTAACCATGTAAAATGCTGGTTGCGTCTCTACCAGCATTTTTGAACCGACATTTTGTTGTACAAAGAGGGCTGATTTTTCTTAATCCTTATAGGTATAAGTTCCGTACATGTAAAACAAAAATGTGATTTTTCATGATTTTGGCGGTAAAAAATCACATTTTTTGGCACCTTTTGGTCTGTAACTCAAAAAATAAATAAGATATTAAAAATTTAAAAAAATGCTCCTGGGATATGTTATCAGGATTATCATAAAACTAGTATGACAAAACTTAACAAAATAAATTTTGAGTTATCTTTTCCAAACCTAAAATGGGTCAAAAAACGTGTTTTTTATAATTTTTTCCAAAATGGTCAATTTCATTATCATGGTTGGATTAATTAAACCTTTCGTGCAAAAAACTGTATACATTTATAAAGATTAAATGAATATTGAAGAAGTTACGGCAGTTTTACGGAGACTGTACCTGAGAGTCCACACACCCCTTAAAGTGTTTCTTCTTTCCTTGGATGGCAGATGAATTTAAATGCTATAAAACAATGGCCTAAGATGTATACAAGTTTATTGTGAGAAAATTCTCACCCAAATGGTGAGGTTGTTAACTTGGATTTGCCATACATGTATGTTGATATGTTGGGAAAAGACAAACTTTATTACACAGACTGAATAAATCACCACCCAACATGCATTTGCTCTCTATTTTGTAGTTTATGATGTCACTTTTTCACAAAAACTTCATGTAAAGTATGAATAAAAAGTGATTTTGAAGTTATTCTTGTGGTGAACATTTGCGTCCGTCCGTGACGCCCAAAATTGTCCGTTCGTGACACAAATTGTAAGACCTCTCTTGTAAAAAAAAAGATCAGCTTTCACCAGCTGTGTATCAGGTAATCAAGTCATATATCTTAGATACTGTTTAGCCTAAAAAGAATTGTGGAGTAACTAATGTCTTAGATAGAAACAGAAAAAGAGTACATAAAAGTAAAGAACCCTATTTCTATCTTGTCCGTCCGTGACGCAAATGTTTTGTTCTTTCTATTTTTAGTAACAAACCACGCCTATTCAATTTTTATCAGTTTCAATAGAGTTGATGATACTCTTCAACATAAAACATAAAACATTTTTGTAAATATTAGTAGTAACTTTTTATAGGCAGTTTTTCTCAAATGTTTTCAAAAATGTCCGTCCGTGACGAACCGATCACCCTCTGTATGTGTAAATAATTCCTACACTCTTAGAGGTTACGAACCAAATCAGGAAACTAAAATATAGAGTGCATTGAATGTGTCTAATTGCACTCCACCTGTGCGCCGTACATTCACGCTTTTTTATTTCTTGTTCTCGCGGTTCTCCAATTTTTCTGTGGGTGATATAGCACTTGTATCCATTATTAAAGAGATTTAAAATATGCTCAACATTGACAATTTTGATTTTGTATTATCGTGTATGAATTAGGTCAATACATGCATGTTTTGTTTTTTCGCAAATGTTGATATGCTTACACAGGGTCGTGCCATTATTCACAAAAAACATGCATTGATTTGTCTTATTTGTCTCCAAACAATGCGTACGTACATTAATGGATCTATATAAACAAGGCGATCAACCCTCAGATAATGAGTGTCGCCAGTGGCGTAACAACCGGGGGGGGGCAGGGGGGGCACAGTGCCCCCCCTGAAGGTGCTCAGCAGGAAATTCAAACCTACCCACCAGGAAAAATGAGGGGAAGGGAAAAGAGGAAAAGAAGGGGGAAAGGGAAAGAAAAGAGAGAGAGAAAGGAAAAAGGAAGGAAAAAGAAGAAGGAAAAGGAGAAAAAAAGGGGAAAGAAAGAAAGAAAGATTTTTTTTGACCGTGCGAAATTTTGTGACCGTGCGAAATTTTGTGACCGTGCGAAATTTTGTGACCGTGCGAAATTTTGTGACCGTGCGAAATTTTGTGACCGTGCGATTTTTTTGTGACCCTACCCCCCCCCCCCCCCCCCCACTTACATGAAATTCACGAGGTGACTGACTGGGACGGAATTATTCTAACAAGGAAATTTTTGGGCTGTGCCCCCCCTGACAACCAACCTCTGTTACGCCCTGTGATCTCTACTTTGACGTAGCAGATATACTGATTCGTGGAAAAACATTGTTATTTTTTTTTAGTAATTACATTCCACATTTTACGTTCCACATTATGAAGAGTTATTTTTTGACAGTATTACAACATACTTGGATGACAAACACACAGGTGTGGTCATCACGATCCGTTACTCAGTTCATCGTGTAGGTACCTACACAATCAAAGTCCAATCCAGGCACTCACACAGAGATGCTGTATTTAACATTCTTAAACAGCTAAGGAAGTGTACGCAATCACGAATTGGTTCTCAGAGAAATCAACGACATTTAGATGAGAAAACTTAAAACCGCTTGTGTCAGTCCGGTTTTAGCAACAGCTTCTCACAAAGAAGATTTTAACGTTGCACCCACAATGCATTAAACCAACTCAAGATTTTTTCCCACGATGCTTTTTGATTTCCTCTTATCGAGACTCGCATCAATACGATCGATAGATCAGTGACCTTCGTACCCCGAGATATTGATATCGTGGCAGTATCGGAAAATCAATGGTTCTCTTCTCTTTTTGGTTTACCAATGTGAGTAAGTTGCTTACTAGTCAAGCTCTTAAGTTTTAGAAATAAGAACAAGGAACACTGAGAACTAATTTATTTATTGATGTAAACGAGAATCTAAGAGCTTGTACGATGATGGTGCTATGAAGCCATGATTTTGTGTAAATGTCTATGGGAACCAAGATGAATCGGAGACCAGATTTACGGTGATTTGCAAAAATGCAATGCATTGTGGTGCTGTCTTTAAAATCTTCTTCGGACGTATCAAGCAGGTCTGCCAGTGCCAGAACTTCTTTCTCGCTCAGTCAATTACGTTTATTTGTTTACATTTTCATTTGCAATTGCCTCAACCATTCATTAATTTAAAATGGATAATTTTCACACACAATGTATGGGAGCTTTAACCAGGACATTAACATGTAAAACAACTACAGCAATAACAAATAAACCGACGGTAATTCAAAGGTTATAAAACCATGGAACGCCTTTTATTTGATTTGTTTCACTTCAGAGGTTTCACTTCAAGTTCAAACATATCCTACTATATATTAGCAAGATTCAGTTATCACTAATGTAAGCTTAATTAATTTGTAGACTGAAATAGTAAGAGTTGGTATCGCCCAATACCATAATTATCCTATTCTGTTAACCCTAAACCTACTACACTGAACAGCAACATTTTTTTTTCCAACGGAGAAAATTCACTCGAAAGGTCAATAGTAAACTTCGCCTCGTATATATAGCCTGGGTCCATTTTATAGCCCAAAAACTCGCACGCCGGGTTATAAAAACAGGCTGGTCGTGTTGTTGCCGTGTTATGTAGTACATGTAGGGTTAGGGTTAATGAATTGTTATACACAGGAAGACGAGTAGACTTACTAATTAATATTGAGCATGCTCAGCACAAGCCTATTTCATGTGGCCTAGGCATAGTGCCGCCAAAAATAAATCGCTACAAATTTATGACACGTCCTGATTAATTGATTCCACAAATCATATAAATCCATAATCGAAATTCAAAGTTAATATTCCATAGTAAAAATCCAATTTGTTTTATGGAAAGACAGTAGAAATATATAGAATCTCCACCGTGTTTTTGAAGTCTACAACTCAAAATGACAAACAGCTGTTTTCTAACTGAACTTGAAATGAAATCAATCTATAAGCTGCTTTGGTAAAATATCAATACGCCAATAACTTCCTTCATTGATGAACAATTAGGCCGCTTATTGATGGACGTAAATTAAACAAATAATTCACATTTTATGTGTTATATCGAGCAAGTTTGTTTATTAAATAAAGACAACTGTTCTTTACGTTAAAACCGGTATAATGTTGTGCCTTTTAAAGGCATATTGTGTGATCTTTTCCAAGTAGCACCCCCTCTATCATTGATTTTTTACTATGAAAGCAGATTTTAATTTTTGATCATAAATCATAAAGATCTTCTAAGTTACAGATCAATACGATTCCTTATTACTTCAAAATCATGGTTTGAAAATATCAATACGCGAGCGGTACAATCTATTTTTTTAATTTTACTCTAGATTCACTCTTTAAACCATGATTTTGAGGTTATTAGGAATCGTATCGCTCTATAACTTGGAATATATTTACGATTTATGATCAGAAAAGGTGTTTTTTTCGAGGATAGAGGGCGGCCCATGGAAAAGATCACATAATAAAGGATTATTTTGTGAAATCCAAATTATCCTGATTTGCTTACCGCGATAAGGCCTGCGCATTGATTTTTGTTGGTTGCTCTCCTGTGTTTTAACAACCCATGCCTTAGCCAATCAGGTTTGGTGTTTGCTGACCCGCGTAATTTTCTTTTGTCTGCAGTCATGAGTTTTTTGTCCCTGGCTGCTGATCTGCCAGATCTTCTTTTTCTCTCATTGCGTTTTTTGCCAGCATACCAGTCGGAAGCTTCTGAAATTTGGTAAAATAATCAGAACTGCGGCCTCACGAGTTCTAGGTTATGGTTGGAGGCAGTATGATATAGAATACCGCCGCCGTCAAGAACTTTGCCCTCATAGTTCTTGGGCTACAATGGATGGAGAACTGTGGAATTTACATATCGCAGTGCCTTCCCCAATTTTGCCGCCAGTGGTTAGGGGTAATCAGGGAGGGTTTCAGAATTTTGGGAGGGAGGAACAACCAGGAAACGGTAGATCTCCTGCGGGCCGGGGAGGCATTTGTTTCGCCTTCAATGGTAAATCCGGGTGCTCCCGTACTTCATGCAAATTTACCCACGTCTGTCAAGCATGTAACAATGAGGGGCATGGGGCAGCATATTGTGATGCTTCAATTTGAACGTATTAATACTGGTGACATTGTGTCCAGTAAAGTTTCAACGCATCATTCAGTCCAGTGCATGGGGGGGGGGGGGGGGGGGTCCATTAAATATATCTTAACTTGATATTGTATCTGTCTATGTCTAATTGTTTGCGTTTCTTTTGTTGTTGTGTTTCTTGCTACTTTTTTGCTTGTTTTGCTGTTTTTTCTTTTTGCTTTGTTTTTTGGAAACAATTTTATACAGGTCCCTTCCGAATCCGCACATGGATAGTAGGCGATAGTAAATGGCTGGCAAGTACAATTTCAGTTTGAAGGTACCGATACGACCTAACTGGAAAGGTCTTAGCATTAAAACATATAGGTGATATTTTGGATATATTTAAGGGTCACCTTTGGAATGAACCATACCCCAACACTTTGATTTTATATTTATGTAATAGGACTGATGGGATACACACACCTCTCAGATACAGTTTTTAGGTAGGCACTAGGTAAGGCTCTAGTTTCTTCAACCGAAACCCTTCTATGTTGTTCTACACCTATTGCCATCAGGTCATTTCTTTGCTTTATCATTATATAGTAATGTGCCTTTAAAATTCATACATTTTGTCCTCGGGGGGGGGGGGGGGGGGGGGGTAGGTTACAAGCCCCTTAGTAGGACCTTGTTTTGGCAGGTTGGTATACATTTGGGGCTACAACATCATTTTAAAATATGGAAATTAATAAAATAAAATAAATAAAGTAAAATAAAGTCAATTCAGGTGTATTGGAAAAAATTCCCCTTCGCTAATTTTTCCGTTGGGAGGGATGGGTTTTTCGCGTTCGCTGCCTTGGAATTTTTGATACACATTTGATCTTATTTACTAAGAAGTTTAGTGCAAATAGATGCATGATTAATATAGTGTTGAATTTGACAAATTGGTTAACCTTTGCAGATGGCCCCTTCTGAGAGGCGGTTTTTTCTTGTCCTGATGCCGTCATATAGAAATATATGTTTTTTCCAATCATTGTCTGACACAAATTGCAGTAAAGATTATATCCCTTAAATGGACTGATATTTGGATATTTACTGACTACTTGTACGTTGAACTCATAAGTGTCGTTAAGAACTCTAAAGAAAATAGACACGAGTTGACAACATAAATGCCTTAAAAGGTCATTTACTTCATATTTACACAAAGATCCGAAATATCATTGATATTAATATTTTTATGTTTCAACAACGCCAGAGAAGCTGGTAGCGGATTGAGTGTGAATAAACAATTGGTTGGGCAAATAAAATGTCCAATTGGTATGCTGGTAATCAACACGCAGCACCTACACATTTTGTGTCGCTTTGTCTCTCCACTTTGAGTCTGTAGGCAATATACCTTTAAACTTAAAATATGTGTAAAAACTAAAAACAGATATGGTCGAGAATTCCAATTTTTTAAAGCCGATTTACATGTTATTCAGACCACTTAAACTCCGCCAATCCCTTTGATAAATACTGTCTCATTATTTATGCTGATTTCTGATTGGTTGGACCATGAAGAAAGGTCTAAAACTGTCTTTAAAGCGCTTGAAACATTAAAAAATGTTGTTAAATTAAGCAGTTTAAGAATGAGAATAAAGGCATTGATTTAAGACTGTACCAGTGTTATGTTTTCTGTTATGTTAACATAAGGCAAAAAAAAATTGTTATGTTGTCCTCGACAGCTTTCAGAGAGGAGGGGCGGGCAGGCGGATTTGGGTTGGTTTTTTTTTTTTAAATTAAAATTTTCTTTTACCAGCAGAAGCTCAAAGTTCAGCCAACAAGAAGTTAAAATCACTCTAAGAGCCGCACATATATGTTATAAACACTAAATTTAATATTAATGCCATTTAAACTGTTAAAAAAGAAATCTGAAAAAAATCTGAAAAATAAAACTGAAAAAAAAACCACAACGATGCTGTTCTTAAAATAATACTAACGTCCGCATTCATGTGAGACAACATAACACGGGTACCAACAAAGTATGGTGCTGGAATGAACAAGTGGTATCACATCGGTGTGACCCAAAAAACTGGTTCCAAAAACATTAGGGCTTAAAACTTTCGGAGTGAGTGATAACAAATGGTATTTGCCTAAAAAATTATTCCTCATGGATTAAGCTAAATGTCAGCATATAATATGTGGCTGTGATGCTATCCTTAAAGATGGCATAGTAAAAAACATTTATACAGGAACTATGGTACATACGACAAATAGACATATTTTACAAACTTTTCTATAAGTAAACAGTAAACTCTAACACATATCTAATGTAACACTAGTACATTTGTTACATTGGCGCACCTAGATAGAGTTTCATGTTTCGCAGGTGGTCTGTGATAACTCTTGAGACATAAGTAATATTTATGGAAAACGGTGATTTGAAATGGTCTATTGCTTTAAAAGAAGAAAAAAATGAGAACAAAATGCAAAATCCAGGATGGCCAGGCCAAAAAAAGTCATGCATATTCATGAATGACGAAAAATAGATCCACAATAAGGCATACATGTAGGTAAATAACGATCAACACACTGTAGCTGAGATACCTCATCCCACGCTGAATGCATTGTTGCGCTGCCATAGCTACGGCGCGATGGGTAACACGCTATGACATGGGTGTGAAGTCTGGCGCTGTGGTGAGCGCAGATACACATGTAGTTTATGCCAATCAATAAATTTGTTATCATTCTAAGCGTGAAGCTGGCTTGATCGAATTTATTTGTGGATCTATTTTTCGTCAATCATGATTATGCATGACTTTTATGCCAGCAAATGACTGTGGTGGAATAATTGGTGCGTACCTGCAGCTATGGATAAGTTGTGTAGAGCCCATTGATGTAGGAAACCAGCATAGTTTTGTTGTTGTTTGCAGAGCTGCGTCCAGTTGCATAAAATGCGGCAACAACTACATGCATGATGATTTCAAGGGTTTCTGCCCAACGGTTATGCATAGGAAGTGTTGCTTTTATACATGTTCCGCGGCAAGAGCACTTACAAGGTTTCAACATAACAGCGAAGATATAAATATCACAAAATATTAAATATACTCACCATTTGTATATTGTCCAATTCTTGTAATAAATATTCCTCTTCAAGTTTACCATACTGTAATAAGTATGGTACATAGGGCGCATGTATTGCATTGACTAAATCGTCTATGTGAACACCTGATGTTGAGCCTACAAAGAGTACAAAAATCAAAATCAAATCAAAATTATTTGTACTTTGTTTATTATGTCTTGGTTTTTTTCATGTATTCCCTAAGTCATTTCATTTTGCCATTTTATGTTTATTCTTTTTAATTAATTATTCTTACACTGTAAAAACAGAAGTACTCGTTTTGGTCAAAAGTACTCGTTTTCAATCCATGACTAACAATAGACACTTGACTTCTATTGACACATCAATACCAGTACCAATAGGAGTACTTCATACCACTTTTCTGATAGCCCAATGCAAACTGTCTAGACAACTGTCTAAGCCAGGCTTTCTCAACTAGATTAACTGATGCGCCACATTTTAGTAACCAACTTGTTGAAGCTCCACTTGGTCATATTTTTTAGAATTTACAATGGCAAAATTCCCTTTATAACATTAATTTCAACATATTTTAACATATGTAGGCAGCATATTTTAAAACTAATATTACTGTTTTGAGGGCACATACGCGCGTAGCGGGGGGAAAATGTGCTGTATTTATACATCTGACTGTCATATGCCTATGGAATCCATTTGAGAATGCCTGGTCTAAGCCTATCATCAATTTTATCACCATCACTAAACATCCCACTTGTCATGACACCTATTGTGTGAAATGGATAACAAAGCACTGTCTGGCAACACTGCCCTATCATCCCTTGTTAGTGCTTGTTGCTGCACACAAAGTTGGTATATCTTGCTTTTAATATCCTATATCAATGCACTCGATTGGGACATAACTACTCGTTTTTGTGCTTCTATTCTTGTTCGATTTAAAGAGGATTCAAGGGTATTAAATGACCAGTACGAACAAGGAACAAAGGCTAATTCCCCATATAACTAGAGTCTTTAAAACAAGTACTTTTGACCAAAACGAGTACATTTTGTTTTCCAGTGTTAGCCATCCCATTATGGATTTTACTCAACATTGTTGTTTTAAATACTATTTACTTTTTTAATCCAATCTCCTTTGTTTATGTCATACTTTGTTATAGTATCCTCTAAATCTATTAGTTGCCAATTTTGATAACCCTTCCCCTATTCATCCATCTGTCACTTTGTCCGTCTGTATATTATCTCTTGTCATTTTCTGCCCATTGTCCCCCTGTCTATATATATATATATATATATATATATATGTTGTGAATGTTGTATTCTGTTATTTTGTTATTTTGCCTTTGATAAAGATTATGTTAGAATAAAAACGTCCTCTTATATTAATGAAGGTGCCTAGTGTGTACGCTCCACCCTTCATTGAACGAAGATTAAATCAGCTTCATTCGATGAACCTCGGGAAGTTCTTTTGACGAAGATAAATTTTAATTCGATGAAGCAAATGTGTAATGTGTACGCTCGCTTGATCGAATGAAGGGAGTCATGCGGAACGAATGGCATACATGGAGTCAATTTCCGGTATCACATGGTAACCATCCTTAATTCGATCTTTGTTAATAATTACTTATGTGTACGCATCTCGATCTTCTTTAGTTCAATGTTTAATGTAGTGTGTACGGGGTCATAGACTCCCAATTTCATTTTGACATAACGGCCCCACATGACTCCATCATCTCTTCCCTGTATTGTAACATACTTGAATCCATGAGAAAGAACTTACCTGCCGTTGAGGTTATAGCTGTCTCTAGTGTCTTTGAAAATCTTGATGTTATCTGATAAGGAGTAAAATAATAAGGGATTAAATCATTGAATAAGTTCATCAGGATTGTAGAATGAAATGATTAAATTGTTTTGTTTACAAATCCAAATATCTACTCACATGACTAGACAGTTTCGTCTTCCCGATCGGAAGACTTCATCGGTAGTGACTGGATCCACTTGATTTTCCCGCGAGATGTACTATCACTTTCGGTCCCAGGAAGCTCAGGTGTTGTTAACAGTGGATCGTATACATGATTTAGAGAATAAATACCCTCGTCGCGGTTGATGATTTTGGCCCCCTGCCTTCGTATTAACACAATTGACGACACGGGTAACATCAAGTTCACACACGAAGAGGAAGACAATTGACAGATACCTTTCCTCGACACCCTCATTGTCCGAAAAGCAGATGGCTCTGTGAAGTTATTAATCTACAGAAAAAAGACACACACGGACCAGTACCTAAACTTCTCGTCTCAACATCCTCTACATCAAAAACTGGGAGTTATACGAACACTGTTTGACAGAATGAACAAAATCGTCACAGAAGAACCAGACAAGATTGCAGAAGCAAAAAGGATCAAAGAAGCTTTAGGAAGGTGTGGATACCCCAGCTGGGCTTTCAAAAGAGTACAACAACAGATGAAGGACAAGATCACAAAGAAAGCCAAGAAAAAGGATGACACCAAAGTGAGTAATGGCATGGTGGTTATCCCCTACATCCAAGGTGTGTCTGAAAGACTGCAAAGATCCTTTAAGAAATACGACATCCAGACTGCAATGAAACCCTACAACACACTTAAACGGCTATTAGTGCATCCCAAAGACAAACGTGACACGCTACAGACCAGCGATTGTGTTTACAAGATCCCTTGTCACTCTTGCGACAAGGCCTACGTCGGTGAGACAGGCCGTCTGTTTGGAACAAGGCTTAACGAACACAAGAAAGATGCCAAAAAAGTAAGCAACAAGAAGTTCACGAGAGCCAACAGAAAAGATTCTACGACGGAACAACATAAATCAGCTGTCACAGACCACATAGCACAAGAGAATCACACAATCGACTGGGACGGGGCTTCAATCCTTGACAAAGACTTTGACAAACACAAGCGTTGGATAAGAGAATCCATTTGGAGACGAAGGCAGGGGGCCAAAATCATCAACCGCGACGAGGGTATTTATTCTCTAAATCATGTATACGATCCACTGTTAACAACACCTGAGCTTCCTGGGACCGAGAGTGATAGTAAATCTCGTGGGAAAATCAAGTGGATCCAGTCACTACCGATGAAGTCTTCCGATCGGGAAGACGAAACTGTCTAGTCATGTGAGTAGATATTTGGATTTGTAAACAAAACAATTTAATCAGGGATTAAATCATGTTTCAGCATTGTGCATCACCAATCGACAACGGTGTTCGTGCGTCTGCGTGGTTTATTTCACGAGGGCAACGACTGAGTGAAATAAACATGCAGCACGCGCAGAACGTGAGTTGTCGATTGGTGAAGCACATACGCTGAAACATGATTTAATCCCGTTCAACAATGACTAGGGATTTGAACGCCATTTCATAAATAGACAATGCAAATAAGAACATTATTTTAATGCAGGCCTACTTCATTAACAATTTCATTCAATTATCAAAAAACTGAAATGACCAAACTAACCTATAATTAAGTTCCTGTAAGTTTCAAAACTTGATGAAAACAGTTGGCATGGTCATTCCAAAAACAACACACATTGCGACTGCGGTCGCGTATTACGTGAATACAGTATCCGCGTGTTGCGGATCGATCGGCGCGATGGATGCTACTGTACTTAACGCTTTCCACGCGGCTATTATTTCTACCATACACAAAACAGATTTTTCAGAAACCTTTCACAATTTTCAAAGTCTATCTCAAGGATTACTGACCCGATACTAGGCATGTTTGTACTTATGTCAATGCATTTCTCAAGATGATTCCAAATATGGAAATGACATTCCATAATTTTGATATTTTTAAAAAAAATTGTGTAATTTTGGAATGTTGTCTGCAGCTGCCTGCCGCGTGGAAAGGGTTAAGGTATGGGGGAGAGGTATGGGGGAGTTGTTGAACAGTAAATAATCATTTATTTCTAGCAATATTTGTGTTTGTGATGAGTTAGCAATACACCTCATCAGTAAAATATAAGGTGCTCTGCTAAATGTGAGGTGCCTGCTCATTTATCATTTTTATCTAGTGTAAAACCACTCAATTTTGCGAGGGATTTAATTTTGCGAATATCGCGAGGGATGTGGATTCAGGAAATTAAATACCCATGAAATTGACAATTTCCCATTGAAAGTAACAGTACAAATTCCATATTCGCAAAATTAAATGCCCGCTCAAATAGCAGTAAATTTCTAAATTCGCGAAATAAAATATCCGCGAAATTATAGTGTTTATCAAATTATGATTGTTACAATTTGGAGAACTCTTTTATGTAACACTATTCAATAGGTCACTCAGTAGTGACATTGGATATCTAGCAAGCAACATCACTTACTGCCATTGTACTATAATTACAGTGGTGAACTTGTCTAGTTCATTATCTTTATTAGTTCTTACTACTTTGTTGTTATATTTTGTCCCTGATGAAGGGTGGTTTATCCACTTGAAACATCTGTCTTATTTGTTACTTGTTTCAGTGCACAGCAATTCTCATTGCTTGTCTTAGTACTTGTCACTGTTTGTTTGCTCATTTTTATATAAAGAGCAAATGTTAACAATAGTCCAACTACATTAACAAGGTTAATGAACTGAGTGAATAGAAATCAAACTGGTAACTCTCTACAAAGAGCTCTGATGGGCCAATCAATTAGTTCACTGCAACTCAGTTTATCGCCTTATTATTGCTTGTTTCCCCACACCAAGTTGGTATTTCTGGCTTTTATTCTTTGCGGGACACTCTTTGTTTTTAATACATAAGTAGATATTAGGAGAGTATATCAAAGTACAGTCATCAAACAAAGTGTAACTATACAGGTAATAAATGGGTTTCTAACTCTAACAATATATATCCTACCTAAAAGTAAAAATATTAAATATTATATAACGCATGAAAATATTCCTGTCATTTTATTGGTGGAAACTGCATCACGTGACATAAAATAGTTTCACCTTTTCACCCAAATAACGGGTCAAGCGGTCAATAGTACATTTTGATGGGAGCTTTTGGACCTGGCGGTCAATAGTACATTTTGATGGGAGCTTTTGGACCTGGCAGTCGCCCGCTTTTTCCCCGACTCGCCCACGCCCCACGCCTACGCCCATCCCTACCTTCATTTCGTGAGACGATGAGAAAGTAAACAAAACGCGCCGTCTGCATCAATTAGTGGATCAACCATCCAGAATTTCAACTTTCATTGATCGGTTACATTCTATAACCATCCTAATAACTATCTAAAACTATAGCTTGAAGAATAACTGTAAATATGTTGACATTTTCGCTATTTAAAAACCTACATTTCGTGTTCGGACCGTGATTATATAAACCTAGCCTAGCCCATAGGCTAGGTCCAGCAGCTTGGCTTGACCCACCGCTGGCCTAGCCTAGTATTATAATAGGACTACATCATTTGCCAGTTGAATTATTTGAACTTGAACTGTTTCGCGTGGAATAATTACACGATAAAGACTTTTTGACGAGGAATCAATTTGTTTTGGATTGTTTTATGAACTTGGGGAACGAATGATTTCGGACTGATGGGGAGCTCAACTCTGCTAAATTAGGTGAGTACCGTATCACTATCAGTATCACTGATAGTGATGGTTGATGAAAATGTGTAAAATGACAGAAATATTTTCATGCGTTATATAAAACAAATATTTAATGATCTTTATTCGGGAAATGGTGCAAACTATTGGCCCCTTGGTGACTGGAGGCCGTGGGCCTACTATTTTCCCTCGACCTCCGGTCTCGGGAAAATAGTAGGCCCACGGCCTCCAGTCACCTCGGGGCCAATAGTTTGTACCATTTCCCTCATGATCATTAAATATTTGTATAATAAAGTTGTTGAGAAATTTATCTTCTTCAATATGAGATATTGCACGCTAGTATCGGGTGATTATTGAGGGAATGTTAGGTGAAGTCCGATTTTCATTTTCCCATTTTTCTTTTCTACATGCGGACCCAGCTACTACGTCAAGTATGTGTACATTATCGATTACCGGTAGTGCAATTGGGGAATGCATGCGAAGGTCGGCCGTATTGTTCCGATGGATCAATACGCCACACACACGCTACCAAGAACACCCCTACTCTCCCCCGTGTTGAAATGTACAATTTGAAAATGAAATTGTGACTTTACCTTATATTTTGGATTGTCACTTCTTCAATATTCAACCGATCCTAGCGTGCAATATTTCATATTAAAGAAAATACATTTCTCAACAACTTTATGATTTAATATTTTTAGGTAGGATATATATTTTTAAATTTCAAAAGTCAATTTATTACCTGTATAGTTACTTTTTTTGATGACTGTATAGGTGTTCTCGCTTGTCTAAGGTCAATAAATGTAAGAAGTTTATTATCCTGTAAAGCTGTGTCCATAAATGCAGATAAGGGGGCTGCAAAGCTTTGGTTGGTGTTAGAAAGGAATCATTTTAAGTAAAAGTACTCACGAGTCTAAGATCATTACGGGTTAGTATTGCATTATCCTGTAGTGCGTCCATACACACAGGCCACAAGACCTAGAAACTTTGGTTTCAACACACAATTTGATGTTTGGAGAGTTCATCTGATCGAAGCATTAGTACTCACTTGTCTAAGATCAATAAGGGTCATCAATGCATTGTCTTGAATGGCTGTGTCCATACACGCAGGTAATGAAGGTTGTAAGCTTGATAATGTCTGGGTTAATAACTCGCTTACAACACGTACAGACTCTGGAAATACCTGGTCACACCACTGAACCTGAATGAAGTTAAACAATCGAAAATTTAAACTATAGTTTATGTTTCTTTGCGGGGCAACATTAGTGCAGGCACTTGAATAAGATCGATAATTATAGGTCAATAAATGCGTATGTGTTGTTTCGAGAGAAATTAGACAAATCAATGCACGCGCGCTGATGTTGATGTGCGAATAATGGCACGACCCCGAAGGTGAGTGCTATTGTGAGCATATCAACATTTGCGCAAGTGCATTGATTTTTCTAATTTTTTGAGAAACAAAACATACGCATGCATTGACCTAATTCATACACGACACTATACAAATAAAAATTCACAATTTAAGTATAATTTTGATCTATGTAAAATGACTAAAAACACTTTAACAAGTTTGCTAACACCCGCAGTGAAAATCGGCGAACCCGCGAATCTTGAACAACGAATCAAAAACAAAACGCGCACTGCGTGATTTGAACGGTGCACACGCCGAGTGCAGTGGACACTTTCAATGCACTCCGCGTATTTGTAAATACTGCTTCCTGATTGGTTCGACACTACATAGAGTGTATGAATGGTCATCGATGCATTGTCTTGTAAGGCTGTGTTCATACACGCAATTAAGGAGGACTGTAGGCTTGATAATATCTGGGCCAGCAACTTGCTTACAACTCGTACATAGTCTGGAAATACCTAGTCGCACCACTGAACCTGCCTGGGTAGAGTGTGGCAAATGGCATGATTAAAACTGTAGTTTAAGTTACAACTCACAACCTCATGATTATGAATTCTGCAATGTTCCGCTGGATGGGGAGTGCTGTCTGATTGCTATTGGTTGGCCCAGGGGAAATCCCAAAAATATTCTTGAGCAGGGTATGCAATGACTATCTATGAATATTCATTACCTCTTTATGCCATGTTGCTACCAATGTATCATAGAAGTTGGCCAACCAATCAGCTAACGGTTTGTCTGCATTCTGCTCCTGTAGCGTCTGCCATTGTTGCAATAGAGATGTCTGTAATAAGTACAGTAACGAAAGAATAAATCAAATCAGCCCAACATAAAAACGCCTGGTCTCATCTTCCTGCATACAGTTTCAAAACTGCTATTTATTTGCATCGGTTAAAGGGGCATTGAGAGATACGTATGGGAGTGCGCCTTCAATTATCCTGGAAATCAGGTTTTTGCATCAAAGTAATACTTAGGCATATACTAACTACCATCTGAAACAATTTACCAACATTCGCCGTTCATCATATAAAATTTCATGATTTTCTTAGTTTCGATGTGATCATATCGAAACTAGGTGCTGAATTCGGGAGTTATGCTATCGTTTGACTCGCGGACTTTCGCGGCAAATCTCAACCCGGAAGTGCCGTTATTTTTATTTGGCATGAAGGCGATGTCGGAATTGTATGACATTTTGGATTTGGGCTATGTCGATGATTATCTTTATGTTATTTTCTCATTTAGTATATCGATACATCTCTCAATGCCCCTTTAAGATGACTATTTGGTGTGTACAATTAATGTTTTAGCATTCTAAGGAAAAGGACTTGGGGCCTGTTAAAATGGAAAGCAGGTAAATTTACATTGGTAATTAAGGCCCTGTGAGTGTAAAACTATACACATTTGAAATCCTGCATGGCTTAGTTATAATATATAATACTAGATTAATCCTTCCAGTCTTCACAATTTATACACGGGCCCTGCAAGGGTGCTCAAAAGTGAAGACTGCAAAAATACAGTTTCAAAAGTGTGCACTAATAAACTCATGAATAAACATGAGCCTATTCACGCACCATCACGCCACACTGTGTCAATGATTACACGCAGTGTTGTGCATCGTGTGACGCACCGAGTCTCTTTTCTCACACGCTTTGATCTTGATGAAAAGGCGCTTTATAAATGCTCATTTGTATTGTATTGTATTGTATTATTTACCTCCTATGACACAGCGTGACAATCCTGAAACACGCTACAGTTTAAATTTGACCAATCAGGTTCTTTGGCGTTGTTGTTGGGTAGACTTGCGCATGGGCAGTTAAGTTAGAAGTAACCGGAAGTGTTGTGACATTCCACGGCACTTCCATTCACTTTTTTGCTGTGTTTTTTCCCAGTCCCTTCGATTTGGTCCACCATTTTTAAAGATCGGGGTCATATAGAGGTCTTTCGATCTTGAAATTCTACAAATATGAGTGCACATACCTTATGGCATTTATAGTAGTAGTTGTACAACTGCGGTAACCTGTCAATATCAGAAAATATCTTGACATACTGCTGGGTAGATTCTGTAACAAATATCAGACAACACCCACACATGTTATCTCATCTACATCATTACTTGGCAGAGTCCTTCAGTCAGGATATTTACGCAGAGGTCCCAGTATCCTTAGGCAAAAAAAAAAATAGTTTGCTTGTCCATAGATGGGTCAAAAAAAGTTGGGTCGGTCGGTCGGATTTTTTAAATTTTTTAAATTTTTTTTTTTAACATTGGTTGTTCTGGACCTATCCTACAAACACAAAAACAAGCATACGCCATTTTGAGCCTTATCAATGGCAGGCTAATGGCAATGGTTAAGTTTTTAGCCCACATATGATTTGAAATAACCAACATATTTATACCCCATGATCCATAGCATAGCATTAGAAACTTTTATCTTTTGATCCCAATTACTACAGTATTAAGTTTTATTCTGTTCAAAAGTATAACTTTTATCATGTACCATTTCTAAATTATTTGGTCCTTAACATGGAGGTGACATGAAAAGGGTATTGGCTCACATGAGGAGTAACGTAGGGTTCAATATAGGTCATTCAAATGAATGTTTTAAAAAATTCAACAACAAAAAATTCAACAAAAAATATTTTTTTTACAAAAATTTAAAAAAAAAGTTTTTTTCTGACCAGTCAGGACTGCCTCACACGGTCGGTCGGACGAGGACAAGCAAACAACTTTTTTGGGGGGGGGGGGGGGGCCTTAGGGCATTGTGTGTACAGATACAGACCCGGGATGATCCCTTACTGTTTACGAATGAGTCTGTGACCTTTTAATGTGCTTAGGTATTGCTCCTTAGATACACAGGACCACCCTTTCTGTGCGACTTTTGAACCACGGTGCACTTAGTATGTCTACTACAATCTGTACATTCTGAAGGAGGTGAAGATTGCTGAAGGAAACACAATACCAAGTTGTAACCCACAACCTGGCTTGAACACTATACCTTTGGCAGACCCAGTTATGATCATGATTGTACAGTGCCTTAGATCACTCTGCCACCATGGTTAATGGCTGGTGACAAAATAAGTACATGAGATGATTTGTAACAAAATACCAGATAAATATCTCGATATACTGATGGAGAGATTTTGGTATCAATTATCACAAATTTAACTTTAAAAGAATCACTTACTTCGTATAATTCAACTTACCCAATGAATGAGTGTTGAAAGCACTAACTAGTTGTGGACTGAGTATAGCTTCCAACCTATTCTTCAGTGTTTCTAGATGTTGACATCTTTCCTCGTAATCTCCACAATGGGCCAACATACTCTACAAATATATAAGTATAATTCAAGTTTCAGGCCCTTGCATTTTGCAATACTCTTTTGAGAAGCATTGCCAAGCAATATGTTAATTATTCAAGTGTAATATTTATTTTATTATTTAATAAAAAACAGACATTATACTAAGCCCTTTGATAATTTACAACTAGTGTTTATGTCGGTTGTACTTGGTGTTAATGTATACGATTATGGAAATGATATGCTTAACGTTAAACGCATGGATCATGTCTCAAACACCACCAAGGCATGAATATGACCGTGCCTCTTATTCACCATGTAAAGAGCCGCCAGCTGAGGTTACTCGGACATACACTCTGTCTCAGTGGACTTGGTCGTCTATATAACATATTTGACCTATATACATAATGTAGGAATAATGAAGGCATAATTCAAGAACGACAGATAATCAGTCTCGCTAAAGACACTGTACATGGATAAATCTTGTGGTTGCCTGTTCTGCAGCTGAAAGATGACGGATGATGAAACTAAAATGTTGATTGGTTGGCTGATTCAATGCTTTTGTATTCATGCTTTCTTTATTGAGGGTAATATGCTTCAGTGACTTGCACTGCTTTCCAAGCAGGCCCTCATTTCGATACATATATACATGTACATACAAATAACAAACGTTACAGTGTTTAAATATAATACAAATTATAATACAAATTATGATAATATTCAATTATGATACAGTGGAAATATATATAGGAATTGAATTGACCGAGTGACAAATTTTCTAAATCAATACGAATAGATAGTGATAAATTATTCCATAGATGGCTAGATCTGAATAGAAAAGTGCGCATACCAGAATTTGAATTGATTTTAGGAATGATTAAAGATAGATCAAGCTACTTACCAAACTGTGCTGCATTGCCATAAGCTTGTCTGCAATCTGTTAAGGAAACAAAAGGTGAGAAACAAAATATAAACATCGCAATGTATTCTCCAGTTTTTGCTATAAAAATATTTAACCCAAAAACAAGCTGTTTGGGCCTAAAAACAGAAAAAGGTTTATTTGCTGAAATTAGGATATTAGAATTAGGGTTTATTCGTCAAGTGCATTATTTTCTTTGCAATACAAAAGAAAAGAAAAATACTTTTAGAATGATGGTGGCCTGTGCTGCCATCGCCCATCTTACAAACTCTGTTAGCAAGTGCTGGATGGATTTGACAAAGCCTTAATGGAGCTTATATGTGATGCAGCATATCAAAAGGGGGGACTTAGCGGCTGTGTATTTTTTCGAGATATAGATAAAAATGGACAGACAAAATTACAGAAAATAATAAGAGTCATTTTCACTCGTAAAATCTGAATGCCTTGATCAATTTTATCAATCAAGCTTAGAAAATGCTCTAAGAGCACACATAATAAACTCAAAATTGACTTCACCTGCAAAGTCCCCCCCTTTTGATGTGCTGCATCACATATAGATCTAAATTTAAATTTGCACTTTTTGTTGTTTATAAAGGAAAACCATGTGTATCAATACAAGGGGATCGAATGTCTAAGGCAGTTCTGTTACCTATTTGGCAAGCACTGGGATTTGGGCATACCACTTACGTGAAACAAAGTCAATATATCTATTATAATATCTGACAGTAAATGATGAAGGTATATAATTAGTCTGATATAATCTGAAATACTAGTCTTGTAGCTTTATCCTATCTATTGTATATGTATTTTTACCTTTTACCAAGTATGTACTTTTCCTTTTACCAAGTATGTATTTTTACCTTTTACCGTGTATGTATTTAATTCTATATGTATTTTATTCTGTAAAGCGCTGTGGTACCTCATTGTGTAAGAGCGCTATATAAATGCCTTGTATAATAATAATAATAATAATAATGCTTTGTGGTATTTTTCACCCATACTGCAACTTGACCATTTGTTCAAAGGCACTTGATAACAATATACTTGACACTTCAGAAATGCCTTCATAAAGTCTACTTACAGCTTGTATATCTTTGCTCTGGAAGACTTCATCTACATCAGCCATCAGGGTAGTCCAATTATCAGCTTCCTGATTTTAACACATACAAAGAAAATGTTTGAATGGAAAGACTATGTAACAAAGATAACTTTCAAAGAGCTGCTAGTATTTCTGGAGAAGAAATCAATTTAATATGCCTTTAGGCAGGCTATGTAGATAAGATCAACCTTAATGCTTTATAGAAATAATAGGCATATACAACGGGTATTAAACAAATTATAAATATTTTAACCAGGTTCGCCGTCGGGGTAGAAAAGAGACAATAATGGGAAAACGATCTCGCCCGGGAATTGAACCCAGGATCTGTTGATTGCTTGTCAACTGCCTTGTCCATTGGGCCACAAGACCTCGCATGGTAAAGCATCTGAAATTCAAACCTAAGCGATCTCGTTTCTCAGTCTCCTGCCACAAGTCCTGCCTTAATGCTTTATCCCTGATCAACAAAAGCCAGCTACAGTGAGTCTAGCAAGTGGCATGCAGACGCGTAACCCGCACTATAGTTTGATCAGTTCCAAATTGGTAAGGCCTCCTTACAGCAGCGAATGAATACAGAAGGACGTGGGCGCATATGTAGGCAACAATCGCACTGCGCATTATATGCGTGACGCGTACGTGCGGCCTAAACTGTGTGCGTTTGGCCATAAACTTGCGCAGATGCTTGGATAACTTTTGTGCACAGAGAGATAAAAACTGAATATTTTTCACCAATTTGGAGCTGATTAAACTATAGACGGCAATCAGCCAAGGCCAATGTCTGAGTGGACAGGTCACCCAAAAATGGCCCTAAAACTTTTGATGTACATGTATAACTGTGATCGCATACCAGATCAATTTAAACCATGAATATATTTAACCTCCTCAATCAGCCAGTAGGGACCTTTCCTTTAATTCATCTTTCTCTGTGCAGAGATTTCTGAGCATACTCCAGTAATTGTATCATGTGATCACAGATAAACTCTTCACATTATTAAGTCTGGTTCATGGATACCTTTCACCAAATCTTTTTTGATATCATATGTTTCAATGGGAGCATAAAGAGGCAGAAAGTAGCCCACGTACAAGAAATGTTCCCATAACCCAACATTTCTTACTTGTAGAGCATCTGATGCAGCCTTCATCCTGGATTTGATAGCATCAATGTCCAGCAGCATCTTCATAGACTGAGATGTATCCTCTTCAACCTAAGACAGAAATATCACAAAGAATGGTTGAAATCAAAATTTAGCATAAAACATGGAATGGCTTCTTTAGTGTAGAAAAGCCAGTTAAACACAAGAGGCAAGACAAATACTTGTTTAGGGTCCACTTTGACAATCCATAATTAAGAATGAATATCTACCATATAGTTATGTAATCACGTCCTCCTCCCACCTAGCGAGGGGGTATGGTTTGAGCACACAACTTGAAAGTACTTATTTCAGGTAATACGACGGCGTTGAGATGCAATTGTCAATATACTTATATAAAGTATTTTGGGTCAAAACACATCTTAGAGCTCTCCCTCGCAGACACCCCCTCCTTCCCCTTCCCCCTCTCCCAGCCCTGCATACCTTCTTTATGTCTTCTTTTACAAGTTGCATCTATTCTTTAAGGAATGATGTCTCTTGTTTCACCGCTTTCACCCCTCCTTCCCCTCTCCTTCCCCTCTCCGGCTCTCCTCCCCCAGCCCGCATACCTTCTTAATGTCTTCTTTACAAGTTGCATCTGTACTTTGAGGAATTATGCCTATTGTTTCACAGCTTCTAACCTCCTTCTCCTCCCCTCTCCCAGCCCCCTCCCCCAATCTCCTCCTCCTCTCCCAGCCCCAAATCCCTGCATACCTTCTTAATGTCTTCCTTGACAAGCTGCATCTGTTCTTTGAGGAATGACGCCTCCTGTTTCACAGCTTCAACCTCTCTTAGCACTCGAGGTAGACTCTGAAGTGCCCCTTGACTTGTCTCCTCCAGCGAATTATTGACCTCCTGATAACATTTTGGGAAATTATAAATGTCAAAGGAATAAAAAATACACTTCAAATTTCTAGAGTGTGGACAGATGACATTTTATAGCTAACATCTATGATGCAATTTTTTAACAACTGATTCTTTACGAAAAAAGATGGATATACAACATTCATTTATTTCATAACCACTTTGTAGACATCTTGGTGTAAGTTCATCAGGATTGTTCAGTAATCATAATAAGAAATTGTTTTTCATCTGACAAATCCAAAAACTGTCACAAGTGAGTATAATAATTCCTTTTATTATTATACATCAACTAATTTTGGATTTGTCAGATGAAAAACAATTTCTTATTACACTTTGTAGACATGTTGAAAAGACACTTCTCATTTTACATCTTAATTAAAACACGAACCAGGCAGGATTTAGTCATGAAAAAATCATGGCTGAACCTGAGACAAATCAAATCTGATACTGAAATAGTCGAGAAAATGTTGATAGGATTTGATGTCATTGAATAACAACTAGAGAGGAATTTAACTGAATAAACAGACAACATCCTAAGCTTTTTAGGATTTATGCTTTGAAAATTGAATGGCACCCTGCACGTCTGCACAACACATCGATGATATCCTTGGACAAGCAGTGTTAACCCTAACACTTCCCCCCACTTTTTTCAGAATTTTTTCTTCAACGCGGAAAATCGACCAAAATATCCCCCCGATATTTGATCCAGGGACCTCTCGCACCAGAGGCGAGGGATTCCACACTTCACCACGGCTGTATCACAGTTCTGGGCAGTGTATTGCCCAGACTGTATGTATTGGGTCCATTTATTCATAAAAATATTTCCACGCCGGGTGGTACCAACGTGCCCAGTCGTGGTATTTTGGGGTATATGGTAGTGTTATGGTTAAGCTTTTTAGGATTTATACTTTGAAGATTGAAGATTGAATAACATTACGGACCAAGTCTACCAGAAATACTTGATATTTTAGTTCCTAAGATTATTTTAAAACTTTTATTTGACACATTACATTATACATTATAATTATACTTTCAGGAATCTAAGAAATGAGGACAGTCCCTCAAATGGCAGATTGGTGTTTTTGATGAAGACTGTAGAGTATACATGTTAAGCTGAACGTTGATCATTTCAAATCATATTTCCTTGTGTTAAAACATTGCTATGGTAGTTATCTGTGTATTGGTTACTGCTTACAGATTTTTAGAGTAAACTTGGTTAAGAGGAACATTTTGGTGACTTTGAGATTTTGCATCATGAAGTTCACATCTGGTCCCTGTCAAGGTATGTTTAAAATGGTAAAAAGTGCACGGCCTTTTAAAATCTCCAATTACCATACAGAACTACTTACCTGAATAAACAGCTGTAATTTCATCACTAGGGTAGCTGCATGGGCCTGTGAAATATAAGAAGATGAATGTATTGTAAATAAGGATCAAAAGTAGGTTTTATCTTTTCTACATTTCTTTGGACGGAGAACATTTTAAACAACTCAATGATCAACATGGCTTCATGAGGATGGCTTCATTTTGCACTAAACAAGCTAAATTGCAAACGATCTTTATTTCTTAACCCACTCCATAAAAACTGTATAACTGCCTTGAGCAAGCCAAATATTATACAGCATCATATGTGAGATGTAGTTAATTTGTCATGGATCAGCAATTTACCATGATTTTCATGAATTTCAATGAAGAGGACCATTTGGCTCAGCTATAAACCCCTTGTACTAATACAGCTATAATCTTAGAAACCATTAATTCTTGTAAAGCTTGGTATACTTTATAATTACATATTCTATGCTCTACACTAAGTTTTCACGCAAGCGCAATGACCCCAGATCATGTGCGCTGCTGTGCAAGCATAAAACAACATGCAGTACCAGTGTTAGTCATGCTGTTGCTTTATTATACCAAGTAATTGTATATGAATGAAAATGTCTGTATTTTTCCTGTTTCCTCGTGTTATTAAAACCTTAAACTAAGCCGAAGGCCTCGTGTTATACAAATACAAACCATATATCTTTTCACATTGCATTGAACAAACAGGGGATGAATAAATATTGTCATGGTTCTCTAGCTATAAGAACCAAGAAAAAACAAGTTGGTACATTTTGTAATTACATCAAACCTACTTAAACACAAACATTAGAATGCATTTGTAAATTGTAACAATATTTCTTACATCTTTTTGTTGCTGTGAGTCTTTCTGTGTTCTGAAGGCACCATTGACCCACTCCTTGACATCGAAGTTGTCATCAAGAAACTTGGAAAAGTCCTGCATCATGTAACAAGAAAGAAGCAAAGAAATATTAAATGAATTGTCAAAAGTATCCTTTTCTGTGAGACACAATTTAACTTCGCTAATTTCGCTATCAAAGGACCTCCTATTTGCTAATTTAAATGCCGACAATAAGATTAAGCAAGTTGTTTCAAAGTACTGAAATTGTTGCTGTGTAAAGGCGAAGATTTGCTAATTTGCTAAATTTGCATGCCATTACATTTCCCTGATTTTGAGTATCAGTGTCTATCACAGAAACTTTCAATTAAATGCAAACAAAATATTAAAAGGAGATCTGTGACACAAAACACTGAATTCAGTGATTTTGCAAACTCTTAAACTATAATAAACACTATAGTAATGTTTAGCCTCACTGTATAAAGTGCCTGTGTCTAAATACAACTTCAAAAGAGAAGGATCTGCTTGATTACAAAAACCCTGAATTCTGAGGATTTCGTGACTCTAAACAATCATACATACATGTACATGTATGATAATAGAACCCGGGACCACCTGAACCCGGGACCACCTAAACTCCAGACAGGCGCTCTAGATACCAAACTGAACTATCGAGCGGGATTTGAATCAAGGACCTCTTGAACTCCAGACAGGTGCTCTACTGAGCTACTGTATGAACTAGAACAATTGGTACATGTAGGTAGCTTTGATTTCAATCATACTTTACATACACCTTGGATTTTGCAATGTGTGTATTTAGGCATGAAGTAAGTGGGTGCTGAGACTAGTCTCAGGTGGGTGGTACTAGGTCAGCGCCAACTTTATCTCCTCGTATCATTCTTGGTACTTGGTAACCCATGATGGTTGGTAACAAACACATTCTCATCAAAATGTGCATCCAATAATTTATCTCTGACACATAGACATGAAACAATGCAACTGGTTGTCGGATATTTTCATTAATATCTCTCAACTTTTCTGAATAAAATTTGTCAAACCTTTGCTTCAGATATCATGTGTAATTGTTCAAATAATATGTTGGTTAAATCTAAACCTATTTCTATTTCCAGGAAATACTGGCTTGAATATGCATCAACCTATTCCATCTAAAACAGTCAAAAATGACGCTGACTGTCTAGACTATGCTAGTTCCCATACCCAACAATTGGAAGTCCCAGATCCTTGTGTGTCTGCTGTGGCCGAGACTGAGAGACATGAGGCAAGGATTTGATACAATCTACAACAAACAGTCAGAGTATTTTGCGGTGCTCTGTGCTAAAAGTCTTGACCATTGCAGCCTGCATATGTGTGTGTGACTAGTGTTCGTAGTTAGTACACTATTAGCTATGAAATGAAGCATAGACAGTCCATGTCACCGATTAATGTGTAGCGGGAAAAGGGCGGTCGAAATTCAAGCCAGTATTTCTGGGTAATAGATGCTGGTTGAGATATTTTACCAATGTATATTTATTACTTGAACATTAAACATGATATCTGAAGCAAAAGTTTGACTAATTTTATTCAGAAAAGTTGAAAAATGTTGATGAAAATATCCGACCATCCGTGTCCCGTGATGTCAACTCCTATGCTTTCATTCAATAGCTCTCATACAGAGAGCTAGGATTCAGAGCTAGTACAGTATAATAATGAGTATCAATAAATAGTCCATCAATATCATGTGGCATCTAATTAATCGGTGACATGAATAATGATATGCAATATCGTTACCACCCACACCAAAAATATGGCAAAGGATTTTAAGAGCAACTATACTCCCTTTCATAATCCCTTGGACATAATTCCATCAAATCATGCGTACGTGCAAGTTGCGTACGTATGTGCGTAGGTACGCGTAGGTGCGTAAACCCGGAAGTGCGTACCAGTCCCTTAAAAAAAAAATTGCGCATTCTAATTGGTCAATCGTGAAATCGTCACACGCCGTGATCGCCGGCGCGTGACCTTGTTCATGTTTATTGCGCCTGTCAAGCATTTTGACGCCGTGCCTCGAAAACAACAACAAAATACGCTCGCGTGAAATAACGCGAATTATGTCCAAGGGATTATGAAAGGGAGTATACATATTAGCAATATCATTACTAACACTTATTTTAGATAGGCCTACCCGGAAGAGAGAAAAAAGGGTAGGCCTATACTATAAGTCTTCGTCAGAATACTTCAGCACTTTTTAAAATAGCCAACGCACACGATTTAGTTAATGAGCGTGTGGGCGGGGACATTCATGACCCATAGATATGAACGCAGCCAATCGGATTACATACAGGGGCCGGGCCGGGACGCGTTGAACTGCTCAAACTAAAAAGTAGTCAAACAAAGTTAACGCTGTTGTCATGGTTGTGACGCCGTTCTACCAACGGCAACGCACTTCCGTGTTTACGCTGTACACAGTTGTCACAGGAAGTATTCTGATGACGACTATAGTAGAATAGTTCAATACTTATAGATAATAATAGATAGATCATATGAAATAAATTTTAAAAAGTAAGCTTACTTAATTAAAAGTTATAGGCCTAATAATAATAATATTACTTTTCAATGCCTGATCAATCCCGAATCTATTATTATAAATTATGATTCTTTACGTAGCAGCTTTAGTCCACTTACCATTTTGCCACTGTTCTCTATTTAAATTAAAATATGCACACACTTTTTAACGCTCCATCAACCAATGATTGAATGATAATGTTGTGTTGTGTATCACGCACGGCGCGACGTGTCCATTTGTAAACAGTCAGCGAAAGTTTGGTGACCCGTGACCTTATTTGCCAATTAAGCGTTTCTGTAAGCATTATGATTTCCCAAAGGTCATAAAAATTGAAGAAAAAAACAAAGTAATACAGACATCGGTACATTAATATGAGTAATACTTTAAACTCGATAATTAACGATGAGTATTTTAAGCAAATATATATTTAACGATAAATTTGGTGTCCATAAAACAATCGAAATTTCAAAAACATTTGCATCAAAATCAAAATCAAAAAAACACCCAACCTTTAACCTTTGACCGACATGCTGCAGCACTCGTCTTTTGCTTACAGTTTGTGAAGCAATGCCTCTTTACCCCCGATTTTTAGTTGAAAATGCGGCATTTAGCCCATGAGTAAGATCTAAATTGTAGATTAAGGACATAACAGAGAAAATGGAGAGATCCTTGATCGAGAGATCTATCGCTTTGCATGGCTCCGCGCTCAGTAAACTTGTTGCCGAAGAACAGGGCGAAACAGAGCAGGAGGATCTTCCTCCCGATTCAGTGGCCGGTAGTTCAACTGCTGCTGCGGCAGTAAACACTGCGGGTGCCGGTAAGGGCCAATCTGGTCAACTGCCTCAGAAACAGATACGTCTTGGTATCAATACTGACCTGAAAAGCAATGTTAAACGTCCAGTATTTCATCAGCAAAAAGGAACAGGGTATGTATGTGACATTCATTATTTGTACTGTCATGACTGAAGCTATTTTACCCATACGTTGGTGTGGGTTTTTTGTGTGTTTTTTTCCCTACCAACGTATGGGGAAATTGTATTGTGAGAAACTGTCAATTTGATTTGCTGTATAAAGTGAATGGTGTGGCTTTCGAATGAGTGCCGGGTGAATTACAGCAAAACTGCATTTCCGTTGATTTTCATACTAGCTACGCACCTTCATAAAGTCCTCATCTTTCTTTCCAGCCACTTTTTAAAACATGAAAATGCTAAATTATTCCATATTTAATCGTAATTCTCCGCCGTGTAAACGCAATGGTAGAATTTATTTTAGACATTTCGCGAGTATCGCGGTCCAGATTAGTCTCATCCCCCATCGCAAAATAACAAACGTCTATACGCTACGCACACCACTTACGAACTAACGAAAATATTAAAAGAGACTATTTATTAATAAAACATGGCGCCGATTTCGATAAACACCGCTAGTGCCGTTAAGTGAATGGGCTTAGAATTTCACCTTGAATTTCAAGGGAATAGTGCATTTGTACAAAATGTTAAACGAATGGCAAGATAGATGAGAAAGAGTAGATAAGAACAAGCACAAAGAAGTGTGTTTTTGAGCTCTGGTAAGCGATATAGAAATTACCACAAAAATCATATTTAGAAGGAGTCATACTTAGGATGGGGACAGATAGTGAAACATTCAAAATACCCTATGATGAATAATACCAACTGATGACAAATATCACTAAGTATGATTTGTTGTACTAGACTGAAGCTGGGTTTTTTTAATTAAAATTTAAGGTACATATGTATGTGACAAAAAACCCCATTGTTCTACGGTAAATATTAATGGATTTACGGATTTTTCAAATCAATAAAGTACACGAAATGATGGTCCTTCGGAACACATTGAAACATATGGAAATGTACTACAATATTTGTGACCATTTATGTGTGCGGGAATAGCGTGATCCAGTTCCTTATGAAGTGTGGGTCATTGCCCGTCTAGTGATGTAAAGTTAAAAGTGGAACCATATAAAAAAACGGAAGCCCTCCACATGACATGAAGTCTAAGACTAAAGTCTATGATGTGACCTTTTCTAAACAAAACACTTTTGCTAGCTCTTTAATATATTTTTGTTGTTGCAATGCCATGAATAGATAGAAAACATAAAGGACAACTTTGGTCTCCAAAAAGGTGAGCGGGACATAAAAACGGAGAATTTTTCAGGTGCCTAAAAGTAAAAGACCAACATCTGACATTGCTGTTTTTTATTTATAATTTATTCCTTACGTTATATTTCATGAAATTAGTTTAAAGGAATGAAATGAAATGTACTGTTTTTTACTGTGGCTTTCTTGAAGTTACATTGTAGTATATTTATCCAACTGTACGTCTTTAAGTTTAAGAGTTATTCTTGCATGTTGTTCAACCAGCACAATATCATGATCATGAACTGGTTGTGCGCCATGTCTTTTCTGATGAAAGATAAGAAAAAACATGTAAAAGTAGCCTTTCTAAACACCCTTAAATTCCAAAAGTTAACAGTGAGTTTTCCCAGTGTACCCCCTACCAGGGTGGGTCCCTCGACCACACACTCAAAGTCATATCGTACAATCTTTTTCAAGTGACTCCCTCTATCCTTGATTTTTACTTTGAGCTCAGATTTTCGTGCAGATTGCATGTTTGATCATAAATTATAATATAAGTTTACACTACAGAGTGATACAATTCTTAACCCCCTGAGAACTACCGGCCGATTGGTCAGAAAGATAGATACATGATTTATTGCACCAATCAGAGACAGCGTTAGAATAATTGTATCCCTGATAAAGATGGGAGTGAAACATTTTACAAGCTGCATTTGAATTGGCTATTCATATGAGTACATCTTGTAATAAACCAATCAGAACCACTGTAAGATAGGCCGGTAGACCCCAGGGGGTTAATAACTTCAAAATAGTGATTTGAATATGTTTATAACCTGTCGGGGGTAAGCTCCGACAAATTATTTTCTGAATGTTTTTTGGTTCGTAAATTGAATTTGATGGTTTGACACTGCTATGTGTTAACATGGTTTACAGAATTTCCGGCTATGATCGCAACTGTACACATAACAAGTGAACAGAATAGTATGGAATACCGAATACTTTAAATATTTATGAAAGATGAAACAGATGTTGAAAAATTCCTATAACCCTAACCCCAGAGGCACCTTTTCCAACAACAAAAAATTTCGCAGCCAAATAGCGAGGGGGAAAAGTGCCTCGCTCCCCCGGGGCTCGAACCCCGGACCTCTGGGTTCAGAGGCAGACAATCTACCGCTAGGCCACGGGGGGAAACCATACATGGCGAAGTATATTCCGCCCTGTATATATACCCTGGGGCCATTATTTCATCGAAAAACTGGCGAGCTGGGTGACACAAGCACGCGCCGCATCGTAGTAATTCGTAGTACTCAAGAGTGTTAGGGTTATTGGGAAGCAGATTTCTATTATGATTAAGTCAGCAATTTCACTGGGTTTATTTCTCGAGAGTGAAAAATCAAAATGATGGCCAAAACGTGTGTTCGCGCAGTGTTTTAGGCAGTAAAACAATGAAATTTGCAACTTTTTTCACTCTTGAGAAAAAATTTGAAGAGTGAAAATCAAAAGTGAAGGGTATTTGACCCTCTGTATAGGGTGAGTGAAAACACTGTAAGTACAGGTCTGTGATGGTTTTTCACATGGAAAATACAGTCAAGATAGATTATGAGTGCAGTCAAACTTCATTATAATATAAGAGAGAGAAAAAAATGTGTAAAAAATTAGCATAATATTGCTTTAATCACTGATGCTTGCTCTGCTCGCATGGATAGTTCTTTCAGCCATGCCTTGACATCAAAAGTGGTACATGATGTACATCCAGAGCTGGAACAAAGAAATATTTCCTGGGAAGCAAACCAAATTTCCCAGAATTGAATTTTCCCTCCCAGGGTCAAAAGTCCGTCAAAGGTTGCTAGAATCCATTTAGATTCTTGCAAAGGATTCTCCTCCATTCAAAAAGTGTGTTAGAGAGATTTTCAGCAAGAATCAACTTGGATTCTCGCAACTTCACCAGCGGGAATCTTTGCGAGAATGGATTCTCGGATTCTCCTCGAATTTCTGATCCTGCCTCCATTTTTTATCTACATGTATTTCTTTATTTGTAAAATCAAAATTTCCCTCCAAATACCCAAATTTTCCAGGAAGGTGCCTCCTGATTTCCACATTTTTTCAGGCATGGGCCCTTCAATCAAAATTATTTAAAAATGCCTACTAGAGTAATGCTTTGTTCAGTCTCTTTTAAAATCTTGCAATATATGTTTATTTGTATTTGAATAGCCCACCACCAACCCCACAGGGCTCCTATAAGATCCAGCAGTTCATCGCCAGGAAAGCCGATATGCTGTTTAAAATACGGGAAAAACCAACACCAGTCATCGTCGCAGAACAACACAAAGAGTCGAAGGAAGGAGAGGCTGTCAACCAATCCGACTACTACGCAATACTCCCACCGTTAGAACAGTATATGGCTGTTCCGTCAGATGAGAGCAGAAAACGTCTCTTCCAACTCGTGCATGTGGGTGATGTCGTTGTGGGCCGCATCGTGAGCATCAAGGAGTTTGGGCTGTTTGTGCAACTTGTTGCCCTCTGCAAAGATCAAGCTCGCTATATAGAGAGGTCGGAGGTCATTGCGTTGGTTCCATCTGGGGAACTGAGTGATCGCTTTTCCAAAGCTGTCAAGGTAAGATTTGGATCAAATGTTAAAGCCATATTATGTGATCTTTTCCAGAGAGCGCCCTCTATTCATGATTTTTTTTGAAAGTAGATTTTCTTGCAGATTTACATTTCTGATCATACAATCCAAGTTACAGAGCAATACGATTCCTAATTACCTCAAAATCATGGTTTTAGTGTGAATTTAGAGTGAAAATATAAACTGTTGTGTTAACCTGACAGTATATTTTTACTCTAAAACCATGATTTTGAAGTACATGTAATTAAGAATCGTATCGCCCTGTAACTTGGAACGATTTATGATCAGAAATGTAAATATGCAAGAAAATCTTCTTTCAATTCTTTTTTTGATGTTGAGGGCGTTCCCTGGAAAGATCACATAATATAAGTCAAGTTTATTCAATCTTAGGTAACAGGATTGTAGAGCTACGCTAATCGGTGCAGGCCTAGAAATTTGCGCTGCAGTGCGAGAGTCCATTTAGATTCTTGCGGAATAATTTTGCGAATCCATGGATTATTGCGAAATTAATGGAAATAATATCAAGAATAAGGAGCCCTATAAGCTTGCACGACTTCCAAATTCGGCATGTTTGTTGACTAAGGGTCAAATACCAGTCATCTAAGGTCCTGTTTTGGACTTAGAAAAAGAAGAAAAAAAGTTTTAAAAAAATGTTTGTTTGTTTGGGGTTTTTTTTGCGCGAATCCACCTGGATTCACGCGGTAGTGATTTTACGAATCTTCACACGAATCGATTCGCGCCGAAATTCTACCCCTGCGGTGTAGCTGGCTGAAATGTTTACATTCTTATGAAAACACCATTACATCGATAAAATAATTAAACTGCCTCATAAAATATGAAATTTTGTGACAGGAAACCTTCAAAATGCATTCTAAAAATCCTGAAAGTGGGCCTCTTCTGCGCTCTGTTCGCTATACTTACTCTGCTCTCCATCAGTAAAATTAGCCAGCACTTAATCTGGCCCAGCTACACCACTGCTAGATAATCCTGGTCTTATAATTATACTCATAGCCATGACTGAGCGAGGGAGTGGGATAATTATAGCGTGATCAAAAAGGAACTTTAATAGGATTTATTTGTTACTAAAACAGTGGGAGACCTGTTCCCCTGGATCATATCAATATTGAGCCAGCAACTTTTACTCGAATTAGTCCTTCATAAATTTAGATTTGTTATGGGTGAATTGGAGTGATTTGCATTGTGCCGACAAGTAAGTACTTCGACAGATTTTTTAGGGGAAACTGGCTATAGTTTGATCAGTTCCAAATTGGTGAAGCCTCACAACAACAGCAAATGAATACTGATCGAAGGATGTGGGCAGCGCAGGTGCACATGAAGGCAACACACTGTGTATCATATGTGTGACGCATGCATGCAACCGCAACCGCATGCATGTGGCCATAATCTTGCACACGTACGCATGGATCATTTTTGCGCCGACCGAATATTTCTTCGCTCATTTGGAACTTATTAAACTACAGAAGAAACAATTCACTAAATGTTTGTTGATTCTTCCAATATAAATAAGCTGCTATTTTAAATGTTAAAAATCAAAACCTAATTTACAGTTAATGACAAGTTAAATGTTATTGTTCCTACAGGTTGATGACTTTACTGTTGGTGAACATGTACGTAGTATTATCATAAAGCTGAACGTTGAAGAGCAGAAGATTATCATGACTTTGAAAGAACCTACTGAGAATCCTGAAGGGGTGATCCTGGTGAGTACATAACCCTAACCCCTGAGGCACCTTTTCCAAAGATTTTTTTTGCAGCCAAATAGCGAGGGGGAAAAGTGCCCCCACTCCCCCACGGGCTCAAACCCCGGACATGAAACTGTCAATCGTGAGTAAAATGTCTGGTTTTGAAAGATGAAAATCTCAATTATATGTTCCTGCAAACCTGATGAATTCACTTCCACCGTGGCATTACTGTGTCATTCACTGAATAGTGAATAAATGTGTGTGCCTCCCGGGGAGGTTACTTTTGCCAACATTTTGCACAAATTAGGCGCTTTTTCCAAAAATGCCTCAAAATACACCCAATTTATGCCAATTGAGCGCTTTGGTCTGTGATGAAAACCACCCCATCGCTATACCAATTTTTGCGGCTGGAATATACACACAAAACAGTGATTCGACTACTTTAGGTTAAAATACTTAGACATTTCAGATTACTCTTTTGAAAAAATGAATGACGGTCATCCATTTATCTTTACATGTAGAGCAGGCTGCAAGTGTACTCCTCAAAGTTAAGACTCTAGAAGGCCACGCTGATACTGGTTGCTGGCCCACATAAAGAGCTCAACAAAAGAAAGACACACTGTATTTATGTATAGAGTGATTTTCAATCATTTTTTGACCAAGCAGGCAAGATAGACATTTGAATTAATCTTTTTGGCACGATTCGGTACCAAATTTGCCACAAAAAACCCCAAAGATAAGCCATAATTAGCACCATTTAAACAAAATCTGTGACGTTTCCTAATTCGAATATTCAACACGCTACGCAAAGATAAATGCTGTGTATGCATTGCATGGCCTGGATGACCGGTGGGGATATCCATCACACATTGCAACCTTGCTACAATACCCATGCATGACAGTTTGAATTTGATTTAGCCTGCGCAGGGGAAAAGTGCAGTGATCAATACAGGATATTTGCTTGGTAACCTTCGGTCTTTTCTCCCGCCTAGTGTATATTGAATATGCGAAATTTGAATCGTCACAGATTTCCTTTAACTGGTGCTAATCATGGCTTATCTTTGTTGGTTTATGGCAAAAAGATTCATCCAAATGTCTATCTAGCCTATTTGCATTTGGTCAAAAATATTTGGAAGACACTCTATAGGACATAAACAGAGTGTATGACTTTCTTTTGTCAAGCTCTTTACTATCATATAATATCTTGTCTATTTATCTTTTCTAGGGAATGATATCTGAAGTAGATCTACCAATCCACTATCGTCGCAGTAATACCCTAGAAGACTCTCACGAGACTTACGGGCAGATGCTTGTCAACATACTGGGATACGACAATCCTAACAATGTGTCATACCTATCTAACCTATTGGCATTATCGGAGAAGAAACCGCCCTCACTTATGCGCGGATTGCAAAGGTGAGTTTTACTCCTTCAGGTCAGAGATAAGAATTTGTCTACATGTCCACTTGTTCTGGGATCATAATAAAAGAGTGGTTTTGTTCCCTGTACTTTTAAGTAGAAGATGTAGCAAATTATCTACAAATTTAAGTGAGATTTAACATCAGTTTAATAATTATTCATGTACATGGAGACAAGAATGGAAGCATTAACCTTGTTTTTAAGTAGAAACATTTTGACAATATAATACACACAGTCTGTAGTCAACAAACTTCTGAAAATGCTGTAAGGTCAAAAGTGGTGAATTACCTCAAAAATTTGTATATATCACCCTAGAAGTTTGTGTGCTGTTCAATGAGTATTTGAAGTGTATATCTCTATCTGCTCCCATCATAAAAAACGTCGGAGCAGTTTAACTCACATTTTGGAATATGACTGTAATTATGATGCGTCTTCATGTAGAATAGTAACTGTCACGTGAACAAAATGGGCCAAAATTGGGTCATCTACTGAGTACAAAAGTTGGAACATGATATGCTGAGCAGAGCTTATTATCAGGTTCAGGAGAGTGATTCTAATGTGCTGGCACAAGTTATTAGTGTTCCACTGCTGCGTCTAGCTGTCTACCATTTGTATTAATGCAATAATTTTAACCAACATAACTACTCCTATGAAGATGTACATCTACTACTTAAAAATCAGTTTAAAATGGCTTATAAGTATTGTCATCAGGGATAGCATTAAGGCGTAAAACCCCGAGCATGCAAAGAATCCAGAAATGGGCAGTTCCGTAGTTACGGACGTACATTTCAGAGAATTCAGACACTTTGAGGGCATGCAAAATCTAAACTATACCAGTTGCTTGATTTTTAACACTAGGGTTTCAAGGAGCTCTAGTAGGAGTATAAAACCTGAAAATGTCTTTGCTGTACCATTTTCGGTTAATGAGATATGGTGTGAAAACCCTCCGTCGCGGACGTACGCAGAGAAAGTGTTTTTTTCAGTATACCTGTATTCATATCCAAAATTCTCTGAAGTGTTCAGGTCTCTGATTGAAACTTAGATATATTTGTTTGCAAGAGGGATCAAACTGTAGGAAAAACATAAAGAAAACAGTCATACCTTTCAAATTCATGTTGAAATTGATCAATTTTCACCGTCGCGGACGTACAAGATTAGTGTTGCGGACGTACATCTGTGAATTAATTCAATGTGTACGTCCGACACGACTTCAGCAGCTCATTAATTAACAATGTACACAGATTCAGACGGATGAAGGTTTCAAAGACATACTAGCAATCAACAGCTTGGAATATATGCACAATTTATTGGATTCAAACAACAATACAATATAGAACAGGGTGGTTAAAAATGGCAGATTTGGGACGTGAACGTCCGCGACGAAATTTGCAATAATTCAAAAAAAAATTAAATTAAGTAGTCAATTTTTCGTAATTTTCTGTATTAAATTTCCTTTTTATTATAAAAAACATTGTTTCTTGCCATATTTTGAAAATTTAATACTTGCCTTAGTTCATTTATGGAAATAATTGCACTTCAATGGTGCGATCTCTACTCAAAAACGCCCTGTACGTCCACAACAACCTCAAAATCAGCCAAACCGAGAATGATAGGTCAAATTCCAAATTATATCATGTAACTACAACCTATAACCTTTGATATGAGACATAAATGAGGTTATTTCGACGATTTTCAATTTTTTCAATTTTTTCAATTTGGGTTACCTAATTACGGAACTGCCCAAATGTGGGGGTGAAAATAATGTTCTCCACAAGTTGGGGTCTGATCTCACCCCAGAGCTTTCCAAAAGTCACAATATGAGGGGTGACAATTTGTGAAAATTTCATATGGAGGAGTCATTCACCCCCAATGTGGGGTTAATGCTCCCCCTGATTGAAATATTATATTTTTGTCTCATTGTGATCGTTATCATCTTATATCTTATCCTAGTGGCACTTTTCCAGAGAGTGAATGTGCAGAGGCGCTAAGGAAATGGCAATCTGGCAAGCTAGCTATGGAAAGGTAAAGTAAACACTAGTGCAGTTTGTTATAACATGTCATTGTATAATCAGTTCAATAATTTCTCGATCCGAACATCACCCTCACATTCACCTGAATGTTGAATGCACGGTGCATTCAATAACATCAGATGACCTCGCACTCTGGGCTCAAATTTCATTGAAGCCATTGCCATGCCTTTTTGAGGTGTTTCCTTGGTGCCCTAGACCTTTGTTAACTTTCAAGGTATTCTTGACAATTTGTTGGCTTTAGTGCCTCATCATCAAATTGTTCAGTGGCCTTGAAATTGGGTGCCCTCAAAATTTTAAAATTTGATCCCTGCTTGCACTACGGGGTTGTTGCAGTTATGCACCTGTTGCATAGGACGTGTGGGAATTGTTTAAAATGATCGAGAAATTGATTTGATTATAATAAACCCCTCACTTAACCTCTGGCATATCGATTTCTACTGACAATTAAATTACATTTTAAACTAATGCATTCCAATCTTGCATTAGCTGTAATTATTTGTCAGCACTTTAAACCTGATTTGGAAGACTTGCTTAACTTCCATTAGTATATTTTGAATCACATATAGGGCTATTAAGTACATGATTAATGAAAGTAATAGGCAGGGCTCAAAATACACAGGGGCGAAGGGCGATTAGCCCCAGTTTTCACAAAATAGCCCCCTGGGAAAATGTTGGCCTATGGTAAAATGTATTAACGGGGGCGTTTTTGGTAGTATTCGCACAAAATAGCCCTTGTAGCCAAAAGGTGTTTTAATCTAGGTAATAGGAAGCATGTTTTAATCACTTGTAGAAGCCTTTAGACATTAAAGTGCAACATTATTTAATGCAAGCTGTGTTGTTCAAATGTTGATGTCATCATTACCAATTTTATATTGAAACCCTTTCGAGTTGATAAATACCAGACAGTGTCACATTGCTAAAAAGTGGTTATACACGACCGGAAGATAGTATTTACCCCCATTTCTATACGGTTGCTCCAGTTTAAAATCCTATAACAGGCAGCCTTACTTTCATCCTGCTAACAAAAGAATTGCAATACTGTAGGCTTTTCTGCTATTTCATGAGCCATACACCTCAATTTCAATTTGGCTCACTTGTAAACCAGGAAACGGCCAGTTGATGACTGATATTCATACACTCTTAGTAGTGCTGAACCAATCAGAATGCAGATAACTAGAATACGCGGAGTGCATTGAAAGTGTCTAATTGCACTCCACGTGCACGCTGTACGGTTCGTGCACCACGCACATTGTTTTGATTTGTTTAGGCAAGTCGGGTTTGGCAATTTTTACTGCGGGTGTAAGCACACTTGTTCATATTTTTTGTATTTGTTATAAAATGATAAACAGAATTTTGGATTTGTATAGTATTGTGTATGAATTAGGTCAGTACATGCATAGGGGTTTTTTCTTGAAAAATTAGATAACCAATGCACTTGCGCAAATGTTGATAGGTTCACAACAACATCAATATCAGCGGGCATGCATTGATTTGTCTAATATCTCTTGAAACAAAACAAACACATTTATTGACCTATAATCATGTTTGTTCCCTTTCAGTGTTGCTAAGGGAGTCAGCCATTTTAAAGCCGGCAGACACATCGAAGCTATGCAGCATTTGAGTAAGGCGTTGGAAATTGATGAAGTGAGCGTGGAAGCATTTGTCGCTAGAGGAGCTCTGTAAGTTTACTTATTTAATATTTGCAATTTTGTTAAGTTGTACACATTTAATGTTCAACCTTTTTGGGAAGAGGTCATCAGCAAAATATTTTTAAATGTTGGCTTTGATCTCTTAACCCTAATATTAGGGTTAAGAGATCAAAGCCAACATTTAAAACTATTCAATATATTCCTTTGGTTGCCCAGTAACGGTTTATCCTTGGTGTAAAACAGCACAGAATTAACCTAGCACAAAATCATTTATTGCCAGATTAAAGGTTCATACAGCTTTATTTTGAATGGGGTCTTGACACTAGTCTAACTTATGAATGTCTTACACCACGAATACCCAATTAAATGTTTCTGAGCACATGGCTTCTCAATCTCATGGCTTGTTATTTCATAGTTTTGCTTGCACTCCAAACTGGGGAGAAACTTACTTATTGATTCACAGACTTTGGCCCGGTGTACCATTTCTGTATAGGTAATATCTTGGAGGAGGCAGTGATTTGTAATCTTAATCTGGTCATTGACACATGGTTGTCAGGATAGCACTGGATCAAAAATGTGAGAGGTCCCATACAATTTTTCAGGACCCTGTAGGACTTCAAAAAACAAATGTAAGGGGTCCCAAAGTTTGGGTTTTTTAAAATTTTACTTTTTTACGGACAGTTTTAATGAATTTATATTTTGAGCAAAGGATGGATATATATGTAATTTACAGAATTTCTAAAGGTTTCCATTTCCATACATCGTCAAATTTAAGGGGTCCCTTCAATTTTGAGCGGGACCCGCAAGTCTTTCCAATTAGAGATCTGACACGTCACTACAAGAAGGTGAGAGGTTTAGAACGCGCAGACGCGTCATAATGCGACCCCTGATGGTCGTATGCTTCCCTGGGTCGTGAATCACATCGTAGGTAGTTCATATTCAGAATAGTGAAAAAGTTTTTCTTTTACCATTTTCCAAATTGATTTTCTTTCTAATTAAATCCTCATCTATACAAGAAGGAGTAAAACTCTAAGAAGAACTGTAGTTTTTACAACACCATGAATTAGCTGATTATTTAATTGATTTAATCAATTACTGTACGGCGATAAACTTCAAAGTCGTAGCCTCATTAATTATTCATATGCACCTGATTCAAGACATGCGGGATAGAAAATCCCAGATGCTATCGGTTTCACTGCGCGATATAATTGATTTCAAAGCGGTGAAGCAACATATACCCAAATATCATGCGTCTGTGCATGAATTTAAACTACCCACGCAAATAGCACGCTATACAAACAAACGTGCCATCTTCTTAACAAGTGAAACATATTGATCATCATTTTCGGTAAACCTATGTTAAATTCAACACCATTGATTCAAACATTCAATTAAACAATGTAAAACTCAACAAACATTTTTAATTGTAACTGCCTTATTCTTCACCAATCAACTCACTAACAGAACCTACCACAATTCAATCCCACTGTTATATCAAGAACAACTTTCAACTGGCAAAGATGACCCTTGACCTGTGATATATTCCAGGTCAAGGATGTAGTAAACATAAGCGCTTGAGGGCGCTATAACACTTTCTTTTAATTCAGGGTCAGAATTTTGCCAAAGGGTGCGAGAATGCATTTAGATTCTTGCCAAGGATTTGGTCGAGAATCTATGGATTCTCCTCCATTCAAATAGTGTGTTAGACAGATTGTCCACGAGAATCAACTTGGATTCTCGCAACTTTACCGGCGGGAATCTTTGCAAGAATGGATTCTCGGATTCTCCTTGAATTTCTGACCCTGTTAATTACTTAATAAATTAGCTAACTAGTTATAATCAAAACAAATAATTGTTGATCATAGCGAATGATTATATCAGGGTCCCATGCCGCCATGCGCCTGGTGCTTTACGCTACAGCTGGTGCACATGTTGTTTTGGAATGCAGTGCATCGCAAGACCGCTTTCAACCTTTGGATGCATGAGAGAGCGCTCAGATCATGACACTATGATCAACAGTTATTTGTTTAGATTATAGTCAATTAATAATTTAAATTTGCAGCTACTCTCAGTACTTTGGAGCTACTCTCTGGTGTCACCTTTTCCCGAAATTATTTGTTAAATAATTAGATATTAATTAGTTTTAGAACTTTAATTGAATACTAATTTAATTAGTTAATTAGTTAATTAGTTAAATTACTAATTTACTTTTAAGTTCAATGTGTAAACCTATTCATTTGATGACGTTTACCTCAAAAATATTCATTGCCTGATTTAAATCATGCAGAATAGAGAATCCAATACTGTAAAAGCCAATATTTTCACGTAAAGATATGTTCGCGCATTCTGGTACCATAGACATTTCGCGAATTTTTTTTCTTTTCGCGGGCGACCTTCTGGATGCACTGCATGAATGTTGAAAACAATATTTTTGCATGTTGATAATTTTTGCGAAAAAAGATTGTGCGTGAAAAACGCGAAAATAAAACCACCGCAAATATTTCAGCTTTTACAGTATGCCGATATTGTCGTGATTGATCCATTGTGATTCCTCTAATGTTAAATGGAATAGGTCCAAATCAATGGGCTCACGTCACATAAGGTTGAGCTCGCGTAAAGTACACCTGCTCAACCTCACCCCAAAACGGTCCCGTGGTTATCCGTTGTGCGCACTACGTCATCTCGACCTCAAGGCTCTGATTGGTTAATGCTCAAACGTGAGAACTGAAAAACTCATGAGCTTTTCCACGCACCATCACGCCCCACTGCGTCGGTGGTTATGGCGCAGCGGGAGCACTGCGTTGGTGGATACGGCGCAGCGTGACGATCGTTAAAAAGGCTTCAGTTTAAATTTGACCAATCAGTTGCTTTGGTGTTGTTGGTTGGCAGTATTTTGTGAGTTCAAGCATGCGTGCGCAGCCTGATCGAAGTGCGCCCACGTATGTCGAACTGTGGCCAGGAGATTATGTGCCGTAGGTCCATAACCGATCGGCCAATATTTATGAATCTACTATAGTGCCATTTTATATCCTTTAGAGATTCATCTTTGGTGACTGCACATAACAATAACTTAACATTGTTATGAAGGTATGTATGTTCAGTAGCTTGTTGAAAAAGGTATCTTCTATACATTCTGTACTTGACAAAGAAGCCATGTTTCTTGTTTTTTTTGTTAAAATATTATTAATGAGTTACTGTATTGCCATTCACAGTTATGCCAACACCGGGAATCTGTCGAAAGCATTGCAAGATTTTGGCTCTGCTCTACGTATTTATCCTACCCATCGTAACGCAAACAAGTACATGTACCAGACACTGTTGGAGAAAGGGAAAGAGTAAGTAGATAAAAAACCTGGGGTTGGGGTTTTGGTAGGGACTGGGGTTACAGTTTGGGTAGGGAGTATGCTAACAATGAGAGTCTGTCTAAAGTTTAACAGGTTTTCGGCTGGGCCCTGCATATTCGCTGACATAGTAATAATAATAATAATAATTGATTGTTCTTAAAAGGCGCAAACAAATCTTTCAAGGAATTCAGAGCGCGCAAATCAACAAACAATCAACAATTAATTCTGTGAATCAGGAAATGCATGTTAGAATATAACCGTTGCTAGGTCAACTGGCTGAGGCTAACTTTGTTTACAAACTATTAATAGCATTGATCATAACACAAAAGCCCATGGCAGTATCATAATTCAGATGTATTGGCCATGGCTTGAACCAGTATTATCATGAGTTAACTAACGTGTACTACATCAACGAATAGTGGCCCAGAGCCGAGTGGCCAATGGGCCATGGCAATGGCCCCAATGATCAGTCTGCCTCTGAGTGTCCCAATAATGTTAGGGGTCGTCCAAAATTATCGCCATTTTCACTTACGTACATAGCGTACGTAACTTTTTACCCCCCTCAAGTTACGTACGCAATAAATGGCGAAATTTTATTTTGTACTTTAAAAAAAAATCCCGCCTCTCAAGATCGCCATTTAAGTTATGTACAGTTGGGGTATATTTCGACCCCCTCCCCCCTCTTACGTACGCTTTGTACGTAACTGCAAATGGCGAAAATTATGGACGACCCCTTATGCTCTTGACAATCTATAACAGCTCTAATCATTGTAGCCAGCATGCATGTGCCATTTCTTAGGGAGTGGACACTTTTAATCCTGTTATGGTTCTGGAAATAATGTGCACATAAAAGTTGGTAAACTGTACCGATTTGCCCTCACAACCTCTGAGCTAAATGTTCTTGAACTACCTGAGGCTCATCAACGTCGCGAAATCAGTACCCGTGGACAGAGTGAAATGGGACAGACTTGGTTCAAATAGCTGTTATTTTGCAACCGTAAGGTTATTTGTAACGATATTTTCAGCATAGATGGTCAAGATCATATAGTTGATGAATATTGAAAAAGATTTTTTTAATTTGTTTAAATCTACAGAATTTTAAAAAAAATGGCTTCAAAAAACTGTCAACGTTTTATTGAACCACCCTGTACATTACTAGTTCTTCGATACACCATTTTTCTCTAAATATCAATCGATAAGAGTATTTGACTAGTATTCATTACTTCATGAATAATAGCGATAGCTGCATACCAAGTGCGTTCCAATGAAATTGATTGTTAGATAACAACGCGCACGCCAAACGCAGGTTATTAATAATTGCCCAAAAGTACTGCGCCAAAGTGTTCTATTGTTTTGTTCATTGACCGACCAATCAAATAAAAGCCTCGCACCCCTAAGCTGACTATTCAATGAGTTATTATAAAACACGATTAAAGCTTATTTCTGATTGGTTGGATGATAAAATGTTAATGAGGGGATAACCTGACTTGGACTGTTTCAATAACTAAGAAGCGGTGGACAAAATAAACAGAAATTTAATCAATTATTAGTGTGATTATATCGGTACAAATCAACGATTTGGATAAATATGCATCTTTTTCAGTAATGAATGAGAATAATGACTGCTTTACAACTATTTTCGTGAATTTGTTTTGAAATCCTCGGTTGTTGTTCTGGTCATTTGGAATTGTCCCTCGGGGCGCATCTCTCCTTGCGCAAAAGTAATCAAAGCGTAAGCACACGGTTTTGGTCGTAGGCACACATCACGCATATGATGGAAAGTGTGCTTGTAGCCTTCATACTCACCCGTGTCCTTCTATATTGATTCGCTGCTGTAAATAAGGAGGCTTGGTCAATTTGGAGCTGATCAAACAATAGTAAACGAGAATCCCTGGTTCATTTCATTGTCAAGGAAATGGAAGTTTGTATTTCTGAACCCTTATAAGGAAAATATTAGTCATCGATATCAGTGTTGTCACTACCCAAAATCTAGTGCCGGTTAATTTTACTGACGGCGAACGGAATAAGTGTTGCAAACGAAGTGCAGTGGATCATGGCATGATGTCTTGAGGCCTTCTTAGGGGTTATTAATGCACTTTAGGGTTCTTGCCACATAAATTCTTGTTTTATGAGGCAGTTTAATGATTGTATCCACAAATTGTAATAAAAAATAAATAGTGCTGGTTTTTTTACCTTTTTTTTTAAGAGTGCCGGTCGTTAATTGTGAGTGCCGGCTCCTCCCGGCCGCCACCGACCGCCTTAGTGACAACTCTGATTGATATCTCTCCCAATTAGTAACTTTTATTTACCTAGTTCCCATTATTTTCCATCTGTCACAGATTTGAAGATTCCAGGCGATACAACAAGGCCAGAGAGTGCTACCAGAATGCTATTGATATCCAACCTGACTTGCTTGATGCCCCGCTGTGTCTGCAGAAACTCAATGAAAGAAAACCACCGGCACAGGTAAGGATGTACTCAAAAATCTGCCTGATTTTCATCTACATTATCGACATCTAATCCTTTGTTCCCTGTGAACCCTCATCTGTTCATTCCCTCCCGTTTTTGGTTCCTGGTGTCCCCTGGCTTGATTTGGTAGATGCTTTATTGAGTCTGTAGAAACTCAACAGAAGAAAACCAACAGCGCAGATAAAGATGAACACCCAATTGTCATTATCATCTTCATCAATATCTATTCCTTCCCTCTTCTCCTTTCATCTCTTATCTGTCCCTTCCCTCCTACTCACTCAGCCCCCCCCCCCACACCCCATATATTCTCCCTCCCCCACACCCCATATATTCCCCCCACCCCCCCACCCCCACCCACACACCCCCCCCCCCCCCCCCCCCACCCACACACACACCCCCCCCCACACCAAATATGAACATCCGCAAGAAAACAGGATTATCAATTGAAACAACTTATTTTTAAACACATACCAAGTTTTTATGGAGAATCCATGTTTTCAGTCTAGAAACCTGGTTTATCAGTGTGAGCAGGTTGGCATAATTCTGTTATACCCTACACACCTACATCGGTAGTATACGTCATTCTTAAAAATCATGCACTATGAATACCTCTGTGAAGGGTATAACAGAATTACTTCGTGAGGTTACTCTGACAAAAACCTGGTTATTTGACAGAAAAAACTTTGAATCTCAGGGAGGAAAAAACCCTGATTTGACTGAAAAGCTTGTAGTAAATGAAGGAATACAGTTTTATAAATTACTTAATTTGGCCACCTAAGGTGTTTCAAAGACATGATAATATCCCAATCGTGCCACAAATACTGATCAATTGCATTTTTCTTCTCTTATTTGTCTGTCTCTATGCCACAATGATCTACTGATGACAACATGTGACGTTGGGATATCCATCAACCAATCAAATGTTTCCTTATTATATCTGTGATTGCCATTGGTTGGCTTCTATGACAACAACTGGGTATGTAAACATTGGTATGTATAAAATAAACCATTCATAAATCAATGATTTTTGATTTAAATGTTTATTTAATTTTGAACCATCTGGTTGAAATAAACAAAACATTGATTAATTGTTGTGTGTACCCATCTTAATCGTTTGTGATACTCTGTTTCAACCTACGTTACATGACTAATTGTGTGTTCCCTCTTTGGGTTTTTTTCGTCCCTTTTAATTTATTTTTTTATTTATTTTTTATTCAAAATTAAAATATTCATAATGTTTGATTTGATATATTTTTAAACATGTATTTAATTATACTTTTTCGTTGATGTCTTTTCATGTACGCTCATTTCTGTACTTATTGATGTGTTCACAATTCTCTATCCATGACCCCCTGCAACTTCCTGGATACCAATGACCCATGACCTATGTGAAATTATGATTTTTGTGTGATTGCTGTCTGTTTTCTCCTTGTCTTCTTCTTTCATACTCTTATGTTCTCCACTCGTTCAATTATGACCTGTTTGGATAATATTAAATTTAACATGATAATAATTCTGGAAATTTATGTAATGAAACCATTTCATAATTACAAACGATGAAATCATTTCATATTGGAATCTCCAATGTATAATCGAATTTTATTTTCTTATATTTTTTATTTGCTTTGCTTTTTTGTGTGTGATAAATATTGAAATTAATACAATCTTTGTTATCATGTTCAATTGTACCTTGTGTATTGGTATCTGTATGTATGTTGATTTATGTGCCTGCCCATAGCCTCGAAGCTCGTCAGTCTCTAAGGAAAGCCCGCCCTCCAAAATGACAGCTGAAGCGTTGTTGAAGTTGGTAGACCAAGATGATGAGTCCTCATCCTCCAGTGAAAGTAAGGATGATGGAGGGCGTAGTAAGAAGAAGAGACGGAAATCTAATGACAAAAAAGAAAAGTCTAAAAAGCATTCTAGAAGCCGGTCTCAGAGCAGAGAGAGAATGTCTAATGACAAGAAAGAGAAGAAGTCAAGAAAGCATTCTAGAAGTCGTTCTCGGAGCAAAGAGAGATCACAGCATGAACACAAATCGTCATCGAAGAATCAGGATGATTTTGATGAGCGAAGAGAAAGGGACGGTAAGAGGAGAGAATCAAAGGATGGGGAGCGTGATAAACGAAGAAAAAGTAGAGCGTCTAGGGAATCTTCCGATAGAGCGTCTCCTAAAAGACGTGATTCTAAGAAAGAAGGGGAGCAGGATAAGCGAAGGAAGAGCAGGGCATCATCATCCTCTGATAGAGCATCTCCAAAGAGGCGTGATTCAAAAAAGGGTAGGTCTCCAAATCGCTCAGTATCTCCTGGAAGAAAGAAACACAGAAAGGAGAGTGTCGAAAGATCCAGATCACCTAAAAGAAAGTCAGATAGCAGAAGGAAGGCATCGATAAGTAGTTCAACAAGTCCTGAAAGATCACCCGATAGAAAACATAGAAAGATCAGTGTTGCCGACCGTGGGAGGTCAAGAACCCCAAAGAGAAAACAAGGCAGGCGAGACAGATCTGGAAGTAACATGCGAAGTCCAGTTGCGTCACAGTCTCCAAAGAGAGGAGAGCGCAGAAAGAAAAAGTCTGGTAATAAGACACCAAGTCCTGGGAGGTCAACTTATGTGAGAAGTATTAGCATTGGTAGTGGTGATAGATCGCGGTCACCTACAAGGAAGGATAGTAAAAGAGCAGAGTCCAGTAATAGGACTCCAAGTCCTGGAAAGTCACATGGTGGGAGAAGAATTAGCATTGGTAGCAATGATAAGTCCAGATCACCTATGAGGAAAGATCGTCAAAGGAAAGAGTCTATTAATAGGACACCCAGTCCTGATGGCAGAAGAATTAGCATCGGAAGCAATGATAAGTCCAGATCACCTAAAAGGAAAGATCGTCAAAGGAAAGAGTCTAGTAATAGGACACCAAGTCCCGATGGGAGAAGAATTAGCATTGGAAGCAATGAAAGGTCCAGATCACCGAAACGGAAAGATCGTCAAAGGAAAGAGTCTAGTAAGAGGACACCTAGTCCCGATGGGAGAAGAATTAGCATTGGTAGCAATGATAAGTCAAGGTCCCCTATGAGGGAAGATCATCAAAGGAAAGAGTCCATTAATAGGACACCCAGTCCTGATGAAAGAAGAATTAGCATTGGAAGCAATGATAAGTCCAGATCACCTAAAAGGAAAGATCGTCAAAAGAAAGAGTCTAGTAAGAGGACACCTAGTCCTGAAGGAAGAAGAATTAGCATTGGAAGCAATGATAGGTCCAGATCACCTAAACGGAATGATCGTCAAAGGAAAGTGTCTAGTAAGAGGACACCCAGTCCTGATGAAAGAAGAATAAGCATTGGAAGCAATGATAAGTCCAGATCACCTAAAAGAAAAGATCGTCAAAGGAAAGAGTCTAGTAAGAGGACACCTAGTCCTGAAGAGAAGAGATTAAGCATTGGTGGTAACGATAGATCCATATCGCCTAGGAGGAGTAAAAGCAACACCAAGATGCCTAACAGTAGAACACCCAGTCCTGTTGGCTCCTCTGTTAAAAAAAACATCAAGTCAAAGTCACCAAAGAGGAAAGAAAGTACAAAGAAGGTATCTGGAAAACACTCACCAAGCCCTGTTAGATCACCTGATAGAAAATCTGATAGATCAAAATCACCGAAAAGTAAAGAAAGGAGACGGAAAACATCTCGTAGTGCCTCTCCCAGTCCTTCTAGATCATCTGGTAAGAAAAACAGAAAGGACAGTGTGGATGGTCGTGATGGGTCACCGTCACCTAAACACAAAAAGAAGAAGAAGTCTCGAGGTGATGCACCAAGTCCTGTCAGAGGTCAAGAAAGGTCGATATCACCAAAGCAACATCGGGAAAGCAGGATCGATAAGGATCCTCGGCGTAGAGTTTTTAGTTCAACGAAGTCACCAGATGGCACACTTGGTAAGAAGGATATGTTTGGCCGCGATGTTTCCAGATCACCTAAAAGAAAAGCAGAAAGTGTAAGCAAGAAGTCTAGGGGTGGCACTCCAAGTCCTGTAAGATCTTCCAATGAAAAGCACAGAAATACCAGCACTGACAAACGTGAAAGTTCAAAGTCACCAAAAAGAAAAGAAAGTCCTGGAAGATCCAAAGATAGATCCCAATCACCTAAGCAGACAAAGGAAAGTAGAAGAGAGAAGTCACAATCCAAGTCTTCAAGTTCTACAACAGATAAGGAACAAGGAAAGAAAGACATCTTTGGCCGTGATGTCTCACGATCACCTCAAAGAACTCCGGGCAGCAAGAAAAAAAAGTCCAGAGGTAGTAGGTCAAGATCTCCACAAATTAAAGAAAATAAATCAACTAAATCTGGAAATAGGGCATCAAGTCCAGCAAAATCACCAGATAAGGGAGAAGGAAAGAAGGACATGTTTGGCCGTGATGTTTCACGATCACCACAAAGGATATCCAGCAGCAAGAGGAAGAAGTCCAGAGGTACTGCATCAAGTCCAGGCAAAGATAGGTCAAGATCTCCAAATATTAAAGAAAATAAATCAACTAAATCTAGAAATGAGACAGCAAGTCCTGCTAGGTCACCAGATAAGATACAGGGGAAGAAGGACATATTTGGTCGTGATATCTCAAGATCACCCATAAGAAAGTCAGAAAACAGAAGGAAGTCCATAGACAGATCTACAAGTCCAATAAGATCATCTGGAAAAGATAAAAGAAAGTCTAGCATTGGAAGTAGAGGTAGGTCAAGATCACCTAAAGTAAAAGAAAACAGAAAGAAGAAGTCTCTGGATGAGTCACAAAGTCCTGTACGATCCCATGATCGAGTAGAGTCACCAAAGCAGAAACATAAAAGTGGCACTGACAAGTTGCAATCTAAGTCTCCAGACAAGGAACTTGGGAAGAAGGACATCTTTGGCCGTGATGTTTCGCGGTCGCCTAAAAGAAAACCTGAAAGCGGAAGAAGACGATCAAGAGGTAGCAGCCCAAGTCCATCAAGATCATCTGGTAAGAAGCACAGAAAGACCAGCATGGATGATGTGAAAAAACAGGAGAGCAAACATGACCGGTCTATACCCAAGTCGTCAGGTTCGACCAGGTCTCCTGATCGAAAACTTGAAGTTGATAGCCATGGTAGATCACAGTCAGCAGACAATAAGCTTGAGCAAAATAAGGATCAGTCTCAAAATAAGATTCCAAATAAGTCTTTAGTTGGAGAGAGGAATTCACAGATACTGTTTCCTAGTGCCCAGCAACTGCAACCACCTCTTAGAGAACCCCAAAGTAAATGGGACACCTCTCCCATGAGCACCGGGTCAATTTCCCCAACTAGAGATAAGCAAGGGATCTTCCGTCACCTGTCAGGACCATTAAAAGTACCTGAAAACATAAAGACCAGGACTCCATCATTAGATAAAGCAATAACATCAAAGAAATCTGATACGTTCAAGTTGATAGCATATACAACATCTGGGAGTGAGTCGGAGACCACTGATGCAGGGGATAGTAGACCTTTTGGAGGTAGAGAGGTATCGAAGAGTGTCAGACAGAAATCAATGTCTCAAGATAATAATCAATATAACAGGTCTAGATCATCTTCTAAGAGATCCAAGAGTAACTTGCATCAGTCAAAAAGTAGATCGCCTTCTTTGGGTAAACAAGAAAGGTTGAAACTATCTTCACAAATTTCCAAGAGCAACAAGCACCTGTCAAGAAGCAGGTCCCCTTCGGTTGATAGGTCAAGGTCATCCACAAAATCCAAGAGCAATAGGCACCAGTCAAGAAGCAGGTCCCCCTCTTTGAACAAGCAAGACATTACACAATCATCTTCAAAGAAATCCAAAACCAAAAAGAAAAAGCAGCGTAGTAGATCACCTTCTTTAGATAAGCAAGAAGGGACCAAAAAGAAGTCAAAAAACCACAAGCACCGATCAAGAAGTAGGTCTGCATCTTTGGATAAACAAGAAAAGTTCAAATCATCTACAAAGAAGTCTGAAAGCAACAAGCATCGTTCAAGAAGTAGGTCCGCATCTTTGGATAAACAAGAAAAGTCCAAATCATCTACAAAGAAGTCTGAAAGCAACAAGCATCGTTCAAGAAGTAGGTCCGCATCTTTGGATAAACAAGAAAAGTCAAAACCGTCTACAAAGAAGGCGGAAAGTAACCAGCATAGGTCAAGAAGTATGTCTCCTTTAGACAAACTAGAACAGTCAAATGCATCTACGAAGAAGTCCAAAATAATGGAGCATCGTTCAAGAAGTAGGTCGCCTTCTATGGACAAACAAGACATTACAAAATCAACCACAAAGAAGTCAAAAAACAAAAAGAAGAAGCAGCGAAGTAGAACGCCCTCTTTAGATATGCTTGAAGGGTCGAAATCATCCATAAAGAAGAAGTCCAAAAACAAGAAGAAAAAGTTGAGAAGTAGATCCCCTTCTTTGGAAAAACAAAAGGGATCAAAATCATCTACCAAGAAAGCAAAAAATAAGAAAAAGAAGTTGCGTGAGGTATCACCGTTTCTAGATGAACCTATCAAGTCAAAATCGTCTTCAAAGAAAGCAAAACATAAAAAGAAGCGATCACGAAGTAGGTCATCTTCTTACGATAAAGGAGATAAAGCGCAACCCTTGTCAAAGAAGCAAGATGAAGATGCATCAAGATGGGACACAGAGGATCAATTGAAGCAATCAGTGAAAGAGTCTTCAAGGAAACAGCAAGAGGACAAACATGTTAAATCATTGAACTTTGAAGATCAAAAACGAGCAAGTGTCCCTGCAAGAAAGTTTGAGAAAAGTGAGCTGCTGTCTCCTAGTAGATCCTTATCGCAAGATGGGAAGAGAGAAGGCAAGCTGTTGGATAAGAAAAAGTCTAAACACCCAGGGGCAAAAGAAGAAATGAAGAGACTCTCAGGTGATCTTGTTGCCATGGAGGACACAGACACACCTGGTATGAAGAACATCCAGGATATCGATGATGGTAAAACACGAAGGAGATCCAGATCTGGGAAGTCAATTGATGACACAAAAGCAAGTTCAAAACGTGTGCCAGCAAAGTCTCCAATAGATGAATCGGGTCAGCGTTTATCAAGTGAAAATAAAAAGTCATCAAAGAGAAAGCTGAGCAGTAAAAGTCCAATTCTTAGTCCTCCGGATGAGCACTTGAAGAAAAAGAAGAAGAAGAAGATGATGTCCTCGTCTTCGAGCAGTGATGACTCTGACACTGAAGATGTTGCATCAAAGAAAAAATCACCCTCTCAAAAGAAGCGGAAGCCTTCGTCTTCATCATCATCTTCATCATCATCATCGTCATCATCATCGTGGTCATCATCATCATCATGGTCGTCATCATCTACATCGTCTTCTTCTTCATCTTCTTCCAGCAGTGGTAGTAGCAGCAGTAGTAGTGATAGTAGTTCTGAAGAATCTGAATCTGAACCTGAACCTACTAAGAAACAACTTAAAATGATCAAGAAGAGAGTTAAAAATAAGAAGCCGTCGCCCAAGAAGAAAATCAAAGTAGCTAAAACAAGCAAGAAGGTTATAGATAGTGGTAACACATTCCAAGACGATAAACATGCACAAGACAGCAATCAAAAAGATCCTTCAAGGTCTTCCAGACATCTGTTATCCACTGAGAAATCAAAGCCTATTTCAAGTTCCTCACCTATGCATTCAGTTGAACCCCTCCTTCAGCAACAAGATCTAAGTGAGAGTCTTTCTGATGCTTCCATAGCAACAAAACCACCCCCAGACAATGCTTCCATTCCATTTTTAACTGGAGATCAAGTAAAGAAACAAGATATTGATTCCAACGTTATCTCAACGAAACATGACAACCGTGTGCATAGATCTGATATGGAAGTAACAGAACCTCATGGAACGCAAGTACTTCAAGACTCTAAAACTTCAAGTGGTAAGTCAGCAAATGTAGATCAGTTGCCTTCATCAAAATCTACAACTAGACGGTCAGTTGAGGCCCATCAAAGTGAATATCTTCAGGAAGGCGATGATTCAAGAAAGCATGGAAGTTCACCAATATCTGTGTTTTCACATATATTTTCTCCATGTCAGACTGAAGTCAGAGCTGAAGAAAGCAACACAGATACCAACCTTGCAAGCGAATCCTCGTCAGGAAAGATTGTTGAATTAAGTAAAGAACAGAAAGCTAAGATCCGGCAGAAATTCCGAGAGGGCAAGAAAAGGCGGAAAATTGCTGAAGTGAGTCACGATGATTTAAGAAACCCCACCGGTCCAGTGGCGCCCCCTAGTCCTGAGGAAGAATCGGCCAGGAGCCCTGATCCCGCAGAATATTACAATATTTCATCGGCGGCATCTTTCATGGATAGCGGGGTAAATATTCCTTTCAGCAGTAAAGGTGCATCGAGTTACGAGGAATTCATGGCAAAGTATGGGACCCAGGAAGGTGAAGTAATCCATGAAGGTGAATCTTATGGTGAGATGGAATCCAATTTTGTACAGGGGATACACCCTGTGTCACACCTGTCACAGGGTGTAGATCCTGCACCTGTTACAGATGCTGCACCAAAAGTTTCCAAGTCAAGTCGGTGGGATAAGAAGTTAACACCACCTGGTGCAAGTGGGGGCGATACTCTACCGTCTAACAAACCCGAAAAGAGGGGCGGTATGAGGTGGGGAGGCTATAAAAATCGTGAAGAGGTTAGACAACAAGATCCACCCACTACTGGAAACTCCAGTGATAATCTGCAATATGATGATGGGGATGGTAGAAGACAGAGATCTTCTAGTAATAGTAGTTATATATGTGGACAAAGTGAGCTAAGGAAAGCTCAAGAGCATAAAAGAGATAGCGGGGAACATGTGAGCCAGTACAGTATGGCTAGAATGGTAGAAGACACGGAACAGCATTCTGAGTATGGAACCACTGTACCAAGTGGATTTTATGGTGGCTCATCAGGGGGGAGAAATTCTAGTGGGTTCCAAGAAACTTACACAGGTCAAAGCAGTGGAGCAGCATTTGCGATGTCTGCGATGGGAGATAGCAGTCTGGATGGGAAGACTTTATCACACGAGAAACAATTCCATAAAAGACACTTCACAGAATCTAGTGGTCGGCATTCCTATACAGCTGATGCTGGATATTCACATACTAGACCTAGCAGTAACAGGTGGACGAGCTTTGACCCCTCTGCACCAGAGGGTGATGGGCGTGATGAGAGGGAGCGTAGTCAGAATGAAATGGGTCGTCGTTCTTCGTGGGACAAACCGGGACACAGACGTGATGGAGATCATAGCAGAGATCGGAAATGTGATGATGGCATTCATTGCGGTACTGATGATGAGGAGGAGGTGGTAAAAGTTGGGGTGAAAGGTTCAAAGAAAAGTGGTGGTGGAAAATGTACAGATGGGTTACATTGCGGAACTGATGATGAAGACGGTGATGACAGAATTGATGGGAAAGATGTGACGAAAAGTGGTGGAGGGAAGTGTTCAGATGGAATACATTGTGGTACAGATGATGAAGAAGGAGATGAAATGACAGGAGAGAAATCTTTGAAGAATAAGGGAGGTGGAAAATGTGCTGACGATATCCACTGTGGGACAGATGATGAAGAGGATAATGAAAGTACTAAAGTAAAAGTCTTGAAGAGGAAAAGTGGAGAAAAGTGCTCAGATGGGCTACATTGCGGCACAGATGATGAAGGGGACGAAATAACAGAAGGGAGATCTTTGAAGAATAACGATGGAGGAAAGTGTTCTGATGGTATACATTGTGGGACAGGTGATGAAGATGATGTTCAGAGAGCTAGAGTGAATGATTTGAAGAAAAATGATGGAGGAAAGTGTTCTGATGGGATACACTGTGGGACAGATGATGAAGATGATGCTGAAAGAACCAACATGAACACATTTAAGAAAAATGGTGGAGGGAAGTGTTCAGATGGGTTGCATTGTGGTACAGATGATGAAGAAGCAGATGAAATGACAAGAAAGAAATCTTTGAAGAATAAGAAAGGTGGAAAGTGCTCAGATGGCATCCATTGTGGGACAGATGATGAAGAAGATTATGCAAGAACTAGAGGGACAAATCCAAAGAAAAGTGATAACAGGAAGTGTTCAGATGGATTGCATTGTGGGACAGATGATGAAGATGCTAATAATGGTGGAGGAAATTGTTCTGATGGCATCCATTGTGGCACGGATGACGAAGTTGATGCCATCCTAGAGGCTGGTTTTGACACGAAAGTAACATCATCACGAAAACATCGTTCTAAAAGGAAAACAAGCGGTCCCGCGTGCCAAGATGGTTTACACTGCGGAACAGATGACGAAGTAGATGCAATACTTGAAGCTGAGCTTGATACAGAAGAAAAAATTCCGAGACAGCCACGGCGATTACCCCAGACTAAAGTGCCTTCTAAAACCAGTTCATCATATAAGTTGTTGATAGATAAGATGATTAATAAGAAAAGTGAAGCACCTGGTAGAACTGATAAGAAAACGGGGAAAGAAACAGATGAGGCAAATGATGCAAGATCCTCGTCAGCTTCTGATAGTGGTAGCAGTAGTAGTTCCTCAAGCAGAAGTAGTCGGAGCAGAAGTTACTCAAGCGGTAGTTCGAGAAGCAGTTCAAGCGGCAGCTCAAAAAGCAGTTCTTCCTATAGTTCTAGCGGCAGCTCAAGGCAAAAGAAGAGATCCAATAGCAGTGTGTCTTCCTCAAAAAGTAGTTCAAGTCGCAGTGGTAAACAAGAATCAAAAAGAAAATCTCTTAATCCCAACGTTGAAAAGTCTGGGCAAAAAGAAGGTGGTTCCAGTGGGACCAGCAGTGACATTGATATGTCGATGTACGAAGTTACACCCGATGTGCTTGAAAACTTTTACGATAGTCGCTCATATAAACTAGGTTCAACCCCGAGTGAAACTGCTGAGAAAAAAACGGCGCAGCATGATAGCTCTGATGATGAGGAAAGATCAGCAGAGGATTCAGAAGCAGAATATGAAAGGAGGAGGAGGAGGAAAAGACATTATACAGAGAAAAGGAGGGCTAGTAGGTCAGATGATGATTCTGCGGAAGATGAAAGACGCAAGAGAAGGAGGGGGAAAGACTCAAAATATGAGTCGTCTCGAACACATGACGAAGAAGGGTCAAGTTCTAGGGAAACTGAAAGCAGATACAGGGATGATACACCTAGGGAACCTGGTCGTGTTCCAGACAAATATGGCAATAGTAGAGACACTGGGTCTAATGACCCGCGGTATCAAGACGGTCATCTCAGGGAATCTAAACCTGGTGAATCTTCGGATAGAAATCGCGACAGACATGATGGTTCATTCCAAAATCGGTACAATGATAGTCCTTCAGAGAGAGATCGAGATAGGGACAGATTCAACGATAGTCGTTCAGAAAGACATCGAGATAGGGACCGATACGATGACCGATCAAGAGACTATCATCATAGAAGCAATAGAAATAGTGAAGATTCACGGCACGGTAAAAGAGATCAATACCGTCACCGTAGTGAACGTAATTCTGAACCAGTTGAAGTCAAGGAGAGCAATCCCTTTTTGTCAGTCGCTGTGACCGACAAAACTGTGCTACTTGAGAAACTCTATGATGAAAGGGATGGAGCGAGGAGAAATAGCATTGAATCATATTTGAAGCATGGTAGACAGTGGTGGTTAAAGGAGGATGATGATGATACACTGTGAATTGAGTTCATAAAGTCTTCAAAAAAGTAACTTGACCAGGTAATAAATAAGCTCATAGCTCTAACATATAGTTGCGATAGTGTGACAGGTATGGGCTGCATTGATCAATGGAAGCATCCCCAGTCCTCATCATCTATACCAGTGAGTTGTCTCTACCAGTTAAAGGTAGATGTTCTGATTGCTGGCCCGATTTTCAACTTGGTGTTTTCTATTTTACATGAAAGGTCGTCCTTGAAATTGTCATTTTCCAAAGTTTGAGTTGCAGACATGTAACTCCAATGGTTCTAATTTTAGAAGCACAAGGTCACAATAATTTTGCCCATTGAGTAGTACACTGACTGGCTAGTGGTTAACCACCTTTGGCAGTAATTCACCACATTTTAGCCTATAATTTATAAATGGAACATTTCTGGCCCCTAAGATTTTACAGATATAATGAGAAAAATATGGGGATTCTTCTGATATCAAAATAGATGTGAAAAAAAAATCATAGCCAAAATAAAGTGATCGGAACATACACCTACCTTTAAATTTAATCAATAATCTGCGTATTTGCTACACTGAGGCTGGGTGGAAGAACCAAAAGCTCAAATGAAAAAAACGGTTTTGTTTTTTAACTCTGTTAACCCTAACCCTACTACCTCTCACAGAAACATCACAGCCAGCACCACTTGGCTTGCGCGCGCACAAGTTCTATCTCATGTAGCACTAAACTACGGGTATATATGGTCTCCGATTTTTTAGCCTGTGAAGCCCTCCCCCCGTGGCTGAGTGGTAGTATATCTCGCCTGTCACGTGGCCGACCCAGGTTCAATTCCCGGGGCCGGCGGACATAATTTTTCCAATTTTTTATTTAACCCCTCCCCCTGTTCTTCGTTCCATCCCCACTGCCACGTTCTAGGGTTAGGGTTAATATTCAGTCAATCTTCATGCGTAATATCTCAAATTAAAGAAAAGATATTTTTTTATAAATATATCATTTAATATTTTTACATAGAAGCTATAGTTTTGGAGTTATGAGTATATTGATTACCTGGTAAGTGACTTATTTTGAGGACTGTACTTTGATTCCTCAAGGAAGGTTGTTGTTGTAATAATCTAAGATCATTTCATCTGATGACCAGATGGTTTATGCTATACAAACCGTAAGATTTAAAAACTCTAAAAATTCTAACCAAAACCAACCCTAGGGCTCAAATTAATTGAAGGCATCGAAGGCACCTCAATTTCTGGCCGTTTTAACTCCATTCAAAAGCACATAATTGCCTTGGATAAAGTTGGTGCCCCTTTCAAATTGCCTTAAATTGCATGCCCTCTTCATTTCTTATTTTGAGGCCTGACCAACCCTGTAAGTGATTTTTGAGAACATAGAAATGGGGACAATTGACCGTAAACCATGTGACTATCAGATGAAGTGCATTTTAACCAATTAACAATATAGGGTGAGTCTGAATCATTTGGACCTAATCTGATCAAATCATTCAAATGTGTAACCATCTCAAACCATATAAATTAAAAACAAGTGTAAATCAGAAACCGTAGAATGGGGATACTTTGACCTACTTTTCTCATTTTTTTTATTTCTATTCATTGAATGGAAGATACTTATTTAGATTAGTTTATAACTTGATTTTTTATTTTTGAAAATGAAAGTGTTTCTAGATAGTCGTTTCCCAATCATTGGGACAACTTTGGCTCATGTGTGAAAAATACTTTTGAACAACTTGGATGACGAGATATTTCAAACTTGATTTTATAATTAAGGTTCATTGAAGTGGGGGGGGGGGGTTAAATCAAAACTTTACAGATTAGAATGTAATAAATACCAAAAATACCAACAACAAAACACATTGTAAACTAGACGTAAACATTCCAAATAAACATGTATCATTTAATTTGTAGGTAGATTGCTTGTTTTTTCGACTTGTTACAAGCATTAACAAATAAATTGGGGTGTAAATGTTTAAAATTGATTGTTTTGAATTTTTCTTATATAATATCACCATTCTACGGTATGCTATAGGTTAATATGTTTGAAATATTTGGGGGTTATTTCAAGAAATCTATGGTAGCGCATTCTTAGGTGACGCAAAGAAAAATACCTGTTGTACGGTTCTGACCGACCAATTTTCATTCAAAAATGTGTTTGATTAAAATTTAAAAACTAGTATTTTGGGATTCAAAAATTTGATTTACTATGATTTTGTGTATTGGAGGAATTGGGAAGTATGCAACTATCTGTATTTATTATCTTATATACTGGACGAAGTAAGAACCTCATTTTGTATTCTTGTTTAAACCAAATACAATAGGCCTACTTTTTGGTGTATCCTTGGTGTAATTCATTCATGAGTTAGACTGGTGTTAAGCCTCTATTACTGAATAAAGCTGTCTAATCCTTTAATCCTTTAACACAGTTTAACACAGATTTTGTGCTAGGCTAATTCCGTGCAGAATTACATGAAGGATAAACCTACTTTTTGCAATACTTGCGATGTAATATATGGGGCATTGCAGAGGCTGTAATATTTTACACTTCAGGAAAACTTAATGGAATTTCACATTTGTTTGTATTTTTTAATTTTCAATACATCTCTTGAAAAGATGAGTGTCCATTAGGCCAAAAGCTAGTTAACACTTTCCACGCGGACAATGAAATGACCCAGATGATGACAACACGTTATTGTCTGCAGACGACATTCCAAAACTTCACAAAATGTTTCAAAAATGTCAAAATTATTTACCTTTATTATCATATTTGGAATCACAATGAGAAATGCATTGAAATAAGTACAAACATGCATAGTATTGGTTCTGTAATCCTTGAAATAGACCTTGAAAGTTGGGAAAGGTTTCTGAAAAATCTGTATTGTATGGTAAAACCAATAGCCGCGTGGAAAGTGTTAAGCAATGTTTTGTTCAGTGATACCTTACATTATTGAAAAGGTACATGAATAACAAGTGCATAATTCTACAAGGTTTATTCCTTTCTAGGTGCCAACAAGATATTGCCTTTAGGCCAAATTAAAAAAATCATTTGTCTCAAAGCTCCCGCGCGCGTTCGTTTATTGATGCGCATTAGAAAAACAAAAATCTGAAAAAAACTTCTTTTTTTTAAGCTTTTTTTTTTTTTTTTAAAAAGAAGAAAAAAATCCCAAAATTTCACTGATTTTTCAGATTTTCATTGATCACATCATCTTAAATACAAAAGTTCACTTTTACAAGGATTTCAATATTTTATATTTTAAAAAAAAACTTGAAAAAAAACCGCATTCCGCATTAGTTTTACAACAGGAGAGGAGCTTTGAGACAAACAATTAATTTAATTTGGCCTTATCACTTATTTTTTAGTATCTGGGAATTTTGATTGATTTTTATTTTGTTATTATCTATTGTTTTATTATTTTTTGTCATTGTTACTTTTTGTAAGTCAGAATACCTATCTGAAATTATAGGTATATCAATGGCTTATTTGCAAATGTGAAAATATTTAGAATACATTTTCACATACCTTAGGCTATATCCAAAAAAATCTTTTGTCTCAAAGTTTCAGTTTTTCAAAACCTAATGCGGAATGCGTTTTTTTTAAATTAAAAAAAAAAATCTTTTTTATAAATATAAATATTGAAATCCTTGTAAAAGTGACCTTTTGTATTAAATTGATGCGATCAATGAAAATCTTTTTTTAAATAAATAAAAATAAATTTAAAAAAAAGCTTCTAACAAGCACCAATTAACTAATGCATGTGGGAGCTTTGAGACAAAAGATTTTTTAATATAGCCTTAATTGTTGCTCAAAAATAGGTCATAAATAAAATAAGAAACAATAAGCCTTGAACCAGATTGCCTCTGTGGCAGTCATACTTCTGCTAGCAGATGCAGTGACCAATCCCTCCATGTATCTCTGTCTGATATCAGGTATATCAAACCTCAATATAAAGGGGTCAAAAAAAGTAAGTCCCCCCCTAAAATTAGATTACTTTTGTTTACATAACTTCAAACACAATAAGACGTTTCGAAAAGTTGAAACGATTATGAAACGAGAAAATGCTTGGCTACCAAGAGAAGGTTTAACATTTTCGATAATCATGTTTACTTTTTCCAAAACAGTCACATTTCCCCAAAATGATGTTTTCAGAAAAAGTGGCACTTGGTCCATACCAGTCAATTTAAAAATTCTCTCTCATGATTTTTTTTCTACGAAAATTAGACCAAGTTTGTTTGCATAACTCCGCACAGGATTGATCGTTTTGAGAAATTTGAAAACTTATGAAAAGAAAAAGTGCTTGGCTTTACACGGAAATGTACTCCTGTTCAATATCATGTTTACTTTTCCAAAAATTGTCTCATTTTCCCAAAACGATGTTCTCAGAAACGTGGCAATTTTCAAAATCCTATACAACGTTTGTTTGCGTAACACCCCCACACAATTAGACGTTTTGAGAATTTGAAACTTTTCTGAAAAGGAAAAACGCTTAGTTATCCGTACAAAGTTTCCCATTTTCAATATCATGTTTACTTTTCCCAAAGAAGTCAAATATCCCCAAAATGATGTTTCCGTTAACATGAAATTTGCCAAAATCCAATACAAGTAAGTGCCACTTTTTCTGAAAACATCATTTTGAGGAAATGTGACTGTTTTGGGAAAAGTTAACATGATATCGAAAATGTAAAACTTTTTCTATTGGTAGCCAAGCGTTTTCTCTTCATAATCGTTTCAATTTTTCAAAACGTCTATTTATGTGTGAAGTTATGTAAACAAAAGTAATCTAATTTTAGGGGGGGACTTACTTTTTTTACCCCTTTATCTCTGTCTGATATCAGGTCTACAGATATCAAATGTAGGATTTTGCAGTGACAGCTCCTGAATATTTCTGTCTACTACATATCGAGGGCTCGGAAACACAAGGCCTCATCTCCATTTTTTCAAAAATGAGATTTTGGTATCAACATTTTCAGAAAGCAATTCTCTTTCCAGTAACACACAGCCTTATCTCCATAACACAACCCCTCTCAAAGTTATAGCCAGTATCACAAGGCCTCATCTCTATCTCCCCAATGTGTTTATAAATCTTCAATAGTCTTTTTCTCAAAATGGTCAAAATGGAGATAAGACCTTGTGTTTCTGAGCCCTCAATAATGTTGTATTTCTGATTTTGCTTGGCTGCTTGTTGGGGACAGTTGCAGCACCAGATTCCCCCCACCGTCACAACTTTTCCCCCTAATCAGCTCAAGCCCCAACCCATTTTGTCCCCCCAAACAATCGAAAATGTTGACTTTCAATGTAAAAATTACTTGACATTTAGCTTAAAATTGGTATGAAATGTCTAATTCAGAACAAATTATTAAGTTTATTTAAAGCAATTTTTACATTAAAAGCCAAAGTTTGCCCCCCCCCCCCCCCCAAAAAAAAAATAGATGCTGATGACTGGTTGGGGCTAATCTTATGTGTTCTACCACCATTATTGTTTTAAAATTTGTTAGATGGGACAAGGTTCTCTATGCTAGTTTTTTTGGTCACACTTTGCAAGAAAGACCACAAATTTTGTTTAAATGGAATTTTATTTTGATTTATAAATCCACATGCAAAGTCAAAATAATGCATGTACTTTGTATATGTATATATCTTGTATTTGTATATTTATTATGTACAAGTGGTTGAATCTGGACTATTCCATTTCACCATATGTGACGCGATCAAGAGGAATGAGTCGGATGTCGACCCTGGTCGAAAAGGAGTTTTTAATACAGTTTTAAAGAAGACACCTAGAGCTTTCAGAAACTGAAAACCCCATGTCGATACGACGTTTTGTTCCAAAGTTATGTCAAATTGTATACATGAATTTCTATCAAAACTTATGTAAGCCGCCATTTTGAATTGGCCATATCTCAATTTGGGATTCCCCGACATCCGACTCATTCCTCTTGATCGCGTCACATATACAAAAATGGAATAGTCCAATATTGACACTGTGGCACTTGCCATCATTATAAGGAGCCAATTCTGTATATTATTTTTTTGATAAATAAGTGCAGGGTGTCTCAAAAGTGTCCATACCCTTTGAAAGTTTCATGTCACATTTGTCCATAAAGTGTGACGCTTTAAAGGTATATTATGTGATCTTTCCAGGGAACGCCCTCAACATCGAAAAAAAATTGAAAGCAGATTTTCTTGCAGATTTATATTTCTGATCATGAATAGTACATACATTCCACGTTACAGGGCGATACGATTCTTAATTACTTCAAAATCATGGTTTCAGAGTGAAAATAAACTGTCGGGTTAACGCAGCAGTTTATATTTTCACTCTTAATTCACTCTAAAACCATGATTTTGAGGTAATTAGGAATCGTATCGCTCTGTAACTTAGAATGTATGTACGATTAATGAACAGAAATGTAAATCTGCAAGAAAATCTTTCTAAAAAAAATCATGAATAGAGGGCGCTCTCTGGAAAAGATCCCATAATATGCCTTTAAGTGTGACGCTTTAAATAGATTACTTCTGGAACACCCTGTACAGACTGTGGTGTTTTTAACAAATCAATACTGCAATGAATGTTGGTTGTAAATAGTATACATAGAATTCAATAGAATAATTTGGATAATTTTATTTTATAAAAGCAATGACTTGAAAACTTTTGTTGTAAATATCCGCACAAGTTTCATCATGTTTATGCTCAGTACTTAATCATTTCCATTTGAAGAAATAATGAGAATTCCAGAAATTTTACTTAGTTGCGGCAATGTGTTGGTCAATGAATATTGCCAAATCTAATTATTTAACTAAGTTTTTAATTCTAGAATTGTGTTTGAAGACGAGTTGCTATCAATAGTTGCAACAAACACATTTTCCTGTTGATTTTGCTTCAAGAAAAGTGAAGATGTTATTGCTGTGAAACAGATTTTGCAGATATTTTCCATTTAAGGTAACAGAAACCTTACAGAAACACCCCATTTTTAAAAAATATGTACAGTGGAACCTCATTAACACAAAGTTGCCGGGGCTGTGCATTTTTGTTTGTGTTAACAGGAATTTGTGTTATCCAGTCATATTATAATGATAAAACATAAGCTTGGGACTTAAATAACCCTTTGTGTTAACAGAAATTTTGTGTTAACAGAGTTTATGTTAACGAGGTTACACTGTAATGTTATGCTCAAGCCCTGTATGTAGTATTTTGATTATATACATATTAGGTGTGCTCATTCCTATGTTTCCAAATCATAAAATTGGAAGACAAAAAGAAAACAACATAACAGCAACATAACAGATTTGTAAATATTTGGCACAATTGTGGAATACAATTCACACGGTATGTGTTAAAATTCAAATGTGAATTGTGACTGGTACTGCAGAATTATTCCACATTTTATAAACATAATGCCATTTTATTTTGATTCATATACTTGTAAATACAGAGGGGTGGGGGTCTTAAGACATACACTGCACACACAAAGGGTGTAAAATCATCAAGATATATAATTTCTGAACGAAGATTATGTACAAAGATGTTTTCAATATTCAAAATAAGTGAGCATTATTTCTGAGCATAAAATGCATGATGCTGTTAGGCCAAACAAAGAAGAAAGTTTGTCTCAGAAACATTTTGCAAATAAGCTTAAGTGCTGTGCGATTTTTTTTTTTTTTTTTTAGAAAATAGGCTATGAGTTATGCATTTTATTTATTTTTGCTAATCCAAGCTTACAGAGAACTTTTTTTAAATATTAAATATTAAATATTAAAATATAAAAAATTAAAAATGTTTTTTGTTTAGGCTTCGGCGCATAGTGCTACTATACCAATGCAGGCGGGCTTCTGAGACAAACCTTCTTTGTTTAGCCTTATATCATCCTCAAACAGGAATAAAGTATAAGGCAGCAACTGTTAGACAGTTCATTTACATTTTAAAATAAAAGCTGCCTTGTGCTTGTAGCTATTCCATTTAAAATCCATACCCCCTATATTAGAGACAGAAGTTTTCCGATTTACCGGTTTAGAAAACGGAATTCAATGATTTTGTTGCAAACCATTTTTGGTTCACTACTTTTTAGAAAATACACTCAAAAATCAAACTGGTTATTTCATTTACAAAACGGAATTTGACATTAACCCCCTGGGGTCTACCTGTCTATCTTACAGTGGTTCTGATTGGTTTATTACAAGATGTACTCATATGAATAGCCAATTAAAATGCAGCTTGTAAAATATTTCACTCCAATCTTTATCAGGGATACAATTATTCTAACAATGTCTCTCATTGGTGCAATAAATGATGTATCCATCTTTTTAACCAATCGGCCGGTAGTTCTCAGTGGGTTAAGAAAGCGGAACACTTGTGTCTCTACGGGCCTATATGGAAGATTGGCCTTAATCTTCCCCACAGGGAGTGTGAATTTCAAATAGGGTTACCTGCATGAGTGACTCCATCTGAAATTCACACTCCCTGTGGGGAAGAATACAGTCATGTCTTCCATAGGGGGTGTATGGATTTCAAATGGAATAGCCCATTTTATATTGACAACTTTATTTATGATGCTGTATTATAGTTTGGTTATAATTTGATAATTTGTCATAAATGATTCAAAGTATGCAGCAAAGCATAAACGCAGCTTACACAATGAGAAAAGGGCAGTGCCCCCAATCTTTTATGGCCACAAATGTTCATAGAAAAGTATCCTGGGAACAGTCAAATATCAGGCTTCAAATATCTTCAAGACCCCCTCCTAAAAGCGTATTTCCTTTGAAGATTCAGCCAAAGTTACCATAACATTAGGATTTTGCATGCTTTCTCCCCCAATTTAACCCCTTAAAATGCATAAGATATTAGTTGACTGCTCCCAGGAAAAATAGATCCATTTGCTGTATCACTGAGGTCCAAAACCAATCACTTGAATTGTGTTGCACAACTTGTGAGATTTACAGAGCAATATGTATGTTGCATTTTAATAAATGTCACTTCCTAAATTGGAAAACAGAATTGTATTTGTTTAAAAGATTCTTCTTTTGTTTTGTCGTGATTATATTTAGTTAAGACTTCACAATCATTTTCTTATGCGGCCCATCATCATAGTCACTCAGCTGCCAGTGTCTATATAGGAAATCATTGATTTGTGTGACAGTTATGACAGTAATCACACACAATTCAATGAATACCTCGTGCAACTTTGCTGTAGTTATAGGCGGTCATTGAAATCGCCATAACTTTAAAAGTATCCATTCGATTTTGTTGAATGAGGTATCAAACTGCGGAGAAGGGATTTGCTCATTTAATGTATATCTCAGATTTTTGGTAGCGATTATATATTTTGAATCAGCCAACCTCAAAGCACCTGGTCCGGGACTTTTGTTGCTAGGTGTACAGTCCTTAAAATAAGTAACTGACCAGGTAATAAATATGCTCTCAACTCCAAAACTATAACTCCTACGTACAAATATTAGACAATAAAGTTGTAAGGAAATTTCTTGTCTTTAATTTGAGATATTACACGTGAAAAGATTGAATGAATATTAATTCAGTTATGTGCCCTAAACCAAAACAAAGTCCGTTTTTCATTTTAACATTTCGTTCGTCTACACGCAGCTTAGGACTAGTAACAGGCAGATTATTGATTAACTTGTAGCAACAACTCACTGGTCGATAGTAACACGGGGATTGGGGATACATCAATTGATCAATGCAACCCATACACATACCTGTCACACTGTCCCGCGTGTTCAAATCCCAAATGTTAAAATGTAAACTGCACTTTGTTTGATCCTTTTCAATGTCGCATTCTTAATTATTAACCGATCTCAATGAATAATGTATCAACTTAAAGAAGAGAAATTTCTTTACAACTTTATTATTTAATATTTTTATGTAGGAGCTATAGTTTTGGAGTTAAGAGTATATCTATTACCTGGTGGGTTACCTTCTTTTGAGGACTGTATATGGGTACTGTATGCCAAGTTATTGTGTATAAAGTGCTCAACAAAAGAAAGTTGTACACTTTGTTTACGTCATTTAAAATAACTTTTGATTAATTTTTACCAAACAGGCAAGATAGACATTTGGATGATTTTTTTAGGCACATTTTGATACCAAACATAACACCTAGCAACAAAGATAAACTATGATTAGCGCCATTTAAAGAAAATTAGTCACTTTTCAAATGTCACATTTTCAATACACTACGCGGGAGGAAAATGGGGGTGTGTGAGGTTTACCCGTGTGTGACACTGTTATAACCCGGATTGACTGGCGGGCAATCGATCATACAGTGCAGCCGTTTCTCCTTTCCATAAAAATCCCTTTACATCATATCCCTCGCCCATGCATGACACTTTGAATTTGAATTAGCCTGCACATTGAAGGGAAATGCGCAGCGATCAACACGGGACTGACACGGCTTATAGTGCTTGTTAACAATTGGTGTTTTCTTCCGGGTAGTGTATTGAAAATGTGACTTTTGAAGAGTGACTAATTTTTGTCTCGCCTGATGTAATCAGAAAGAGACTATGTTATCACTATTTCTGTCCGGCGTCCGCCGTATGCCGTATGCCGTCCGCCGTCAGCCGTGTGCTAAGAAATACCTTTGTGACGCGATATCTGGAGATCCGTAAGGCCTATCGTGATGGGACTTGGTGGAGGGAAGGGGGGTGGTGCATTCTGTTGCTGATTGATTTTTCAAGGTCATCGGGGGTCATACAAGGTAATCGGGGTCAAATATGCTTAAAACTTTTGAGACGCGTTGTGACGCGATATCTAGAGATCCGTAAGGCCTATCTTGATGGGACTTGATGTCAGGGAAGGGGGTGGAGTGTTCTTTTGCTGATTAGATTTTCAAGGTCATTGGAGGTCATTCAAGGTCATCGGGGTCAAATATGGGGTCAAATAAGATCTGTAAGGCCTATCTTGATGTGATTTGGTGTAGGGAAGGGGGTTGGTGTGTTCTTTTTGTTGATTAAATTTTTCAAGGTATTACATCCCTTGCATTAACTACAATGCATACCTCTGTGACAGTGCTACATTGTATCATATGTTTCATCATTTCTTTCAAGTCACTTTTGATAAACAGGCGAGACGCGCCGTTCGAGAACCGCCTTGTCTATAAATGGTGCTAATCATGGTTTATCTTGATATCAAAATGTGCCAAAAAGATCCATCCAAATGTCTATCAAGCCTGTTTGGTAAAAAAATAATCGAAAGTTACTTTAAATGACCAAAACAAAGTGTACGACTTTCTTTTGTTGAGCACTTTAGTAGAGCGGCGGCTCCCATAGACACTGTACTTAAGCGTGGCACCCCTCTTGCTCACAACGTAAAACTAACCAAAATAAGTTCTTTGGATATTATAATTATTATCAAGAATCACTAGGGATGTGAGATTGGTTGTAGCGTCATGTTTTGAAAGAAATAATTAAAGGTAGATGACCCGATTTCCAACTTGATGTTTTCTATTTTACATGAAAGGTCATCCTTAAAATTGTTGCATTCCAAAGTTTGAGTTGCATAACTCCAATGGTTCTACTTTTAGAAGCGCAAGGTCAAAAGACATGTGCCCATTGAGTAGTACACAGACTGGTTGGTGGTTAACCACCTTTGGCAGTAATTCACCACATTTTGGCCTATAATTTACAAATGAAACATTTCTGGCCCCTAATATTTTGCAGACATAATGAGAAAAATATGGGGATTCTTCTGATACCAAAATATCTTGATGTGAAAAAAAAAATCATAGCCCCAAAAAAGTAATCGGGTCATATACCTTTAATCCTCAGCCCATGATTATGTAAAATAATTGCACTGAATATAATACATTGCTGTTATACGTCATCGATCCATTGACTACGGCATTCAATGTATTTTCATGGTGGCGTTGCCATCCACGATCAACGTCACTATGTGTAGCTGTACACAAAATAACTTTTTATTTGGCGTGTAATGCAACATGTTAAAGGTATATTATGTGATCTTTCCAGGGAACGCCCCTCAACATCGAAAAATAAATTGAAAGCAGATTTTCTTGCAGATTTATATTTCTGATCATAAATCATGCATACATTCCAAGTTACAGGGCGATACGATTCTTTTAAGATACATTGCATTTTCTGTAGTCAATGGATCGATGACATTGACAGCAATGTACTATATTCAGTGAAAATATTTTACTTAAAAGCATATTATGTGATCTTTTCCAGAGAGAGCGCCCTCTATTCATTATTTTTTTTAGAAAGTAGATTTTCTTGCAGATTTACATTTCTGATCATAAATCATACATACATTCCAAGTTACAGAGCGATACGATTCCTAATTACCTCAAAATCATGGTTTTAGAGTGAATTTAGAGTGAAAATATAAACTGTCGGTGTTATCCGACAGTTTATTTTCACTCTAAAATCATGATTTTGAAGTAATTAAGAATCGTATCGCCCTGTAACTTGGAATGTATGTACATTTTTTATGATCAGAAATGTAAATCTGCAAGAAAATCTTCTTTCAATTTTTTTTTTGATGTTGAGGGCGTTCCCTGGAAAGATCACATAATATACCTTTAATCATAGGCTGAGATTAATTATTTCGTTTAAACATGAGTATGACGCTACAACAAATCTCACACCCCTAGTGGTTCTTGATAATTAATTATCATATCCAAAGAACTTAATTTGGTATGTGTTAAAGGCGTATTATGTGATCTTTTCCATGATTTTTTTAGAAAGTAGATTTTCTTGCAGATTTACATTTCTGATCATAAATTGTACATACATTCCAAGTAACAGAGCGATACGATTCCTAATTACCTCAAAATCATGGTTTTAGAGTGAATTTAGACTAGAGTAAAATAAGTTGTTGGAAGACAGTTAATTTCACTCATAAACCATGATTTTGAAGTAACTTAAGAATCGTATCGCCCTGTAACTCGGAATGTATGTATGATTTTATGATCAGAAATGGAAATCTGCAAGAAAATATGCTTTCAATTTTGTTTTCGATGTTGAGGGCGTTCCCTGGAAAAGATCACATAATATACCTTTAAGTCATGAGCAAGAGGGTGCCACGCTTAAGTATAGTATCTATCATGTCTATGGGGGCCTGCCGCTCTACTTATAGGTACTATTAACCCTAACCATCCTCAATACCGCAAATGTGCACGGTAAAGTCTGTCTGTGCCAGCTGGCGTGGCACTTTTTAGATGAAATAATGGCCCCAGGCTACATAGTCGGGCCGATACACTGGCCCGAGTATGGTTAGCCCCCGTGGCACACTGGTAGAGCGTTCGTCTGGCAACCGAGAGGTGGGTTCGAGCCCCGGTGGCGGCGTCAGTCTTTTCGTCCGCGATTTTGTCGTTGAAAAAAACCACTTCAAAATGTGACTTAGGATGTTAGGGTTAACAGAATTGTTTCTCTTTTTTTTCTTTTTTCAAAATTTTCCATGTATCATTTTATTAACCCTAACCATCCTCAATGCCGCAAATGTGCACAGTAAAGTCTGTCTGTGCCAGCTGGCGTGGCACTTTTTCAATGAAATAATGGCCCCAGGCTACATAGTCGGGCCAATACACTGGCCCGAGTATGGTTGACCCCGTGGCGCACTGGTAGAGCGTTCGTCTGGCAACCGAGAGGTTGTGGGTTCGAATTCTTCAAAATGTGACTTATGAGGTTAGGGATAAGTAAAGTACCACCAAAGTAGCTGCACATGCAGTACCAGTAACGCAGCTACTTTGGTTGTACGGCGCAGGTACTGTACCGTCTCATACAGGTGTTACGCATACAATAACACCTGTACATGGCAGACCAGTAACCATGTTACCAAGGCTCAAGATAAGTGGGCGCTGGGCGATTTTTACCCCTCGGTCCTCCTGCCATAGCGCCCGGTAATGCTGAAAAATAAACAACCGAGCGCTGCTATTTTGTCCAAACCAGCGCCCGTTGATGATCGGTGAGCTTGCCTAAGACATCGAATTTCGATTTGACAATACGATTTAATAAAAAGTAACTCCTGGCTCTCAATAAATCCTGTGATCGGGGCGCTACTTTTGAAAAAAGTAGCTCCAGGTAAAAAAACTGTTATCTTGAGCCTTGCATGTTACCTCACTCATGAGGCATCCCTCAAAGATACCTCTCTCACAAAAATTGATTAGATAAAAACTCTTGTTTTGTACATTGCATGTGTGGCTAAATAGTTCTTAGGGAATGGACACACACATTGACACTGCATGAGTGATTTTCAAGCTATATAGGACTCAATAATCAATGAAATCCAATAAACATTTTTATTTGGTGTAAAGCATTTGTCGTGTCTTGTTTATCAAATGATCGTAACTTTCAAAATTTCACAAATTATCCAATCAATTTTATGGAAGAAGTGTCAAATTTTGAGTTTTACTCTTTGGATGACAATATTCTATTCCCCTCTGTATATATGTGACCCCCCCCCCCCCCCCCCCCACCACGCCCACACACAAAGTGGCTTCACTACGGGTTGGACAACATAATTCATGTAATATAGCTTGCCTTGGGATCCCAGGTCTAAATTCCAGTTGAGCCTAGTTAAACTGGTTTAACATAAACCAGGGAAAGAGTGTACTGGTCCCAGATACTGGTATACCAGTATTGTTCAATACTGGAACATAAAGTTGCCAGTATCGGTCGATACTGGTACGATATTTTACTGTTCCAGTATCGGTCGATGCTGGAACACTAAATTGTGTCCCAGTATCGAGCGATACTGGTATATGTGATACCAGTGAGATTTGTCCCATTATTGAACGATACTGGTATATAATTATAGTCTAGTATCGCCGAATACTGGAACATTTTATATGTGCCAGTATCGACCGATACTGGAACACTGACTTTGTACTAGTATCTGCCGATACTGGGTGTTCTAGTATCGGACGATACAAGTACAGTCCAGAATCTGGGACCTAAAGTACACTTTTTCCTCAAACAGATTAAAAAACAGTTAAAACCAGTTTTAAAATGGAAAATGGTCACCTTTTCAACTGGTTTTGGTTTTGAAACCCAGATAAGATCCAGCTCAGAGGAGTTTAAACCGGTTGGTTTGAAATGGAAAATGGTCAGCTTTTCAACTGGGATCAACTGGAACTTAGACCCGTCCTTTCACGTATCAGATAAAAGGATTTTTTTTATTTTTTTAAAACAACGACAAATTTATCTGGAAGCAAGTAGTGTTAATTCAGTCAGTTTTATTCATTGCCACACACCATAATGAACATTTCCTAGGCAGCATTTAATACAAGCTTTGCAGCATTAATATGATAGTAATAAATTGTTGAATTATTATCGTCACCAATTCCCTAATATGAATATTATTGCACCTCTTTATTATCCATAATCAAACAAGATACAGCAGGGTAGAATTTCGGCACGAATCCGTGAATCAATTCGCGTGAAGATTCGCGTAAAATCACTACCGCGTGAATCTAGGTGGATTCACGGAAAGAAAAAAAAAGAAGAAGAAAAAAAAAGAAATTTTGCTAAGTCCAAAACAGGACCTTAGATGACTGGTATTTGACCCTTAGTCAACAAACATGCCGAATTTGGAAGTTGTGCAAGCTTATAATAGCCTTATTCTTCATATTATTTTCATTAATTTCGCAAAAATCCATGGATTCTCAAAATTGGCGAGAATCCATGGATTCTCGCAAAATCCTTCCGCGAAAATCTTAACGGATTCGCGCGGTTGGTTACGAAATTCTACTCCTGTACAGCATGTCCTCAAACTGGGTCTGAAAATTAAAGAAATACCCATCATACAGGCTTAGTCACATCTTGATTTTTTTTTATTAGATTTCTTAGAGATTGAAGTTTAAAGGCATATTATGTGATCTTTTCCAGAAAGCGCCCTCTATTCATGTTTTCTTTTAGAAAGTTGATTTTCTTGCCGATTTACATTTCTGATCATAAATCGTACATACATTCCATGTCACAGAGCGATACAATTCCTAATTACCTCAAAATCATGGTTTTAGAGTGAAAATATAAACTGTCGTGTTAACCCGACAGTTTATTTCACTCTAAAACCATGATTTTGAAGTAAAAAAGAATCGTATCGCCCTGTCACTTGGAATGTATGTACGATTTATGATCAGAAATGTAAATCTGCAAGAAAATCTGCTTTCAATTTTTTTTTCGATGTTGAGGGCGTTCCCTGGAAAGATCACATAATATACCTTTAACAATACTGCAATAAAAGTGTACTTTTTCTTAAATATGTTGTAGATTAAATCATTAAGAATGAATAGTTACAAATATGATGAAACTATGCCTTCGCAAAAATTAATTATCCACAATATTAAAGCATTTTGGTAATAACTACCTGCAAAATAAGTTGATCACTACATTTCCAGATTTAGAAATCAATTTCGATTTCTTATACCTGCCTATAAAACAACCAAAATCTGTTACTAGAATAAAACAACCCAAAACTGTTATTATAATTATAAACCAAAAACTTTATCATACCTTGGTTTTACCCAAAGAAAATAAATTTGCATATAATATGTACTATATTATTTACACTTAAATATGAATTTGATTATGAATTACACCTAAATTAAGCATGTACTTGAAATTAACTAATTATTTGATTGAAAACAGGCCATTTATAATAGAATACAGTATAAACATTGAAATAGTTGAGGAATAATATAAGGCCTTGAAATACAGCGTGTCCCAAAAAACTGGGTTCAAAAGTTTAAGAGCTTATAACGAAATTAGTAGGAAACGTGGATAGTTTATGTTTAAAAATATTAAACAAAATATACCTGACCTTAATTGGGTAAATTCGGAGACCAATCCAATGTAAACCTTTTGAAATACAAAGATTTGAATAGAGCGTGGTCAGAACCCATTTGTCCCGATTTAAGGAATAAACCATCCGTGTGTTGCATGAAACTGCGCTATATATGTGCAGTATTCCCGGCATGGGGTTTATTCTCCGTAAGAACTTAACAATAACTCGGACTATAACAAAGAACATTTTGTTTTAATGTTTATGTAAATAATGAACTTGTATTATTGCAATATGACCAAGATAATTTTGTTTACTGCCAAAGTCTTTGTAAAGAATGAATGCAAAGGCAAAACTTTGATAAACTCACAACAATGCGCAATTGCAACGAACACATCGGATTTTCCTTGAAAAGTGGGACAAATGGGTTTTGACCACACTCTATTAAAATCTTTGTATTTCAAAAAGTTTATATTGGATTTATCACAGAGTTTAATCGATTATGGTCAGGTATATTTTGTTTTAAATCCCTAAATATGAACTATCCATGTTTCCTACTGTTTTAGTTATAAGCTCGCAAACTTTTGAACCCAGTTTTTTGGGACACGCTGTAAAGTGTGGTGCCTTTCACTCTCATGAGGGTCAACAGAATTTTGTTTTTGTTTGTTTTTGTTTATACATGTAGATTGCCAAGTATAACAACTATAGTTTGATCAGCTGCAAATTGGCTAAGCCTCCTTACAGCAGAGAATTAATACAGAAGGATGCAGGCACTCATGATGACAACACGCACACTGTGCATCATATGCGTAACACATTCGCGCGGCCAAAAGCGTGTGCATGTTGCCATAATTGCGCGCATATGTTTGCATTCATCTTTTGCGCAGAGAGATAAAAAACAAATATTTCTTGCCAATTTGGAACTGGTCAAACTATAGCTCAAAAGGTCTTTATAAATAACATTCAAGCATGTTTTTCTAATTTATCAAAATAATATATTTTTTCAAATTCATTTATTTATTTGTTTTGTTAAAGTTTGGATAGGTATTATTTTGGTAAATAAGTTTAAAACAACTTTTATAAAATAAATTTACATGTTTAGCATCTCGCCCCGTTTCCTTTTTTGAGTCTGCTTCAATTTCTCTTCTATTTTTCAGTCAATATCTTTTTTTGTTCAGGTATTTCAGAGTTTGTTTGAGATGTTTGTAACAGCTTTGCTTCTTTCTTATATTAAACATGCTTTGTGGTGACCAACCCCTGAGAATAATATAAAATAAAAAAGAGGCCTCTTTACGATTCGTAAAGTTGTATCACTAACACGGGCAATTTTGCAGTAAAAGTATAAAAAAGGCCTCTTCCTTCCTTTTTGAAAAAGTCAGGATGCTCAACATGTATTTTATTGACTTTGCTTTATTTATATCATCATATTAGTGTACTATATTTTAAATTGAATAGTACATGCGTAGAGGTGCAGCATATTTTTGTAACTTATATAAAATTATTGTTCAATTAAGCATGCTAGGTGGGTTGACAAATTACAAGCAAAAAACCTTTATAAATTGATATATACAACAATAGACACCAAATGTATTAACACACCTCAATATTTATAATTGAAAATTAATATGCATATTTTTATGGGGTTTTTAAATTTTATTTTATTTGAAGCAGGCTAGGATTGCTTGTAATATCAAAATGCAAAATTATCATATGTGATGTGATCAAGCAAAATAAGTCGGAACTCGCAAATATTGATTTTAAGATATAGCCATACAAAGGAGATAATATCTTTTGTTTCCTATTGTTTTTGCAACCCTTCAATTGCTCATGTCTTTGGAACCAATTGTCAAATTTTAATGGTGTTTTCTGCAAACTCCAGCTTCTTAAAGGGGCATTGAGAGATGTATCGATATACTAAATGAGCAAATAACGTAAAGATAATCATCAACATAGCTTAATTCCAAAATATCATACAATTCTGACATCGCCTTCAAGCCAAACTATAAAGCAAATAACGGCACTTCCTGGTTGAGATTTGCTGCGAAAGTCCATGAGTAAAACTTAGCATAACTTCCGAATTCAGCACCTTAGTTTCGATATGATCATATCGAAACTAAGAAAATCATGAAATGTTATATGATAAATGGCGAATGTTGGTAAACTGTTTCAGATGGTAGTTAGTATATGCCTAAGTATTACTTTGATGTTAAAAATCTGCTTTCCAGGATAATTAAGGGCGCACTCCCATACATATCTCTCAATGCAATCAAGAAGAAAATTCAAAATTCAATCTGACTAACTTCCAACTCATTTTGCTTGGTCACACCCCATATATGAGCTGATAAATTTATATTTACAATTTCAATGGATTTGCTGTTAAATACACACGCATGTCATACACTGCATAATTTGATTTCTAATTGCAAAGGGTTTTTTGTGCATATTTTATTGCTTTAGGCGACAGAAAAACACCTGTTGAACAGGCCCGACCGGCAATTTTGTAAAAAAAATTGGTAAAAACATTTTCATGTGCAAATGAATACGACCCAAAAATGTTGTTATACTTGTCAAAAAACTGCAAAATGTTTACAGATTTTTTTGAATTTGTAGTCATTTTCAAGGGAAAATAAGAAAGAAGAAAAAAACACAAAAAACATGGACCGGTGAGAGGTCTGTTTGCCCATACAACAGGTGGTGTTTTTTTGCCTTGTTGCAAAATTGCAAGATGGGGTAAGAAATTATGATATAAAAATGTACACCAATTGATAAAAGCTGAACTACACACAAATATATCAACACACCTCATCAGTTGTATATGCTTTATGCATACTTTGTCTGAAATGCAACTGATATGGTGCTAGCTAGATAAGTTGCAGTCTATAAAGTTTGGCTGGTTTTTTTTCAGCAATGTAATAATGTAAAAAAATACAAAATTCATCAAACATAAAAAATTATAAGAAGAATAACTTTTTTGAAAGATATGAAATTATAAAATAGTAACAATATAATTGTAAACAATTCTATTTTTTTTGGTATTATTTATTTGGGCCTTATGACCCTGGATAGCCCAAGAAAACCTTGATTGAAGCTTATTTCCATTGGAGTCTATTAGGTGTATGAACAGATACAGACCGCGATGATCCCCTACTCTTTACGAACCTTAAACATGCTTGGGTATTGCTCTTCCGAAGCACGGGACCACCATTTCTATGTGACTTCCGAACCACGAGGCAATTAAGATTAAGAACCTTGCCTAAGGATACAAACATGTTGGCCGTAGCGGGGCTAGAACTCACAACCTTTGTATTGTGAGACCTGCATGCTATCCACTAGACCACACATGCTCTCTTATAAAAATATGAAATTATAAAATAGTTACAATTATATATGGTAAAAGATTGTATCCATCAAACCAATTAACAGTCCATTTGGGAAGGTAAATGATACATTCAGGGGGAATATGTACAATAACATTAAAAATTCAACATAATATATTTAGAACTATGAATTTTACAATTTGAAATATCAAGCATGGTTTTGTTAATGTAGCCATATTTTGCCCCATAACACACAAATGGACTCGTATTTACACTGCAGTGGGCTTAAACTCATAAAACGTGTGAACTCGGGAGTCCACTACTCACTTGTGGGGCACACAACTCAAGCCCACCACTACTCCAAACTATTAGAAAGTGTGTATTTACTGAATCTATCCTTGGAAGTGTCAAGCATCATTTTTTTTTGGGGGGGGGGGGGGGGGGAAGAAAATATCTGGGGGCAAGCGAAACATTGGGAGACAAAATATTTGGCTTTTAATGTCCAATTGCCTGAAATCATACTTTTTAAGCTAATTTTAGGTAATTGTGACATACAATACAGAGACAAAAAAAACATGTATCTATTTTCCGGTTCTGTTGTCCAAAATCTCTCTCTGGCTTGACCGAATCAGAACATTGTCAAACATAAATTATCATTAAATGTGCTATAATTCAGAGCTATAATAATGACAAATGTCATGAGGCTGACATTCATATTAGCGATGTTATGAAGGAGGAGGTAGAACTTATTGAATGACCCTTGTAGCTATCAATAAGTGCATCCCTAACATAATAGCATGGCAGGTAATAGAGGAGGAGCTGACTCACAGATTAACCCTATTTCTAATCCTTCTTTCTTCTTTCCCTTCTTTCATGATCAATTATCACCCTATTGTATATCGTAAGAATAATCCTCCTTGAATCGGCCTTTCAAGACATGTGTATAGCCACGACCAACCTCCACACTCGAGTGGTTTTGATGTCCCGTGTACGTATCACACTAAAACTGTTTCTAGATTTTATTTGTTAATTTTTATCACGCATGCATACGAGTGGCATAACATCTATTTTCTTAATTAAGATAATGGATGTTTGGTCCCTCGTAAGCATGCGTGATAATATTTTACACCACCGAAAGAGAGCTCAGGGAAACGAACATTTCAGCAAAACATCTACCCAAATTGGCGGTATATTCAGAAAGTTACGAATTATTGAATACGTCATTCTGTTTAGGGAAATTTGATTCCCAAACTGTGAATTATTAGGAAATAAGTCAGACAATTTGGTCATTTTCACGTATTTCCTGCAATTTCCTGTAATTCGAAAAATGTAATATTGAATCAAATATTACTACATTTCTGATGCGTACAGCAGAATCGAGGCAGACTACTGAACTTTGTTCACAAAACTATAAGAAGCTAAAAATCCCATTGTATCCATGCGAGTCTACATCACTTTCAAAAATCCCGGGTCAATTCAAAGAATAGACTGAATGGATTGTATGAATGCTGTGAATGACGACGCGTGGTTGATTCCTTTCTGTAAAGCCGACCGAATCCTGTGCAAGGCCTCAATAGACATGATAAACAAGTGACATCTAAACCGCTTGAGCATGGAGGTCGATCGCGGCTAAACAATAGTCTTCAAAGGCCACTTCAAGGAGGGTTATTCTTACGACGTTAATAAGTGAATTACGCCTAAGCCTAGCAATGAATAGGCGGCTACAAACATATCTCGTTTGAGTAGTGTCACGATTGGCCTCCTCCTCTTACCTGCCATCATAATAGCAATAACAATGAATTATCAAGGGTGGGTAAGGTTTCCTTCTTTTGAAACTAATAAGATTCCACACAGTAAATAATTTGATATTTCACCAAACAGGCAATTTTAAAATTTAATATGAATATAAAATACTCTTAACTAAACTAAATTGCTTCATTCTTTGGTATGTTTTTTTGAATTTCATGATCTTATAGTCATTGTTTCAAAGTTTATTATAACTAAATTGCTTCGTTCTTTGGTATCAGAAAATAAAATGCTGTATTTTTTCTTCTTCTTCATGATCTTAGTATCAGGAAATAAAATTATGTATGTTTTTTAATTTCATGATCTTATAGGCTTTGTTTCAAGGCTTATAACATGATGTTGCTATCTTAAATACTATTATACAAACACTAGTGGTTTGACTTCAGCCCATTGTAAGACAGGTCTGTTTCGTGTGGACGGAGAAACCCATCCACACTGCTCAGTGGAGTGGCAAAGGTACTGTGCTTACCGAGATCAGATCAAATTGCAATTTACCATCAAATCAAATTTTATTATAGCCAGACTCATGAAAATCTATAGTTTAATCCGTTCCAAACTGGCGAGAATTATACGGTTGTAATCTCTCCCTCTGCACACAAAAGTAATCCAAGCGTACACGAGCCATAAGCAAGCTATTTTGACATAGGCAAGCATCATGATTCACAATGCGCCATGTTAACACTTTCCACATGGCTATTAGTTTTACCATATACAAAATTGATTTTTCAGAAACCGTTTCCAACTTTTGAAGTCTATCTCAAGGATTACTGAACCAATACTATGCATGTTTGTACTTATTTTAATGAATTTCTCGTGGTGATTCAAAATATGGTGATGGAATTCAATAATTTTGATATTTTTGAAACATTTTGTGAACCTTTTGAAGTGTCGTCTGCAGACGACTGCCATGGAAAGTGTTACTGACTACCTTTGTCACACAAAGCAACTGGGCAGTGTGGATGGGTTTCTCCGTCCATACGAAAACAGATCTGTCTTGCAACGTGCTGAAGTTCAACCACTAGTGTTTGTATAATTATTTGCTCCTATCTATAGTTGAGCACCATCTCTAGTGATCGTTTCGTCAAGATTTATATTGTTTATAAAATCTTAATACTAATCCACAACTAAGGCCAAACAAAGAAGAAGGTCTGTTTCAGAAGCCTGCCCGCATTGGTATGTGAAATGAGCTACGGCGCGTAGGTATATGCGCTGAGGGCTGAAAAACTTCTTTCTTTTTGGGGGGTGATTTTTTTTTTTGATTTTTATAAAAAAATGTTTAAAAAAGTTCTCTGTAAGCTTGGATTAGCAAAAAAAATAGCAAAAATAAAAAGATCGCACAGCACTTAGCTTATTTGCAAAATGTTTCTGAGACAGACTTTCTTCTTTGTTTGGCCTAATTGTCATAAGATTAAATACTATGAATAGAGAGATATGTACGAAGTAATACACCAAACACAAACAGTTTCCTGACCAGGTGCATTTATGTCAGCTGATTCAAATTAATTAATCGGAACCAAAAATCTCAAATATACATTAACCCCCTGAGAACTACCGGCCGATTGGTTAAAAAGATGGATACATCATTTATTGCACCAATGAGAGACATTGTTAGAATAATTGTATCCCTGATAAAGATGGGAGTGAAACATTTTACAAGCTGCATTTGTATTGGCTATTCATATGAGTACATCTTGTAATACCAATCAGAACCACTGTAAGATAGACAGGTAGACCCCAGGGGGTTAACCTAACTCTCCTGAGAACTAAGATTCACTAGGGACTATTGCTATCTACACATGCATGCTAGTGTATTGATTCAATGATGTCATTGTCCTCGCTGATATATGGGTATGAAATCGCTGCCTGGGCAGCATTTGGATCTGGGGTCGAATCCAAGTGGGTTCGTGGCTGATTATTGGGTAAAAAAAACATACTTGGTCCCTTCACCCGATCCTCACAAAGCACGGCTGGTTAAGGTTAAGCGAGCAAATTTTGTCCCCATAATTTGAACCCTCATTCATAATCGAGTGGATACTATAAGATTGTAAAATTAGTTTCCTGTGGGATATCATTGCTTTCTATGTGTGCTAGCAGGTGTGGATAGGGGGGGGGGGGTATATGAGCAACAAACTTATAATTATCATGTATTCCATTAGCTAGTATTAGATAGTGTAGTTATCGCAATAGACTATCAATACTCATAGTGTTTACCGGGCTTTTCAAACATGCTAGTCATACAGACATAGTATCAGCTCCACACAACATTTCAATAGAGATAATCATCCCTTCTATTGAAGATCTATGGTATGCCCCAGCTAGTATTACCATGTGGCAATACACCCATTTTACCCCTTGATACCAGCCACAGTGTACAGGCTATTCTTATATTCCAACCTGGATATATAGCATCCTGTCATGATACGCTTGCCGGTGAAACCATATCTGCCATGAAGCACACGCCAGTTGTCAAATATCATGACGCGTCCCGGAGTCAACTTGACGGTGTACACATTGTCTTCATTGTGTATCTCTTCCGCTAGTAGTCTGAATGCTTCATAGTAGGCTGAGATGTCTGCATCGGATAGATGGGATAGAGGGCCTCTGTCGTAGTTATTGAATCTATAGACAAAGTAAACAATAGCAGAGGAACAAAGTTGTTATCTCAGCTTAAAAGTTAACATTCGGTATTTCACTGCTGTTTGATCCCACATAATGTGTCCGTTTTAATCCGAGAACACCGTAACTTGCTGGCCCAGTTCTGTTTTTAACTTATACAAATACCTGAATATACTGGCCATCTTTTGTAGAAATTTCAGAACATTTGTTGGTGCCAGTTCTGAGAAATAGAGCTTTGAATATTATTATTTACTATAATAGCGCCCTCATCGGCCACATTTCCCATAGAGTTACATGTAAAATATGTACTAAGTAGAAAATGCTGATAATTTAAAAAGGGCTCGAACAATTTTCTTGAAATTTTCACCGTATACTCTTATTCATTAGCACTACTTCAACCAGGTCAAACCATAAAAGGGCCACTATATAATCTTTTTTTATCCCATTATTTTAATTATAAAGCGGACAGTCAAACAGCCGTGATCTGATGCGTCACCTCAACTACAACTTGTGTTGATCATTATTTGCTGTATGTCACAACAGAGCGACAACGTAATGTTGTGTAGAGTTGATTCTTGGTTGTGATGGAAAAGCCTACCTATGTGTGAGTTAGGGCGGAGATCCAGGGTGCATCAGCATAATATTTGATAAACACATTACTATCATCAGACATAAGCACATTTCCAACCACCAACACATAATATTTTAATAAAATGCCTGTATGAAATCTGTATTCAAGTGCATTGCTAGATATTCACTTAATTTCACATAAGATTACAAAATAAAATACATTCTAAAATCCTACCTCACATGCTCTATCTCATGCGTAATAGGATTGGTTGCTATGGTGTAGTACATCGTGTTGATATTCCTTTTCTCATCCACGTATTTACCAACCAGCGGAATTCGGCAGAGTGCTTCAAAATGTTCCGGATGATTTCGTCTCAAAGCGTCTGCGGCGTGGAAGCCATCTACCATAGGATTCTGGCCTCCTGTTCCTTTGTGGTGAAGGCAGTGAAGTACCTGGAGACTAAAAATGCACACAAGTTACAAAGATATGAAATCCTATTTTACTACAACAGGAGAAACAGGGCACTAATATTTTCTACTTCTTTTTGTCAAAATATGCTCTTAAGGGGGCTGTGCACCTTCGCATAGCCTCCGTAAAACTGCCGTAACTTCTTCATTATTCATTTAATCTTAATAAAAGTATACATTTTTTTGCAGGAAAGGGTTCAATGAATCCAACTATGATCATGAAATTGACCATTTTGGAGAAAATTATAAAAAACATGTTTTTTGACCCATTTTAGGTTTGGAAAAGATAACTCAAAATATATTTTGTTAAATTTTGTCATACTAGTTTTATTATATTCCTCATGCAATTCCCTAGGAATCGTTTTTTTTTTAATTTTTACTTTATTATTTTTTGAATTACAGACCAAAAAGTGCCAAAAAACCTGTTTTTTAACCTCCAAAATCGTGAAAATCATGTTTTTTGGTAAACAATCATAGTTTTTGGCACTTTTTGTTCGATAATTCAAACAAAAACAAAAGTAAAAATTTTAAAAAAAAACCATTTCTAGGGAATTGCATGAGGAATATAATTAAACTAGTATGATAAAATTTAACAAAATATATTTTGAGTTATCTTTTCCAAACCTAAAATGGGTTAAAAAACGTGTTTTTTATAATTTTCTCCCAAAATGGTCAATTTCATGATCATGGTTGGATTCATTGAACCCTTTTCTGCAAGAAAATGTATACTTTTATATAGATTTAATGAATAATAAAGAAGTTATGGCAGTTTTACGGAGGCTGTACCTGAAGGTGCACAGCCCCCTTAAGGCAAAGAAGCTCTGCATTTTTTGTCTTGTAAAACCATATGTTCCTCAATCCCTTTTTAATACCATCTAATCTTGTTGATGGCAACGTTATAGGTGCCTGTTCCATGAACCCATGAATAGGGAACCATGTACACGTAAAAGGGTAAGTTCAATTGATGGCCTTCTTGCTTTACTTGTATATACACTCGTCAAAAGAAGTTCCTTGCCACTTAAATTAAATTAACATACAATTATATATAATTATATATATATAATTGTATATCAAAATAAGCAGAAAGTAATCCTCTAACAGCTTAAAATGGAATTTAGACATGATCATTCATGCATGGCAGATCCCATTCACTTGACAATGGCAAGAAGATTGCACAAAATTGGATAATAATCCCTCCATTCAAATGACTGTAAATGCTAATTTCTTGTAATTTCCTTTTACGCACCTTACCATTGCTTAATGAATGTGCTCAGCCATGCATGAATGCGTACATCTTAATTTCATACAGACATGATAGAGAATTAATGTCTGCTTATTTTGACATGCAATTGTTTAATTTATATTAAATATTTATGTGAAATATTTGAACTTCAATGAGTGGCAAGGAACTTCTTTTGACGAGTGTATTAATGATTTACCTGAATGTGTTTCTCGCTGTAAAGCAAGCATGTATACAAATGATACAGTTCTTTATTATGCATCTAGTTCAGTTGATGATCTTATCAAATGTATCAATGAAGACATTGTGTCTGTAAGAAATTGGCTTTCATTCAATAAACTTAGTTTAAATATAAAATAAATCTGAGCAGTGGCATAGCTAGGTTTTTCACATGGGGCAGGGGGTGGGGGGGCAAGAATTAAAGTGAACCGACAATAGATGTTTTTTAAGGTTTGACAAAAACATGTTTAGTTATAAAAATGTTGACCCAAAATTGCTTAAAAGGGATTTTTACCTTAAAAATCACTTTTGGGTCAGAAATTAATTTAAATTATATACATTTTTATGTCAAAACTAAAAAAGGTCCCTTGAGAATTGTCTTTAGATGATTTTGGTGCAATTTAAGAATTTTCTACTAAAAACTGATTTTGCTACGTATATAAACAGTCTCTTGTCTGATAGTGGTATTGGAAGAACTCCCAAGCAAGACGGCTAATTTAGCGCACAATTTTTTTCTATTGCAGTAAAAGTTGTAAGGGAAATGTCTTTCCCTGCCCCAATCCCAGGTGTAATACACGAATGATTCAGCCAAATAGCTATTTTGTATTATGGGTGCACTACACTAAATGGGGTATCCCCTACCCTTAAGGATGGTGTTTAAAACTAAAATCGGAAAGTATGCATCACAAAATTCTCAATAAAAAATACCATTGCGTACATGCCTATGATTTTTTATTAATTATGATAAATGGGACATCACCTACATGCACCCTGACTATAAACTGTGAATATCATCTAAGTAAATTTTCAGAGAATCTTTCAAATTTGTGCTTTTTACTGGAAACATTGGCGATTACGGCGACATTTCCAAGCTCGTCAGAGAGGTAGTCAACTCCATGGGCATATTTTGGAAAATCAAGCAGGTTCACCTACCTATTTTTTTCACTTTTTGGTGGGGAAATGTGATCATCTTTAAGAAAAAATGACTCTACGGGGTCCAATTTCGCAATTTAGTGGTCTAAAACAGAGTTTTATATCAGTGTTTTTGTACATATCCCTAATGGAGCTCTATTTAGTGGTGTGACCCCTTAAAGTGTCGACCAAGGAGATGTGGCAAAAGTGCTGAAGAGAATACAATGAATATAATAGTTATGTATGGTAAGCGACGTTGTGACCAGGGATAGCACTGGATCACAAATGTGAGAGGTCCCATGAAATTTTTCAGGACCCTGTAGGACTTCAAAAAACAAATTTAAGGGGTCCCCCAAGAAAATGAGGGGTCCTGAAGTTTGGGTATTTGAAAATTGTACTTTTTAACGGACAGTTTTAATGAATTTATATTGTGAGAAAAGGATGGATATAATTTACAGAATTTCTTAAGGTTTCCATTTCCATATATCGTCCAATTTACGGGGTCCCTTCAAGTTTGATCGGGACCCGCAAGCCTTTCCAATTTGAAACCTGACGCGTCACTATTAGAAAGTGAGAGGTCTGGGATGCGCAGACGCGTCAGAATGCGACCCCTGGTTGTGACATTACGTCTTCATCAGGTTCATAAAAGTGGTAGATACTACAAGCAAACATTGATATGAAACAGAATATAAAATCTACAGTATCAGAAAAGTCAAAACTGCTGACCAATGCAAATCAGGGGTAGAATTTCGGCGCGAATCCGCGAATCGATTCGCGCGAAGATTCGCGTAAAAACACTACAGCGTGAATCCATGTGGATTCACGCAAAAACAAAAAAAATCCATATAAGTCCAAAACAGGACCTTAGATGACTGGTATTTGACCCTTAGTCAACAAACATGCCGAATTTGGAAGTTGTGCAAGCTTATAGCCTTATTCTTGATATTATTTCCATTCATTTCGCAAAAATCCATGGATTCTCAAAATTTGCGAGAATCCAGATTCTCGCAAAATCCTTCCGCGAGAATCCGTTTGGATTCTCGCGGCTCATAACGAAATTCTACCCCTGCAAATGCATACATGTATAATGTTGTATGGGGAGCTATAAGAGTCATAATATTCAATTTGTGAAGCAGAGAATATAAAGTCAGTGTTAGAAGAGTAAAAACAAAGTACAGTATTATCCCCATTAAGCGCCCATGCCCTTATAAGCGCCCACCCCCCCCCCCCCCTTTTCCCAATGACTGCCAAAAAGTAACACCTAATAAGCACCCATCTGCAGCTCAAAATAAAGCATGAAAGTAGCGTCCGAAAGTCCCGGCATCAACAACATGTTGGCGATCCACGTATCAGCGGGCTGTGCACATTTTCCACCAAAAATGTGCATCAAAATTCGGATACAATTTGACAAGTTTCCACAATAAACGACTTTAAAAAAGTAACTTAATAAGCACCCATCCTAAGAGCCCTGGGCGCTTAATAGGGATAATACGGTATGGGACGCCATTATAGCTACTTACCCAGCGGGGTCATAAAAGTATGTAGTATCATGATGTGTACTCAGAGTTGCATCTGTGTATGCTGAATCAGCTACTGCAAGATTTGCTGTGAACGTCCACATCTTGCCATAGAAAGTATCCATTACCTTCCCAATACGCTCAACTACACGCTGCAAAGATGGTGAACAAAGGAAAATTAAAACATTGAATTTATTAGTGTGTCCATAATATAAGACTGACTTTAGTTGAGACTCTAAGACTCATAAATCAATCTAGAATAGGGCAATTATATAAGGATTCCAAACTATGGGAAACAGTGGCGTAGCCAGGGGCACCCCCCCCCCCCCCCCCACCCCAAATATATATATATATATATATTTGAAAGGAAAATCAGGCTGAAAGAATACCTTCTGTCTTGCCCATCTGAATGACTGGGCTGGCTATGCCACTGATGGGAAAAGAAAGAATAACTGTATCATTTGCAACTATCTGTAGCATTTTGAACTGAACAAAAATTGGACCATTGACGACTGTTTTTAAAAGTGATTTATTTGATTTGTTTACAAAAATATGACAAATCATCTATATGCAGAATAAATAGTTAATCTCAGATTCCTTCCATTTCCAGTGTGAGAATCACATTTAAATGATAATAACGTAATTTGTTACTTGTCGATTTTTTTTTTTTTTTTTAGATTTCAAATAAAATTGTGTTTGATAATCATTTGCCTAGCTCTAAAAGTAAAATTGTTAATAAAAATAGCAAAGTATATATCCTATTGGCCTAAGGCAGCTGAGGAACAAATCAAGGGTTGACAACTAGAAGGCCTTAACTCAAAAATGGACATTCTGAGAAAAATTAGTTTTAATATATGTTATTCCATTAAGTATTGTGTAAAAATGAACTGTGCTTTTAACTCAAATGGGGCTATTGTATTGAGTAAATCTTTATGGTACTTAATAAATTATTTGGACAACAATGATTTTTTAGCTGGTACCAATATCTCAAAATGACCAGAAAGTTGGTAAAAGGCCTTCTGGTTGTCAACCCTCAAATGCAGGAGTCCTTTACTAACCTGGGTACAATCTATAGCAAATTCCCCACAAATTGGCTGGTTTTACTTACTGAAGCAAGTGATATGTCCTTTTTAGCAACCTGAGTATCCCGTTTAAGTTTCAGGCAATTTACCCACACAATGCAATCCTGTATATATGTATAGATTGTTTCCCTAAACTATCTAGTCATCGTGCATTTATTGTCCGTTTTACTATACTGCACACACAGGGAGCTCGTAATTGGTGCGTGACCTCTCCTAAACGCTCTGTGCTACAGGTATACGAGGATTGCTAGTTATTTTCGTTTTAGCCAAACTATTTACTCAAATTTACCATAACCCTCGCCATCTGAGGGAGTATTTAGTTTTCTTCCTTGTATCCAATTTTATAAAAGAAAAGTTGCCCGGAACCATAGCGGTTATCCATTTCTGTACACAGATGTAAGGAGTAGCGGGCCAATTTCTGTCCATGATAGCCAATGGCAAAATTGACTCTCAAAATCAATATCAAGACCGCTATATTCATTAGGGCGTAGTTTACAAACGGCTTGTCTTAAAGACCGGTAACTCTTTATAAAGTCTTGCCAAGACCCTCATTTATTCGCATGTCAAAAGGGAATTCGATAAGACGAAGGACATTTAGCGGTCGATTTAATATGTAAATGCTACGAAAGGGCCCAAATATATAGCTATCGAAAATAAAATCTTCCATTTTCCAAAATTTACGCCCGACTGACCGACTTGTGTGCGTGGACTCGCGGGGCGTTCGATAGGTGATAATTGGTATTCTATTGTTAACTTATTGACTGTAACCATCAAGTACAAAAGGTGTAATTTATTTAACAATGTATCTCTCCCGAAAATTTCTACACACACCATTTATCATGAGTATTTTCTTGCAACAAGGCTTTAATATCGATAAATTTATCTCTAAAATAATACATATAAGTATGAAATTCAGATGATCATCAAGCAGAGAATATACTTTTTCTGAATCTACAATTATTTTCTCTACATATTATTCCTATTTTCCACAAGGGCAGTGTTAAGATGCTATCTCAAAATAAATTGACGATACTCGAAGCCGTGCTGTTTTTTTCTGGCGCAAGTTTTAAAACTGGTTTAATACTGTTTAATCTAGTTTTAACTGCAAAAGGTTGCGAGGCAATTTACATGGACTGTAACTGCACGATGTTCCAAGGGTGCTCAGTGGTCATTACAAGGGGGTATCATGCACATCCAAGGACTTTCAAAAAGTACCTTAAATAAGTAATTGTGCTAATGTGGAAAAGTATGGCACAGTTTTTTACATACCTAAGCAAGTAATATCAGTATTTCCAATACCCTAAACAAGTACTCAAAATATTTTGATACCCTAAACAAGTACTCAAATATATCGCGTATGACACATTTCTAAACCTTTTTTCCTTCCCTAATAAGCTAAAAGTATTATGAAACAAATGCCGAGCTGATTTATCAGATCACTTGCGAAGGATACAATTTGAGAAATATACCTCGCCCATGCATCATGGCTATTTATACTCCTCATGGAGCAAATAAGGATCCTAAATACGAAAGCCAATGATTTAAAAAGTATACCCTTTTTCTTAATTTGGCTTGTTTTGATACCCTATTCACGTTACGTATGTAACGTGCCCTCCTTGAAAAACTACCCTAATTACGTGATTTCTTGGACATGCGTGATACCCTTCTTGTAATGACCACTGAGCATCCCGGGATCTAGTCCTAATAGTAATACAGATGCATATTGACTGACTTCATTGACACAACACTTTCCACGCGACAGTCGTCTACAGACAACAGTTCCAAAATTTCACAAAATGTTTAAAAAATGTCGTCAAAATTAGTGAATTTCATCAACGTATTTTGAATCACCATGAGCAATGCATTAAAGTACAAACAAGCCTAGTATTAGTTTAGTAATTCTTGAGATGGACTTTGAAAGTTTTCTGAAAAATCTGTTTTGTTTATGGTAAAACTGAGACAAATAGTATATTTGTCTCCTGAGTATAACTAATAGCTGCGTGGAAAGTGTTTTAATGTGATTTCTCCTTTCTACCTACCTGAGTCTCCAATGTCCTAGCAGGTACTTTTCCTACAAATGCAATACCGTTCACGTACAGATTCTCCAGTAAGGTCTTCAATCCTTCGTCACCAGAGAGCAAATCATTGAAGCGTACATCTGGGGGGATAACTCTTTCCATGGTAGCAGCATCCCATAATACTCGCTCTTTGGTTGGTTTCTTGTTGCCTGCCATTTGCTGTCCCGGTCCGTTTTCTTCGAGCCATTCCCAGTTTAAAAATGTTTTGTGATTATCTGGCCCTGATTACAGAACATAAGCAGTCATTAGGCTACTGTAAAAGCTGATATATTCGCGGTGGTTTTATTTTCGCGCTTTTCGCGCAAAATCTTTTTCCGCGAAAATTATAACAATATTGCTTTACACATTCATGCAATGCTTTCAGACGGTCGCCCACGAAAAAAACAATTTGCGAAATGTCTTTGATACCAAAATCCGCGAAAATATCTGTAAGCGAAAATATTGGCTTTTACAGTATATAGCAATAAGTAAAATATTGCAATTTCTTTGTGTACAAATCAAAAAGAAGTGACAGATGGTCTAGTGGATAGCATGCAGGTCTCACAATACAAAGGTTGTGAGTTCTAGCCCCGCTACCGCCAACATGTTTGTATCCTTGGGCAAGGTACTTGAGCAAATCATTGAAGCGTACATCTGGGGGAGAACTCTTTCCATGGTATTCGCATCCCATAATACTCGCTCTTTGGTTGGTTTCTTGTTGCCTGCCATTTGCTGTCCCGGTCCGTTTTCTTCGAGCCATTCCCAGTTTAAAAATGTTTTGTGGTTGTCTGGCCCTGATTACAGAACATAAGCAGTCATTAGGCTATATGTGATGCGATCTGTGAAAACCCACCACATGGTGGCATTTTTCATATTGGAGATATTTATATCATAAGAAAGCTAAAACTGTGCTGATTACAGAACTGTTTCGATCATTTTTCCACGATCAATACAAAAAAAGTTATGAGTGAATGATGATTGTAATGTCATAAAAAGCTACAATACAAGAAATCATGAAAACAGGCCATAAAAGTTCAATAGAATAACATTATAAGGATAATTAGACAAGTGACTTAAGTAAGTTTTTGAAGGTGAAATTTCATAAAAGGTGATGACACAAAGTAATACAATTAACTTTCTAAACAAAATCTATAAAAAAAGAAGAAGACAAATTTTTTTAATTTTTTTTAAAAAATTGTTATTTAATTTTACCCATAATCCATATTTCACATTTTGCGACATCGGACGGCTTTTCACAGATCACATCACATATAGCAATAATTAAAATATTGCAATTTCTTTGTGTACAAATCAAAAAGAAGTAACAGATGTTACACACTGTGATCATCAATGACGTTTCACTACCACATTGGTAGCTTCATCAGACTGGCAAATCTGACTCCAGAGTCCAGCTCACTTGATTTGTATAGCTACTACAATGTAATACCCGTAATTGATATTGGTTTGGAAGATGAAAGTGAACTTTAGCCTTTCGGTCCCAAGTATGCATCAAATAAAACGGTAGAATAAAATGTCTCATGACATTCACATGATGCATCTTATACCATCACAGATGCCCTCCATCCCAACTGTTTTCAATATAATTGTTCCCTAAATTTCAAAATTGCCCAACAGGCTTATAGGCTATCGATTTAAGTGACCCAGGTAAATACATCAAATAAGATTGAAGAAAAGAAATTCATTCAGTGTTTTTGATTAGCTGCCATTTTGGAGGGAACACAGGTGTTTACAACACACACACTCCATAATACAGCCTGGTGAATGACCTCATAATTAGTAAAGTCCTACCTCCTTTTATCTGAATAACTCTGTTATCCGACTGATTAATCCCAAAAGAAAATAAGTTTCTTACAGCCTAATCACCTTATTTTCATACTCTGATGCATTTGAAAGCCATATCTTTTCATGTTGAAAGTACTGTTTAGTGCTTAAATAAAACATGTGTCACTGCTTATATTCAGTACTTGTCCCAATTCTAGCACTTCTGACAGTCAATGCAGAATTACACATAATTCGCTTAACCAGATTTTTCACTTATCCGGCCATTGCTTGGTCCCATATCAGGATAACCAAGGTTTGACTGTACAACCTTTACTTGAAATGCTAAGATTATTTGCAATAATAACATACATTTTTAGTCAAGAGAAATTTGAATAGAGCTAAGTGTTCCCTCTCTGCTGCTAATCCAAAACACAAAACACAAATAATCTCGTTAGGCCAAGTAAAACAAAACAACAGTTGATCGTCCGGACTTTTCAAAAAAAGGATGCGGGAGGGGCTTGTTATTTACTATTTACTATTTTTTTCCAAGATGGCCGCCGGCTTTTTGAAGTAAAGATTTTACAGTCTGAGCCTCTTTACATTGTATAGGCCCTAATGCATTTATTTAATGTACAGATACAGTTTTAATAAACTTTTACTGGAGCAACTTAAACATTTAATAGTTTTACATGCAATTTATCGAAAAGTTTTATTATAAAAATAAAAAAAATAAAAAATAGTAAATAGTAAAAAAATCAATGCGGCACGAAAAAAGGATGTGGGCAGGGACGATCAACTGTTGTATTGTTTTACTTGGCCTGAAAGCATCTTACGGCAACTTTGTGTTGCACTTTATTCCAACGAAGACTTGCTTGATACATCCCTGGGAGGATAACCTGTGTGTTAGTTCCCAAGTTTGGGTTAATCCTTGGTGTAAGACAGCATGGAATTAACCTAGCACAAAATCATTATGCATCTTTATTCCATATTGAGGTCTTTGCACTCGTTTAACTTTATGAATGTCTTACACCAAGGATATACCCAAGTTGCATTCAGTAAAACGATAGAATGAATCGTCATATTAGGCACAAAAAAAAAAGTTACATTCTGAGGCCGAAATATACCGCAAAAAGGTCTAACCCACGCCAAAAATTAAATGATCTGCATATAACCTAACCAGACATGTTTTTTGCGATGATTTTATGGACAGAGGCGATGGCGCAGAGCCTGTTAAAGGGTTGAATTTTACGGAGGTAAGGAAGCCTGGAAGGGAAGAGAATTCAGCGCCTTGCTCTAACTAGATTTTGACGTTTATTTTGTCGCGAGTGTTTAAATACAATTTTTATTGGGACTAAACGATAAATTCGTTATCCCCTGCATGTTCACACAATACGGAAAAATACCTATGGTTTGTGCCATATCACATTCGGCCTGCGGCCTCATGTGATATGACATGCCAAACCATAGGTATTTTTCCGTATTGTGTGAACATGCAGGGGTTAACTAATAGTATCTGCTTGTTTAAAAAAAAAAATTTAAATTTAAAAATTAAAAAAAATCATTAAAAAAAAGAAAAAAATCTTTAAAACATGTTTTTTTGTAGTATCTATCCCTATTTAGATTTAAAAAAAATAATCCGACCGTCCGACCCTGACTCTGGCCCTGAAAGGGCAAGTCAACTTTTTTTTTTGCCTTACTATTATGTAATTATTATCAAACCTAGATAAATAGCTTGGATGCTATAAAGTACTATACAGAGTATCCCAAAAATATTAGTATTCATCGATGCCAAAAATTGCATTGATTTTTTCATCATAAAAGTCAATGATACAGCATATAGTTTGTTGTTTTATAAATAACTTTGACATTGTAACCTTTCATTAGAATTTTAGATCTTAAAAATTAGACTAATCAAACTGAAATACACTTCATCGTGTGCGAGATGGCCATTTCATCCTTTGGATAAAGTGAAAAGATGTGTGTTAAACTTGTTTGAAATATATTTAAGACATATTCTTGATAATAATACTTACACACAATCTTGATGCCCTCTTCATTACACTGAAGATGATGTGGTACTATGGACGGATCAATGTAGCTTGGGTCTATCAAATGCTGGTATGTATTCACATCAAAACACTCCGGACACCTTATAGAAAGGAAACAAGGTCATTCATTACACTGAAGATGATGTGGTACTATGGACGGATCAATGTAGCTTGGATCTATCAAATGCTGGTATGTATTCACATCAAAACACTCCGGACACCTTATAGAAAGAAAACAAGGTCATTCATTACACTGAAGATGATGTGGTACTATGGACGGATCAATGTAGCTTGGGTCTATCAAATGCTGGTATGTATTCACATCAAAACACTCTGGACACCTTATAAACTGCTCACAAAAAGTATCGTAACACTTAGAAATGATCCAATATATAACGGCTCGAAAAGATATGCATTAATCGAAGCAAATAACTAAGTGCATAATTTTGTTCTGCGTATTTTGACACCTCAATCGTTGAGATACGATGTTGCGGAGCGGAGTTATTGTCATTTCAATGATCGTGGGTGCAGTTTCCAAGGTGACACTCATCCCTATTGAAAATCACGAATCTGATCATTCTAAACAGTAATGCAAACATCTTTCTATAGGGTGATTGCCACTTTTGAAACTGGACCCACGACCATTGAAATGACAATAATTCCGCTCTGCAACATCGTATCTCAACGATTGAGGTGTCAAAATACGCAGAACAAAATTATGCACTTGGTTATTTGCTTCGATTGATGCATACCCTTTCGAGCCGTTATATATTGGATCATTTCTAAGTGTTACGATACTTTTTGTGAGCAGTTTAGAAAGGAAACAAGGTCATTCATTACACTGAAGATGATGTGGTACTATGGATGGATCAATGTAGCTTGGGTCTATCAAATGCTGGTATGTATTCACATCAAAACACTCTGGACACCTTATAGAAAGGAAACAAGGTCATTCATTACACTGAAGATGATGTGGTACTATGGATGGATCAATGTAGCTTGGGTCTATCAAATGCTGGTATGTATTCACATCAAAACACTCTGGACACCTTATAGAAAGGAAACAAGGTCATTCATTACACTGAAGATGATGTGGTACTATGGATGGATCAATGTAGCTTGGGTCTATCAAATGCTGGTATGTATTCACATCAAAACACTCTGGACACCTTATAGAAAGGAAACAAGGTCATTCATTACACTGAAGATGATGTGGTACTATGGATGGATCAATGTAGCTTGGGTCTATCAAATGCTGGTATGTATTCACATCAAAACACTCTGGACACCTTATAGAAAGGAAACAAGGTCATTCATTACACTGAAGATGATGTGGTACTATGGATGGATCAATGTAGCTTGGGTCTATCAAATGCTGGTATGTATTCACATTAAAACACTCTGGACACCTTATAGAAAGGAAACAAGGTCATTCATTACACTGAAGATGATGTGGTACTATGGATGGATCAATGTAGCTTGGGTCTATCAAATGCTGGTATGTATTCACATCAAAACACTCTGGACACCTTATAGAAAGGAAACAAGGTCATTCATTACACTGAAGATGATGTGGTACTATGGATGGATCAATGTAGCTTGGGTCTATCAAATGCTGATATGTGTTCACATCAAAACACTCCGGACACCTTATAGAAAGGAAACAAGGTCATTCATTACACTGAAGATGATGTGGTACTATGGACGGATCAATGTAGCTTGGGTCTATCAAATGCTGGTATGTGTTCACATCAAAACACTCCGGACACCTTATAGAAAGGAAACAAGGTCATTCATTACACTGAAGATGATGTGGTACTATGGACGGATCAATGTAGCTTGGGTCTATCAAATGCTGGTATGTATTCACATCAAAACACTCCGGACACCTTATAGAAAGGAAACAAGGTCATTCATTACACTGAAGATGATGTGGTACTATGGACGGATCAATGTAGCTTGGGTCTATCAAATGCTGGTATGTATTCACATCAAAACACTCCGGACACCTTATAGAAAGGAAACAAGGTCATTCATTACACTGAAGATCTTCTTCTTCTCGTGTCCACGGCACGCAGGATCAGATGGTCCTTGTGCGTGGTGGTGACAGGATTAGTTCAGCTTGTACAGGCTTGTACAAGCTTTATCCCTGGCCGCGTGTACGAATACGGACGCTCCTGTCATGACCTAGAACTGATGTACAGACACAGACCGGGATGATCCCCTACTCTTTACGAAGGAGTCTGTGACCTTTTAACGTGCTCGGGGATAGCTCTTCCGATACACGGGACCAACATTTCTACGTACCTTCCGAAGCACGATGCGCCATGAAACATGCCAACTTCAGTCTGCACGGTCTGAAGGTGGCATGGGGGACGAGGCTGTGTTGGTGTATCGTTTTTGAACTCTCACTCTCACACTGAAGATGATGTGGTACTATGGACGGATCAATGTAGCTTGGGTCTATCAAATGCTGGTATGTGTTCACATCAAAACACTCCGGACACCTTATAGAAAGGAAACAAGGTCATTCATTACACTGAAGATGATGTGGTACTATGGACGGATCAATGTAGCTTGGGTCTATCAAATGCTGGTATGTGTTCACATCAAAACACTCCGGACACCTTATAGAAAGGAAACAAGGTCATTCATTACACTGTAGATGATGTGGTACTATGGATGGATCAATGTAGCTTGGGTCTATCAAATGCTGATATGTGTTCACATCAAAACACTCCGGGCACCTTATAGAAAGGAAACAAGGTCATTCATTACACTGTAGATGATGTGGTACTATGGATGGATCAATGTAGCTTGGGTCTATCAAATGCTGATATGTGTTCACATCAAAACACTCAGGACACCTTATAGAAAAGAAACAAGGTCAGACTTACTGTATGAGGGCATCAGATTTGTGCAACTTTGTAGAGGAAAATATTTGCAAAATTCTAACCCAGTAGTTTCACAGGCTAAAAGGGGTACTGAAAAATTGCCAACAAAAATTGAGATTGGGAAAAAATGATTTTTTTTTCTCAATAGAACCCTGAAGTGTAATAACTTACGGGAAAAGGGTTGAATGATGGCGCTAGATAGAAATTCGGTTGAAGCAATTTATGTGTCCGAGTGGTGCTGATTTCAATGTGATCTACATCAAAACGACCAAATTGTAAAATGTTACATGATAGACGGCGAATACAGGTAAACGGTTTCGATGGTACATATAGTTAGTATATGCCTAAGTTTTAGGCACAAAAAAAAGTTGTTCGCTTGCCCTCGTAATTTTTACCCAAAAAAAGAAGAAAAAAGAGATTTGATTTTCACAATTTTTTTCTTCCAAAAATAACAACTTTTTAAAGACACGTTTATGATCTCATTGACACCCAAGTGACCCCATATGGATCTTCTAAGGTCCTGTTTTGAACTTAGAAATTGAAAAAATGTATTTAACACTATTTTTTCTCTTTATTTCTGGTATTCAGCTACCTAATTTGGAAAATGAAATAAAAAACCACACAAAATCTGAGATGTCTTTGTATCTTGTCCAGTCGAGTCGTGATTTCTCCTTAAATGTCTATCTTCCTTTTCTCTGATGTGTAAAATGTCTCTTTTTGTTATGGGGGCTTGGTAATTGAGCCGTACTCTTCAGTGGTCAACCCAACGTATATATTTATAAGTACTTGTTATCATTTTGCTGTAAATAAATCTGTATCTGAATTTGAAAATATTTCAAACCTAAACTTACCGGCAGTGATCTCTCAACCAAAAATAGCTGCTATGAAAAGTCTTATCCCCATGCCTAGCCACAAGACAGTCATCTGACATTTCAAAAGATGCATCGGTGTGCTTCCACTGACAAGGAACTTTACCCCATGAATAATTAGTTGTTTTGCGTTTCTCACAAGGCACAGATGATGTTGTCACATGGTGACCGAGTCTTTGATTACTGAGGGCGCTTGTTATCCCGTTAACATGACGGGGACGGGAAGAGGCAGTGATAGTGTACAACTGATGACAGCCCGTTGTGTGCATCTGTGGAGAGTTCCTTGGGCGAATGAGTTGTGTGTAAAAATGGTGCCGCAAACTCCATGATGTCACAGAAGGAGTTTGAAGTAATACTTGTCTCAGTGATGTACACATGATCCTGTATTGTAGTAGTAATAATAAATAAAGCTTTAAGTTAACCCCATGGGCACTACCTGTCTATCTAACAGCGCTTCTGATTGGTTAATTACAAGATATACTCATTTGAATAACCAATTACGATCAGCGTACGATTTACCCAGTGTCGCATCGCTAAATGCTCCACACTTTGCAGAATTTGCAAAGTGTGGAGCAATCTAAAAGTGTATAGCAGTTTTATACTATGCATTTCAATGTAACAGTGTATCATTTTTAACGAACGGTTGGAATTTGACAATAATTTGCTACACACATTTTTTCACATAAATCAATCACTGATTACGATACAGCTTTTAAACTCCCGATTATTTTAACAATGTCTCTGATCAATTGGCCGGTAGTTCTCAGGGGTTAAGACATGGAGTCTATAATAATGGAAGAGTAAATTCAAATTTAACCAATCAGCTGGTAGTTCTCAGGGGGTTAACCCCTTGAGAACTACTGTCAAAGTGTACATTTTTGCGCATGTAAAATTTCACGCTTCGCACCTTATGCTTGTTTTTATTTTCACGATTTTGTGCTTCATTACACAGACCTACATACAAAATGAATATATTTGCGCGTTTTTAGTTTTAAATGTTGTGCGAAAATGTCCACTTTTACAGTATATGTCGATTGCCGATTGGTCATTAAAATGGATACATCATTTTTTTACACCAATCGGAGATATGTGACCAAACCACCACAAATGGGACATGTAATGTTGGCCAAATGTTCATTGGGCCATATCTCAGAACATGCTTTGCCGACTTTACAGCCGCTTCGTGCTGGATGGTCAAATATTGCTAGAATAATTGGAGTGAAATATTTCAGAAGTAGTATCAATTGGTACCGTATTCAAATGAGTATTATCCTGAAATTAAGCAATTGTAAACATTATTAGAATTTGGTCTTTCCCTGATGTGTAACTGACCATAAGAGCATGTGTGGTCTAGTGGATAGCACGCAGGGTTCATGATACAAAGGTTGTGAGTTCTATCCCCGCTATAGCCAACATGTTTGTATCCTTGGGCAAGGTACTTAGTCTCAATTGCCTTATCGACCAAGCGAGATTGGGGAGCTGTTAAAAAGGGTGATATTACAATCTAAGTGCTGATATGGATGTGCGCCTAGCCGGCAGCCTACGATAGATGAAAGCGAAATGATTGTGACGATTTCCTAACAACAGCGTAATAAAATAGGCTACAGCGCCATGAGCGTCTCTTGCGGCGAATACCGGTGCTTTATGAATATCCACTATTATTATTATTATTATTATTATTATTATTATTATGCTATTCTCTTCCTATATTGGTTAGACTTGATAGTTGTCGATCTTGTTGATGACTTGACATTTCTGGACCGCCCCCTACAGTGTAACACAGTGAATGAATGAATGAATGAAAACGTGATTTATTAAGCGCATTTCCAAAAACACGATCAATGCGCTGTACAGGAATTATATAATATAAAAGCATAATAAAAAAATACCAATCAAAGTACAAAGTACATTAAAGATAGGTTAAAAAATAATTAAATATACAATGTAATAATATACAGATACAATTTAAGCATTAAAAAGCATGGATACAGTGTATCTTTTCAGTTCATCATTTGCTCTAATGATGACACTCGCTAGAGTTTCGAAAGCTAAGTGCTCTGATATGGACCTCCGATATGGATCGCAAAATCTCCTGCATCACAAATTTATTATATTAAAATACAGCATGTGGGCTGTAGGCGGGGGCACCAATTTGAGTCGAGTGGGGTTTGATAGCACTGTTTGTTAGTTATCGAGCCTCAGTTTGAGGCTCCCACGTCACGAACCCCCTCTCCCAACTCTCTAAAAATTAGACGAGGCAGCAGGGCACAATCCTTTGCTTCACACTTGGTATCTCTCCCTCCAAGCAAATCCCAAAATTTGACAGCCCTGGTGTACACTGTAAGTGAAAAAATTCAACACATACGAACCTCACATGGAGTTTTACACGAGCATGCATACCCAAAAGTTTTGGGAGTGATGGTACTATGGCAGGATCTAAATTCATAAAGGTGCAGGCTTGGTCATTGTTGGTTATTATGGAAAAAAGTGTAAAGATCTGGTCTGATGCAGATATTTATTTTGTTGCAAGTCAGTGATGAATACCTCTTCACCATGCTATTAATAATAATAATAATGGTAATTTATAAAGCGCCGGTATCCGCCGCAAGCGACGCTCATGGCGCTTCTCTGCATAACAACCAAAATAACATAAACACGCTAGCCATAAGAACAAAGATGAGGAGAGTCACATCAAGCAAATGCTTCAGAGTACAAATATGTCTTCAAGTTTTTCTTAAAAATATGTACAGAGTTTGACAGTTTCACATATTCAGGCAAGCTATTCCATAGTTTTGGTGCTGCGACTTGAAAACTTCGCTGTCCCCACTGATGCTTAGCCAATGTTTCCCGAAGAAGACCTTGTTTTGAAGAGCGTAGCCCGCGATGCCCTGGCACATATGGTTGAACAAGTTCTGTTAAATAAGAAGGAGCTGCGTCATGTAAGATCTTGAAAGTAATAAGGCATATCTTGTATTTCAGTCTCTGTTCAATTGGAAGCCAGTGTAGGTCCGCTAATACAGGAGTTATATGATCTAATCTCTTAGTATATGTAATAATCCGGGCGGCTATATTCTGCAATCGTTGAAGTCGAGAGAGTTGTGATGATGTAATTCCATATAGAAGTGAGTTATTGGAGTCAAGTCTGGATGTTACAAATGCATGAATGATGGTTTCAGCTGCATCCCTTGTTAGATGTTGACGGATTCTGCCAATATTTCGTATTGAGCAGAAAGCAGCCTTTGATACAGCTGTCACATGGCAGTCCATTGTTAGATTTGAATCAAACATGACCCCCAAGTTGCGTACATTTGCAGCTGGCACAACATAAGATTCACCGACTCTAACATGTTGAATATTGACCTTTGCAATTTGTTGTTTGGATCCGAGGATCATGAATTCTGTCTTTGAGTCATTTAACTTCAGAAAATTGGCATTCATCCATGTTCTGATATCATCGATGCAGCTTTCAATTCTGTGAAGCGCAGAGTCAACATCTGCTTGCACAGGTTTAACAGACAAATACATCTGCGTATCATCTGCGTAGCGGTGATAATTCAGTTGATGCCGACGAATGATATCTCCCAATGGCAAAGTATAGATAGAAAATAGTCCCGGCCCGACACACGAACCTTGTGGTACTCCATACTTTAGTTGAGCAAAATCCGAAATGACATTGTTGATGCAGATAGTTTGCGATCTACCTGAGAGGTATGATATAAACCAATTCAACGCGACACCGTTTAAACCAATTCGATGTTGAAGTCGATGAAACAACACACCATGGTCTACGGTATCGAACGCTGCTGACAAATCAAGTAGGACAATTAGTGTGATTTCTCCCTCATCAGTGGCATGCAGCACATCATTCTGTACTTTTAGAAGTGCGGTTTCTGTGCTATGACAAGCACGGTATGCTGATTGGTAATCCTCATCAAGATTATGTTGTTGTAGAAAGGGTACTAGTCTAGCTAGAATTACACGTTCTAATGTTTTGCCGAGAAATGTCAGATTTGATACTGGTCTGTAGTTCTTGAAAATGTTGCGGTCAAGATTCGCTTTCTTTATAAGTGGTCGAACATAAGCAACTTTCAAACTATCTGGGAAAACACCGGTTTCAAGCGATCTATTCACTATCTTGGTAATAATAGGCACAATTTCATTGGATGATTTCTTTAGAAGCGATGTCGGGATGGGATCAAGCTCACAAGATTTTGTTGGAGCTTTTCGAATAATTGCCAGAATCTCATCCTCGGTAGCTGGTTCAAAAGATGTCAAATAGTGAAATGCTGTTTCTGGTTCTGCGTACGACCAGTCATCCACAATATCAAAACTGTCACGAATTTTCGTTATTTTCTCAGTAAAGTATTCACAAAATTGATTAGCGAGACATTTGTCTGATGCAGCGTAAGGAAGGGGAGAAACTTGGCGTCGATGAAGAAGCTGATCCGCTATTTGGAAAATTCGTTTTTGATCCTTAGCATGTTCCATGAACAGGTCACTATAATATGTACATTTTGTTTTTTGTATCAAGGAATTTACCTTCTGCTTCTGTTGGGTATATAACTGACGATCAATTTCTAGGCGTGTCTGTCTCCATTTACGCTCTAATTGTCTACGCTTCCTTTTCTCATTGTTGATTTCGGTATTATACCAAGAAGTGTTGGGGCGAATCTTTACAGTTCGGGTCTTTAATGGAGCATGTTTCTCAATGGTTTGGCTAAGAACATCAGAGTAGCGATTAACCAGATCATTAACATCGCAGCTTGAGTTAGAATCAAAATCTGCGTCAGCTATATCAGAACAAAATGAATCAATATCAATACTGTGTACATTCCGAGTTGTTATTGATTTAGTAGATGTAGGTGGCTTTTTAAGAGATAGTCTACAAGTAACTGCCAAATGATCACTTGTGATTCCGTCAATTACATTTAGATTGGTGAAAACTGGCAAGTCAGATATGCGATCAATTAACAAGTCTAGTGTGCGACCATCTTTATGGGTAGGAACATCCACATGTTGTTGAAGTCCACTGGCTGTCAGGACATGTATGAAAGATTTAGCCTCTGGATCTGATGGAACATCCACATGAATATTGAAATCTCCTGTAATATGAACAGGGGCCGATCTGAGAAGATGATAGTCTACAAGTTGTGAAAATTCTTGAAGAAATACACTAAATGGACATCCAGTTGATTTTGGTTGTGGACGATATATAATCACTAAGGATAGTGTTGTGGATTCACTAACGATGTTCACACTCAGCGATTCAAATGATGCAGAAGTTAGTCCCGTATCTAAAATAGTCACATTTAATCCTGATCTATAGAGTACAGCAACACCACCTCCACGTTTGGAACCTGGTCTGGGAGTATGCAAAAAGGTGTAGCCAGGAATGGTTATATTTCCAATAACAGATGTATCCTCTGGTTTGATCCAAGATTCAGAAATTGCTACTATATCAAAGTTATGATCAATCACGAAGTCAACAAATTCGGTTGTTTTATTTCGGACAGATCTAGCGTTTAGAGCACAGAATTTCACAGTGTCATTGTTAGCAGATACTTTGGGATATGACAAACCAGCTCTACAACCACGCCTTGTGCGTCTTTTAGGTCTTTTAGGTAGTTGATGGATACTGCAAGGTGTTCTTTGTAGTTTATTAGTTTGAACAGTTAAACATACTTTCTCAGAAAGATGACATGGCAATTTCCCTCTTCTATTTATAAAGCTGTGCAGAAATTCAGAGCTATACTTATATGTAGAGGCTCTATGCAAAGCAGGCTGTGTGCTGTGTATAGGCTGTGTGTAGTCCAGTGGGGATGAATTCATTAGCATATCAATACACTCATGCTGGTATCCTATTGTCCTATTGATGGTCAGTGGAGCATAAAATGACCAATCTCGCAGCTAACTCAATGTGGCTTGATCTAAATTCCATTTTAACTCACATAAAAACTGTTGTGAAATGCATCAATTATGTTTCTTCATCAATACGCCCTTGCATAATTCCAACTATGCATGCTGAGAAGTTGGCCAAGTTAGGGTATGTGCACTTTGTAATTACAATTATATCTTTAAATCTTTAGCATTTGCATCTTGAGTATGAGTATTGGAATCAACTTGATCTTTCTATGTAGCATTATTATTATTACTAGCGGGACGCCCGTCCTTCGGACGGGCTCTCCCGCTAGGGAGTAGGGCCTACCAGAAAGCACACCTACAAAATGAAACAACACATAAGTGTTGGAAAATTTATAACAAAACACATAGGAATAGAACAATATTTAAAACATTTTTGTTTTAAATCAAAAGGTTTTGTTTTAATTTTAAAAGTTTTCAAATTTTTAATTAAAAATTAAAAAAGACTCCCGCCCGCCCACGCCCCGTGGAATATTTCAACTCCAAGGCCTAAACCTTAACCATCTCCCGTACCCCACCCGTCACTCTCCCACCCGCCTTCCCCGTGGCATATCCGTTACGCAATTTAGCATCACATTTCTTCATTAACCCCCTGCCTCCCAAACCACAACCCCCATTCGTCACCGCCCCCGCCCCGCCCCATGGCATATCTCAACCCCCAAGGCCTAAAGTTCCTCGCCCCGTGGCTTATCTCAACGCCAAGGCCTAACCTTAACCATCTCCCGCAGCGCGGCATATTTCTCCAATATTTGTCCGCCCGTGTGTCACATACAGTATCAAATCCCACATCTGACACCATGTTACGTAATTTAGATTCACCATATCATGTTTTGTTCTATCAGAAACCACATTATTTCGTTACCTTATGACCCTCGGTTATTCCACATTTCTTCATTAACACCGGCCCCTACTTCACATACTCCATTTACACCCGTCTCCCGGCTAATTTCAACCCCAAGGTCTAAATCTTAACCATCTCTCGTAGCACGGCGTATTTTCCCATTATTTCCCAGCCCGCTTGTGTGCGCGCGTCTATTTACACGGCGCACTACGACGCGCTATGTGTTACGCGCGCCGACTGCATAGTTAGAGTACGCTTAGAGATAAACAAAAATGGCCCGTAGAAATAGTCTGAAAAACCCTGAATTTTGGATCGTTTGCCCATATCTTGGTCAATTCTGTATGGTTTTCGGCCATTTATAGCTTATAACCTGTGTCAGGTCATCATCTAGTATCAGTGCAACGTTCGCGACTTTTAGACGCAAAATGAGAGAGCCTTTTCAGGATATTCATCTTTTATTGTATCAAACCACGTCATTACATATAATATAACATGCGGATAATATTGAAACAATAGTATACTTAAATGGAAACAAATTAAAGCAAATAGAGACACAAAGATATCATAAGACCAGAACCAAATCAAAATAGAGTTCTAGTGAGGCAATTGCTAGATAATGCAAGTTGATAGAGCAGCCTAAAGCCGAAATATTTTTCTCGTGCGCATTTTCCAAATAATATTGGAGCCGATCATCGCGCTAATGCTAAGATACCTTGCAATCGTCTTACTTTTCCTCGTTGAAAATCCCAAAAGTTTGAACCCCGTAGTGACCCTTTTGTGTATACATCCCAAACTACCAATAACAATAATAATGGTTTTACATGAGTAGGTGGTGTCTAAAGAGATTAGTTCATTAAGCGGTTGGTAGTAATTGAATTTAGTTTTGTAACAGGTATCAACAAACGCATCAAATGGCACAGCAATTTCAATGATAAAAGCTTTCATGGTCTGCTTGTCATAAATGAGGATATCTGGTTTACGGTGTTGTATGATATTGAAATCTGTTCTGCTATCAAATAGGTCACCGGTGATGACACACATACATACATACAAACAACATAAGACAAATTATAGTAAGATATAAGGACCATGCAGGGAATTCGCCAAGAGTCAGAGCCATACTTTCCAGACACAGTCTGTGTTTATCCTCTTGTCTTGTCTTATTATTTTAGACAAATCAAACTGAGATTTATGGAACTACTACTAACACTTACATGTAGTAAATTTTTACTAATTACAAACAATGCCAGAATTATTATGAAATTGGCATGTTTAAAACAACTTCTTCATTCTATCAACACTCACATGCTGAGCTACTTGGTCACATTTAACGACGCAAAGGTAATATCTTAGATAAGGTTATTATGCAAGGCAAGATTGAAAGGGTAGAGAAAGAAAGGCAAACCTTGGTCTTGATGGATTGATCAAAAAAGATCGATTACTGGACTCCCTCTCCGTAATTGTAAATCCTTGCTGAAAATCGTCATCAGTGGCGCAGTATCTGCGCGGTCATGAGCTGTCGGTCAACAACCATTGAACCATTAGTACTAATTATAGTCGTCGGCAGAGAACTTCGGCACTTTTCAAAATAGTTAATGAGCATGTTGGCGGGGACATACATGACCCATAGATACGATCGAGGCCAATCGGATTACAGATACCGCGACGCATCAAACTGCTCAAAGATAAAGCTGTTGTGACGCTGTTCTACAACAAACTTCCGTGTTTACGCTGTACACAGTTGTCACAGAAAAGAGAGCCGAACTTCTCTGACGCCTACGATTAGTAGCAACATTTATTTTACATGTGTCCTGTCACTAGACTAGTCATTGATCAAACTAAAACCACCGGCAATGTCTTGCTAGACGTCCTGATGTGTTTATGCCATCATGATCATAGCAGTTTAAAAATATTGCAGTATTACATGACTACACGGGACATCTAGCAAGATGTAGCCAAACCACTAAAACGGGGCTATTTTATGTATGTAAATAATAAGCTTACTCAGTCAGAGTCAGACTCAGTTTTTTAGTCTACTCAAACTAACAAAACCTCAATATTCAATATCTTCAACGAGACTTTTAAAAAATAAGGGTGCGCATGAAAATTGAGAAACATTTAATCTAAACGAATTTAAAGTTTTACCGTGATTTGGTCAAAAGAGCACTGCATTTATGGTCCAAATTTACTTGACTTTTGTGGAATTTTTGTGGAATTTCCCAATCCCAGATTTAGACTAAATACAGCTTGTCTTCCAATCAAGTGAGGGCGCTGTTCGGGAAAAAACTTTTACTCATTTTGCTGGCTTTTATAATTATCCGTCAAAAACTCGTTTGGCATATCAAAGATACATCGACGGGAATCATACATTAAAATAAACAAATCTCAAGAAGAAACGTCATCAGAAGAGGTGCCGATCATCAGGGAGAAAGTGACTCCACGATTATTCTGTACGAATTTAGCAATAAAAGTGTGATTGTAGATCAGTTAAATTATCAGCTAAAATGGCGAAGAGAATGCAGACAACAGCTGCTATGGCAATAGTGAAATTATTACTGACGTTATTCAACATAATCTTTTGGGTAAGTTTTACTATTTTCGCGTAGTCATTTGTCTTTAATTCTGTCCATGTGTCTTGACTTGAGGAGTTCATTTAAAATCCTCAATCGGAATCAAAAGTATAGCTTTCTTTTATTTAGGTAGGCAGTAATTGTTTGTTGTTAATGTAACCCCGGGTGTAATAAAACCCCTTATTATTACAGATGTTGTAAAACTTAACATTATTGCTTCAAATTCCAACAAAGCTCTAGCAACACAATCAATGTCACTCATGAAACTATTAAAGGTCAGTGATAACAAAATTGGATGGAGAACAACTATTGCTGAATTATCATAGTCCCTATGACACACATTATAATGCATTGGTCTCCAGAAATAGAAGCAGTCGACAAGCGTTGATGTTGGAACATTTCTATTATTAACATTATTATTATGATTTTAATAGTGGAATAGGGCGAAATTATTTTCAAAATAATTTCGCCTTAACCGTTTAACGTCATTTTAAACAATAGATTTCGACCTAACAAACAAAGAACGGAATAAATCGCATTATATTCTTCGCCCTAACATATATTAACAAAGTTATCATTAATTATTATATTATCATTATTATTATTATATTACTTAGGCATAGTAAAAAAAATTACATGTTTCCCGTCCGGACTTTTTAAAAAAAGGAGGAGGGAGGGTCTTACTATTTACTATTTTCCCATTTTTTGATATTTTTTTCAAGATGGCCGCCAAGTCGAAAGTGACCAACTGACTGTGTTGCAGACACCCCTAAACAGGAATTTGAATTTCCACTCTAATTGCCAGAGGAATACAAATATGAAAAGGTTTACCTAATATATAGAGCCAAGTACACATTGTTTCTTTATGTTTTCTTCATTTTTCAGATTGAATGAGGAACAAAACATCATTGATCGAAAGGATGTAGGCCTACATGTATTGGTCCCCTGGCCCATGGTACTATTTGAGAAGCCATGTCAATAATTCCGTGTCATGCATGGCATGAACATGCTATGAAATGATACAGCATTTCTATTACACCTGTCATTCCTATGGGCAAAGGATCAATCACTAAAAAAAAGAAAAATTTAAAAAAAAAAAATTAAAAAAAAAAAATTAAAAAAAAAAAGTTTTTTTTTTTTTTACAGAATTTTTGGAAATAGTAAATAGTAAAAAATAGGAGGCGGCGGCCAAAAAGGAGGCGGGCGGGGACGGGAAACATGTTCATTTTTTTACTAGGCCTTAGGCGTATTTGTAAACTAATAAGGGAGTGTTCATAAATACTTGGTGGGGGTGGAAAAAGTGGGGGGTGGGGGGTGAACAAACAAAAAAAGGTTTTAAATAGGGGGGATCAGAAGAAAAGGTCCTTGTTGGGATCCACAAAAAAGGTGGGTATTTCAATTTCGATTTATCATGCATTTAGAGATCTTTGGTCGTCTTATTTGCAAAAAAGGTTGAGCTCCGCGCAGGTGAAGATGATCGCTCGCTTCACCAGCGTTGCTTCTCCAATGTTCATTTTCCACCAAAAAAAGGTTGAGCTTGGCGCCGGCAAAGACCCCCCCCCCCCCCCCTCCCCCTCCTAGAGGGTTTTCTAGAAATTTGACCCAATGACATGTAAATGAGTCATTTACAATTGAGGGAAGCCCTGCCATTGGCATCTTTTAGACCAAGCATGTGCAACCTTTTCTACCACCCGGCCTCATTGTGATTTTGAGATCCATTCACGGGCCGCATTGATGTCAAACATTCCAAAACACATCCGGAGGAGGGGTAATAGGGGGATGGGAAGCTAAGGTAATCGAAATGCCGCATCAGATTGTACTCTGTGAAGCAATTAATAGACAACATACAAATGAGGCATAGAGATGCACTATTTTGTTCAATGAAAAAATAATCCTCAGCCAATTGCTCATTGAAAACCAACTTCTCTTCGTGTAATTTCCTCTTTTTACTCGCTGTGGCTGCTGCAAGCGCCATTTTAACCAGGGATTTTAACACGCAATCACGCCTCAAGTTATATTTACTAAATGCAGCGCGTCACCCTACTAATTATAAGGAGCACACCACTAAATCAATCCGCCATTTGTTTAACCTAGGGAGTTCCGGTTAAAACAGGCCGCATCAATGGGAATTTTGGGATTGCTTCGCAGGCCACAGATTAGATGCCGGCGGGCCGGGCCGCATGTGGCCTGCGGGCCGCAGGTTGCACACTCTTGTTTTAGACTTTGAAGTCTACCTGAACCAATTTATTATCACGCTTTGGTATTTTGATACAAAAAGATACTCAATTTTATAAAAGATTAACTGGTGTAAGCTAAAAATATTGCAGCCTCTTTGAACTGCTCAAAAGCTTTTGAGCCTATAAGTTCCCAGTGTCTGTTCTGATATGCGCACTTTTCTTTTCAGATCTGGCCATCTGTGGAACAATTTATCACCATCTATTCGTATTGATTTCGAAAATATGTCACTCGGTCAATTCAAATCCTATGTTTCCACTGTATCATAATTGAATAATATCATAATTTGTATATATTTTAAACACTGTAACATTTGTTATTTGTATGTATTTATTTATGTATTTTTATAGAAATGAGGGCCTGCTTGGAAAGCAGTGCAAGTCGCTGAAGCATATTACCCTCAATAAAGAAAGCATTAATAAAAAATAATAATAAATAAATCAAACTGTTTTTAAATTTCACAAAGTGAAAAATTTGTTTATTTGAAATTGCTAAAAATAGCTACAATGATATTTTGAAAGTTAAAAATAATGATTTTTTTGTTGGCAATCTTGAAATGTTGACGCCTTTCAGGCGCCAAATGGAATAAGGGATAACAGAACGGTATACACATAATTCTTTAAAGGTAGATGACCCGATTTTCAACTTGATGTAACTTTCTATTTTACATGAAAGGTCATCCTTGAAATTGTTGCATTCCAAAGTTTGAGTTGCATCACTCCAATGGATCTTTTTGAAGAAACACAAGGTCACAAGAAATGTTGCCCATTTAGTAGTACACAAACTGGTTGGTGGTTAACCACCTTTGGCAGTAATTCACCACATTTTAGCCTATAATTTCCAAATGAAACATTTCTGGGCCCTAATATTTTACAGACATAATGAGAAAAATATGGGGATTCTTCTGATACCAAAATATCTTGATGTGAAAAAAAAAATCATAGCCCCCAAAAAGTGATCGGGTCATATCTTTAATATATATCAGATTTTGTGAAGTTTATTTCAATTCAAGTGAAGAGTATGTAGCAGCAGATTCATTCCTGTACTAGAGGATTAATTACTTCCTTTATAACGTAATCATGATTTCACAAGCCTGATGACAAACAGACAGACGACTGCTCATTCTTCTGTAACAATCTGTATACATAATGCATAACATTTGGGCTTACTTGGAAAGCACTACCAGGCAAGTGTTATACCCTCAAGAAATAAAACATCTATCCCAAGACACGGTGCAATTGTTTAGTTGGGCTGCGATTAAAAGCCAGATGTAGCCCAAAGGAAATACATTGGTAGTCCAACATGTTGCAGGCTGTGGCGTAGGTTAAAAGTGGCCCAATTCTGCTGTTTAGCCGTAGGGTTGGCAACCCTGTGAATGGTAGTTTATCCCTATGGTTGGCAACACTGAGTGGCAGTCAAGGTGTGTGATATTTTTTTCACATGATTGTAATTAAATGGGTACTTTCATGTAACAACTCATAACCATATCCCTAGCCGGGGGGGGGGGGGGGGGGCACTAACATTGGAAAAGGGTATAGGTATGTGCCGCGCTGAAGACCCCCTTTTTCACCGGGCTCTGCTGCTAGCTCTTATGACCCCCCTTTTGAGCCTGCATCAGTTCTTAAGACCCCAATTTTATTGAAAATTCAAAAATCGTGAATTTTTTTGTTCCAAAGCCCCAATTCTTCGAAAATTTTGCGTTCTAACACCAAAATTTGCGTTCTTGTTTATCAAATTTGAAATTAAGGCCAGTTCTCAAGACCTACTTTTTTGAAAAAATCAGTTCCTAAGACCCTATTTTTCATCATAAAATCGACTCCGTTCAGTTCTGTAGCCCCCTTTTTGAGACCCTGGGCGGCACACCCCTACCAAAAAAAAAGTTGAGTGCCCCCCCCCCCCCCCCCCCCCCGGGTCCCTAGCGACCTGGTTTTGGGAATGAAACTATCAAGGGAGAAAAATGGGGTCACATTTGGGGGAAGGGGGGGGAACTAGTACCACCGTCGCGAGGATCGAATCCGGGTCGCTCGTGTGACAATCTTTTTTTAATGCGGATTGATAAATATCTGCAAGGCCTATAAAGCCTTAAAACCAATTCCTGCTTGCTGTACAGCATGACCCATATAGAATCAAGTGTAAGGCAAAAAAAAAAAGTTGTGTTGCCCTCAGCGACCGACCCTAAAATCGTAAAAACTAGGGTCGCATTTTTTTTAATTTTTCTTTTTTTAGATTTAAATTTGATTAAAAGTGTCTAAATGTTACTATTTCTTGCTTGAAATAAATAAATAAGCCTAAATTAATGTTTTTAGACTATTGTCACACTAGAAACATTAGTTAAATTGACATGGGCATACCAATTTTGTCTTGACATAAACCATATATTTTTCAGCCCCACCCCCTAAAAAAAAAAAAATGATTTTTTTGGTTTTTGTTTTTGTTTTTTTTGACAACATAACATAACATTTTTTTGCCTAATATTCCAACGGATCAATTCAAAATAAGTTCAATCATATATAAAACAATTAAAACTCAAACAAGTATTATGACTTTGTATGCTAATTTGAATCGACCGATAGCCTTTTGCATACATGTAGATTTGGTGCCACCAAATTTGGTGCCTTCTGCTGTTTTCTCCTTGATATGAAAGATGACACGAAAAAGAATGGGTTTTTTTAGGAATTCTTTTTAGACCTATTCTATTTTAATTTGAGCTTATATTCTTATCTACTCTAAGGGACGCACCATTAGATTTTCAGGGGTGGGGAGGTAGGAAGTTTTTGGAAGAAAAAGAATTCCCCCTCTATGCAGGCCAAAAAAAAGAAATTAAAAAAAATTCTACCCCCCACCCAACTCAATATGAATGGATACATTAATAAATAAAAATTCGCCGCCTCTGGCGGCGCAAAAAAAAACATTCACCCCTTGCGGCGGCCAAAAACAAAAAATTCTCTCCCCAACCCAACTTCCTACCCCCCCCCAGAAAATCAAATGGTGCGTCCCTAAATGAAGGATATACTACATAGTAGTTTAGTACATACTGTAAGGGGTCGTCCAAAATTATCGCCATTTTCACTTTACGTACAGAGCGTATGTAACTTTTTACCCCCCTCCCCCCCCCCCCCTCGAGTTACGTACGCAATAAATGGCAACATTTTATTTTATTTTGTACTTGTGTGATTAATTCTCCGCGCTTACAGATTTTTAAGTGTTCTGCATTATTCACGATTTGTATAGCTTCATCACTTCACTATTTACATAGAACTACATGTATACGCAAAATCAATAAATTTGCGTGGTTATAATAATGTGCTGCAAATATTTCCACATTTACAGTAATGTGTCACAATATGTGCAGTTTTAACAAGTGTACATGTCAACCCACTACAATTTCTACCTTAACACTCTCCACACGGCAGGCAGCTGCAGACGACAATTCCAAATGTCACAAAATGTTTCAAAAGAGTCAAAATTATATAATTTAATTACCGTATTTGGAATCACCATGAGAAATGCATTGAAATAAGTACAAACATGCTTACTATTGGTTCGGTAATTCTTGAGATAGACTTTGAAAATTAGGAAAGGTTTTTGAAAAATCTGTTTTGTATAATGGTAAAACCTAATAACCGTGTGGAAAGTGTTAAAAAAAGGAAAGTCTGTGCTGTGTTCAGCATTTTAAATCTAAATCTTGTGTGCGTGCTCTTGGGTAGAATACAGAGAACAATTTAATATACTGTAAAAGTGGATATTTTCGTGTGTGTAAATATTCGCGCTTTGCACATTTTGAACAAGTTTGCTTGTTTTTATTTTCGCGATTTTGAGCTTCCTTACATAGACCTACATATAAAAGGAATATATTCGCGCATTTTTATTTTTGCGCTTGCTGATCTAAATGCGAAAAGTGCGAAAATAAATGTAACGCGAATATTTCCACTTCTACAGTAATATAAACGAGGTGGTTTTTGGTAATAATTTTATTTTCACAGACTTTTAGTGGATATTTTACCACAAACTCAACAACTCGCAAAATGTCATGGGATGAGCAATGATCAAAGAAACAGCAAGGCTTAGCAAGCCAAGTAAAAAGTCATAAATGTATACAAATATAAAACCGGATATAAAACTATATCTGTTTCACTTGAACCCATGAAGATATCTTCTCATGAAAAAATCAACCAATTACGCAGTAATTGAAGTTGAGAGGAAGCGTTGTATAGTAGTAGCTCTGGATTTCATTGTGGTTGCCATGGAAATGTCACTTGAATGTTAGCAGGGGCTTCCTCAGAAATTGTCTGCAGTTAGATGTTTTGTTTCCGATATTGTTGTTGTTGTGTATTTATAATGCTAAAAACTGTAGATTGGAATTGACTAACTCTCATACTAGTACGGTTCAAGTGAGATTTGATTTTCACATGAGAACACTATTAAATGATAGGCCTAGTAGCTAAAAAAATGAATGAGAATAAATAAAAGTCAGTATCGTAAATTACAAAAAATGATGACAACTGGTAATTATATTTTAATCTATGAGCTAAGTCACCATTTTAGGAATGTTATTAACTGAGGGGGAATTGGAACTAAACCAATTTTAATTTGGTATAATTATAATACCATTCTTATTTGTAGTTTACCGTAAAAAGGGGGGGTGTGAATAGGGACAAGGGGGTGAATAGGGACAAAAATAGGAACAGTTTTTTAAATGTCACCCGGCCAGATTGTGTACCGTAAAACGGGGTGAATAGGAACATGGGGTGGGGCCCCCATGTCCCTATTCACCCCGTTTTATGGTACTACTTGGTTCATTAGAACACAATTGTTATGATTTGGATTTGAAAAGCCACTCCTTCATTTGGTACTAGTATCGAGAAGTGCCTTCATTTCCTTACAAAACCTGCCTTTGAGGATTTTTTGTAATGCTGACCTACATAATTATGTATGTCATTGTCATTTCTCAAAGCTTGAAAGATAAAGCCTAATGTTGAGTCATTTTTAAATTACCTTGAATAAAGATTTCTTTTTGTTATTGCGCATTACAATGTACCTGAACCATTCAAAGGACCATTTTCAGCAGGTAGACCACCTTTCTGAGCTTTGTGAAATATCATTATTTGAGTTCACATCGAACACCACGGTCAATATATGGGCCATTTTATAAATTTGGGAAGACTTTGAAATTTTCAAGATATTCTCAAATTTTGTCATACTATACTAGTGTTTCCCTAAATTCTATGACCATTTGTGTGGAAAAAGCGTATGCCATTTTTTTTAAAGGAAACTTATAAATATCCAGGAAAATTATGTATTTGAACAGCACTGAAAATATCTGAACAATTCTGAATGCATAGGATTGTATAGATTCATTTTCATTTTCTATATGTCGAGTCATTTATTTAAATTACCTTGAATGAAGATTTTATTGTTATACCAAATACCTACAGTCCTCAAAATAAGTAACTGACCAGGTAATAAATATGCTCTCATCTCCAAAACTATAACTCCTACGTAAAAATATTAGGTAATAAAGTTGTAAGGAAATTTCTTGTCTTCAATTTGAGATATTACACGTGAAGATTGAATGAATATTTACTCAGTTATGTGCCCTAAACCAAAACAAAGTCCGTTTTTCATTTTAACATTTCGTTCGTCTACACGCAGCCTAGGACTAGCAACAGGCAGATTATTGATTAACTGGTAGCGACAACTCACTGGTCGATAGTAACACGGGGATTGGGGATGCATCAATTGATCAATACAACCCATACACATACCTGTCCCACTGTCCCGCGTGTTCAAATCCCAAGTGTTAAAATGTAAACTGCACTTTGTTCTATCCTTTTCAATGTCGCGTTCTTAATTATTAACCGATCTTAATGAATAATGTATCAAGTTAAAGATGAGAAATTTCTTTACAACTTTATTATTTAATATTTTATGTAGGAGCTATAGTTTTGGAGTTAAGAGTATATTAATGACCTGGTCAGTTACTTATTTTGAGGACTGTATGTACCATTCAAAGGACCATTTTCAGCAGAAAAACCACCTTTCTGAGCTTTGTGAAATATCTGTATGTGAGTTCACATAGAACACCACAGTCAATTTATGGGCCATTTTCTAAATTTAGAAAGACTTTTACATTTTCAAGATATATTGTCAAGATATATTGTCTCAAATGTTGTCATGCGTTTCCCCAATTTCTATAACCATTTGTGTAGAAAAATGCCATTGTTTTGAAGAAAACTTATAAATATCCAGGAAAATTATGTATTTGAACAGCACTGAAAATATCTGAACAATTCTGAATGTATAGGATTGTTTACATTCATTTTCAAAGTTTAATAATCCAATTCCAAGTTCAATCGGAAACATTATTTGATAGGGCATCCTAGCAGTCAAAACAGGATACTATCAATATAGAAATGGAGAGCCAATAATTCACCTATGATATTGCAATATTTAACACTTTCCACGCGGCTATTAGTTTTACCATATACGAAACAGATTTTTCAGAAAACTTTCCTAAATGGCAAGGTCTATCTGAAGTATTACTGACCCAATACTAGGCATGTTTGTACTTATGTCAATGCATTTCTCATGGTGGTTCCAAATATGGTAATGAAATTCAATAATTTTGACATTTTTTAAACATTTTGTGAAGTTTTGGAATGTCGTCTGCAGCCGCCTGCCGCGTGGAAAGTGTTAAGCACAAGTTCTGCTTGAAAGGAAACCTCATCTCCGCTGTGAGTGTGCGATGCAGACAAATGCTGAAGCACAGTTATATGTTAGAATGGCAAAGATTTATAACAGAGCGTAGCGTAGCACGGCATTACTCATGCAGAAATTGTGTTTATGATATTTAGTGATTGCGATATGAGTGTTTTTGTTGAGATCATTTTGCATTTCAATATCAGTCAAGTGATACACATTTTAAATAGGTGTCATGGAAGCATCCCAGGGATATTTTTATAATTCAGTCTTGTATTAATACAACAAAAGAGTAATCCCCATTGATACTGCTCCTCCAATATTAGACATTTTGTCCACATATAGACACTTTGAGTTTGCAGTTATGTATGTTGAACATTTGCACCCTTTTTCATCCCATGCTTTCGCTTTCAAGCATGGGATATTAGTTTGGTTTTCACTTAGGGGGTGGTCTGATAAAAACATGCATTTTCCCCTTGGCCTTGAAAACCATTACATCGATTACGTCACAAACTCAAATGTGGCCCTTATATTGCATAATATTTTGCTGGACAGCTTAATTACGCAAACAAATGATCCTTAATATCACACCATGGTGGCAAAATGTTGCACTTTTCAACAAAAAACCAGCGGTGCGATACATTTTTCCAGGTGTATATATTTGAATTCAACATTTGATTATTGGTCACATTAATTCTACAATGTATGGATTTATTGATATTTCATTTTTGTTACCGTAAAACGGGGTGAATAGGGACATGGGGGCCCCATGTCCATATTCACCCCATTTTACGGTACACAAACTGGCCGGGTAGCATTTAAAAAACTGTTCCTATTTTTGTCCCTATCACCCCCCCCCCCCCCCCCCCCCCCCCCCCCGGCCCCCCAACTCAACACAAAAGTTGGTAACCATGACTGTTCTAAAAATCGCGGAAAATTGGTATATTTTCTATTGTCAGTGCTGACAGCGAAATATGAAAATAGGGGGTATTTCATGAATTAGTCTCCGCGAAATTTGAAAAAGGGGTATTTTATGAAGAGGAAAAACCAAGAAACATCACAGTATTATATGGATTTAATCATTTAGAACATGTTAATTACAACCCAAATACACCATTTGGGGGTACACAAGTTTATAACACAGGACCATAAACGCCTGTTACTGTTGGGAGCAACAAGTTGTTATCTATTTCATGTATGTATTAAGTGTCTTTGAAAAGGGGTGTTTGAAATTATTGTCATTGAAAAGCAAAAAAGGGGGTATTTTTCACCCCAATTTTGTCCTCATTTTTGCCAAAAATGGGGATGCATTTTCTGAAAAATCTTTGCAAAAGGGTACTTTGAAAAAATGAAGAACAGTCATGGTTACCAACTTTTGTGTTGAGTTGGGGGCCGGGTATTCACCCCCATGTCCCTATTCACACCGTTTTACGGTACCTATTTATGTTTCTATGACAGATTGTAGGGATCGCCCTTCTAGGTGTCAGCATATGGGGTGTGGCTGAATTAAAGTATTACCTGGATCTATCTGAGACAGATTATACCAATGTACCCTATACACTGATAGGCACTGGTATTGATAAATCCTAGTGTATTTGATTTATTGATATTTCATTTTTGTTACCTATTTATATTTCCTTGACAGATTGTAGGGATCGCCCTTCTAGGTGTGGGCATATGGGGTGTGGCTGAATTGAAGTATTACCTGGATCTATCGGAGACAGATTATACCAATGTACCCTATACACTGATTGGCACTGGTATTGATAAATCCTAGTGTATTTGATTTATTGATATTTCATTTTGTTACCTATTTATATTTCTATGACAGATTGTGGGGATCGCCCTTCTAGGTGTGGGCATATGGGGTGTGGCTGAATTGAAGTATTACCTGGATCTATCGGAGACGGATTATACCAATGTACCCTATACGCTGATAGGCACTGGTATTGATAAATCCTAGTGTATTTGATTTATTGATATTTCATTTTGTTACCTATTTATATTTCCTTGACAGATTGTAGGGATCGCCCTCCTTGGTGTGGGCATATGGGGTGTGGCTGAATTGAAGTATTACCTGGATCTATCGGAGACGGATTATACCAATGTACCCTATACGCTGATAGGCACTGGTATTGATAAATCCTAGTGTATTTGATTTATTGATATTTCATTTTGTTACCTATTTATATTTCCTTGACAGATTGTAGGGATCGCCCTTCTAGGTGTGGGCATATGGGGTGTAGCTGAATTGAAGTATTACCTGGATCTATCAGAGACAGATTATACCAATGTACCCTATACGCTGATTGGCACTGGTATTGATAAATCCTAGTGTATTTGATTTATTGATATTTCATTTTGTTACCTATTTATATTTCCTTGACAGATTGTAGGGATCGCCCTTCTAGGTGTGGGCATATGGGGTGTAGCTGAATTGAAGTATTACCTGGATCTATCAGAGACAGATTATACCAATGTACCCTATACGCTGATTGGCACTGGTATTGATAAATCCTAGTGTATATAATTTATTGATATTTCATTTTGTTACCTATTTATATTTCCTTGACAGATTGTAGGGATCGCCCTTCTAGGTGTGGGCATATGGGGTGTGGCTGAATTGAAGTATTACCTGGATCTATCGGAGACAGATTATACCAATGTACCCTATACACTGATAGGCACTGGTATTGATAAATCCTAGTGTATTTGATTTATTGATATTTCATTTTGTTACCTATTTATATTTCTATGACAGATTGTTGGGATCGCCCTTCTAGGTGTGGGCATATGGGGTGTGGCTGAATTGAAGTATTACCTGGATCTATCTGAGACAGATTATACCAATGTACCCTATACACTGATAGGCACTGGTATTGATAAATCCTAGTGTATTTGATTTATTGATATTTCATTTTGTTACCTATTTATATTTCTATGACAGATTGTAGGGATCGCCCTTCTAGGTGTCGGCATATGGGGTGTGGCTGAATTGAAGTATTACCTGGATCTATCGGAGACAGATTATACCAATGTACCCTATACACTGATAGGCACTGGTATTGATAAATCCTAGTGTATTTGATTTATTGATATTTCATTTTGTTACCTATTTATATTTCTATGACAGATTGTTGGGATCGCCCTTCTAGGTGTGGGCATATGGGGTGTGGCTGAATTGAAGTATTACCTGGATCTATCTGAGACAGATTATACCAATGTACCCTATACACTGATAGGCACTGGTATTGATAAATCCTAGTGTATTTGATTTATTGATATTTCATTTTGTTACCTATTTATATTTCTATGACAGATTGTAGGGATCGCCCTTCTAGGTGTGGGCATATGGGGTGTGGCTGAATTGAAGTATTACCTTGATCTATCAGACACAGATTATACCAATGTACCCTATACGCTGATTGGCACTGGTATTGATAAATCCTAGTGTATTTGATTTATTGATATTTCATTTTGTTTATATTTCCTTGACAGATTGTAGGGATCGCCCTTCTAGGTGTGGGCATATGGGGTGTGGCTGAATTGAAGTATTACCTGGATCTATCTGAGACAGATTATACCAATGTACCCTATACACTGATAGGCACTGGTATTGATAAATCCTAGTGTATTTGATTTATTGATATTTCATTTTGTTACCTATTTATATTTCTATGACAGATTGTAGGGATCGCCCTTCTAGGTGTGGGCATATGGGGTGTGGCTGAATTGAAGTAATCCTGGATCTATCATAGACAGATTATATCAATGTACCCTATATGCTGATAGGCACTGGTATTGATAAATCCTAGTGTATATAATTTATTGATATTTCATTTTGTTACCTATTTATATTTCCTTGACAGATTGTAGGGATCGCCCTTCTAGGTGTTGGCATATGGGGTGTGGCTGAATTAAAGTATTACCTGGATCTATCTGAGACAGATTATACCAATGTACCCTATACGCTGATAGGCACGGGTATTGATAAATCCTAGTGTATTTGATTTATTGATATTTCATTTTTGTTACCTATTTATATTTCCTTGACAGATTGTAGGGATCGCCCTTCTAGGTGTTGGCATATGGGGTGTGGCTGAATTAAAGTATTACCTGGATCTATCTGAGACAGATTATACCAATGTACCCTATACACTGATAGGCACTGGTATTGATAAATCCTAGTGTATTTGATTTATTGATATTTCATTTTGTTACCTATTTATATTTCTATGACAGATTGTAGGGATCGCCCTTCTAGGTGTCGGCATATGGGGTGTGGCTGAATTAAAGTATTACCTGGATCTATCTGAGACAGATTATACCAATGTACCCTATACACTGATAGGCACTGGTATTGATAAATCCTAGTGTATTTGATTTATTGATATTTCATTTTTGTTACCTATTTATATTTCCTTGACAGATTGTAGGGATCGCCCTTCTAGGTGTCGGCATATGGGGTGTGGCTGAATTAAAGTATTACCTGGATCTATCTGAGACAGATTATACCAATGTACCCTATACACTGATAGGCACTAGTATTGATAAATCCTAGTGTATTTGATTTATTGATATTTCATTTTGTTACCTATTTATATTTCCTTGACAGATTGTAGGGATCGCCCTTCTAGGTGTCGGCATATGGGGTGTGGCTGAATTGAAGTATTACCTGGATCTATCTGAGACAGATTATACCAATGTACCCTATACACTGATAGGCACTGGTAGTTTCATGTTTGTTACTGGCTTTCTTGGATGCTGTGCTATCGTCAAAAATATCTCATGGTTTCTTAGATTGGTAAGTATTGTAGCAAGGTATTGTGTAATAAAGTGCTCAACAAAAGAAAGTCACACACTTTGTTTAGGTCCTTTAGAGTAACTTCCGATTATTTTTTGACCAAACAGACTAGATAGACATTTGGATGAATCTTTCCAGCACAATTTGATACCAAAGTTGTCACCTAACAACAAATATAAACCATGATTAGCACCATTTGAAGAAAATTAGTCACTTTTCAAAAGTCACATTTTCAATACACTACGCGGGAAGAAAAGACCACATGTTACCTGTTCATAATCAAATAGCAACACAGTTGCAGTGTGTGATCCGTTTCATTACCGGCCATTCAAGTGCCACGCACAGCATTTTCTCGAGGCTTGCGTGCGTTGTAAATGTGACTTTTGAAAAGTGACTTATTTTCTTTAAATGGTGCTAATCATGGTTTATCTTTGTTGTTAGGTAACAACTTTGGTATCAAATTGTGCCGGAAAGATTCATCCAAATATCTATTTAGTCTATTTGGTCAAAACATAATCAGAAAGTACTTTAAAGGACCTAAAACAAAGTGTATGACTTTCTTTTGTTGAACCCTTTACATGTGATGTATACCACCAGTTTCATGTTAGTTTTCTTGAATACTGTGCCATTTGGTGACGAAAAAACAGTGTACAGGAAAATGGACCTCTCAGGTTGGGTGTGTTTGTTTGCGTTTTTCCCCAAAATAATTCTGTAAATTATTTTGGTCAAATTGCTGATGTCAAAATATGATATATTTTACATGCTTACTGTGCACACTGTCCCACCCACAGAAGTATTGTTGAAGTGCTAACAATGTCCTATTTTTGCAGTGTAAATTTTATTAGCATACACTGTATATATTGTCAATTTTTGCCCCACCCCAGCCCTTAAGAAATCTTGGATATGCCAATGCCAATGATTATTATCCCAACCCTTACAGATCATATGTGACCTGCTTCCGCAAAACCAGGACAAAGTCACCAGGACAGCAGAAGGGAGCGTACACACTACCAAATCGCTTCATATAACATGTATCTTCATTGAAAGACGGTCTCTTTTGCTTTCATTGAATGAAGATAAGTTTGCTTCATTTCAATGAAGGGAAGAGCATACACATTATGAACCTTCATTAGTTTTATCTTCATTAACGTTTCATTCAATGAAGAGATTTTTGCTAGTGTGTTCGGGCCCGGGGTCTTAATTAAAGATACAGGCCAATTTTAAGTATGAATTTTATTAATTGGGCAAAGGAATTGTTTTGCTTGAGTGATCAATTTATATCATACTTTCTTAAGCAGTCGTTTTGAAGTTTGGTGTGAGCTTTATCAAATGAAATATGCTGAAAGTTAAAAACATGTTTTCACTATTTTTCTATAATTTTATGCCATATCGGAACGGATAAAGATATTCTAAGGCCAAACAAAGAAGAAGGTCTGTCTCAGAAACATTGTGCAAAAAGCTAAGTGCTGTGCGATTTTATTTATTTATTTATTTTTTAGAAAATAGGCTATGAGGTATGGGATTATTATAATTTTTTTTTTTTTTGCTTATCCAAGCTTACGGAGAACTTTTTTAAACTTTTTAAAAAAAAATCAACTACAAAAAAAATCAAAAAATCAAAAAAAAAAAAAAATCAAAAACAATTTTTTAAATATTTTTTCTAGCCCCCAGCGCATAGACCTACGTGCCATAGCTCATTTCACATACCAATGTGGGCGGGCGTCTGAGACAGACCTTCTTCTTTGTTTGGCCTAATGAAATTAACAGAGTAGGTAGGTAACACATTCCCCATATCGCAGGCATTAGACTTGGACTGCAATGTTGTTTTCATATTTTTCATAAATCTTTCTGGGACATCCTGTGGCCTGTATGTACCCTACCACTCTGTGACTTTTAAAGAATGACATACTTAAGGGGGCTGTCTGTGCACCATCAGGTACAGCCTCCGTAAAACTGCCGTAACTTCTTCAATATTCATTTAATCTTTATAAATGTATACAGTTTTTTGCAGAAAAGGGTTCAATGAATCCAACCATGATAATGAAATTGACCATTTTGGAAAAAATTATAAAAAACATGTTTTTTGACCCATTTTAGGTTTGGAAAAGATAACTCAAAATATATTTTGTTAAATTTTGTCATACTAGTTTTATGATAATCCTGATAACATTCCCCAGGAGTGTTTTTTTTATTTTTAATATCATATTTTTTTTTTTTTGAGTTACAGACCAAAAAGTGCCAAAAAATGTTCTTTTTTCATGATTTTGGCGGTAAAAAATCACTTTAAGGCAGTTTCACGGAGGCTGTACCTGAGAGTCCACACCCCCCTTAACAGTGAGGATTAAGACTGGTAGGGTATTCTAAACTCGAGCTCATTTGTACATGTTTATTTAACAGACTTTCCCTCTGCAAACAAAAGCATATTTTACTATTTACTTTACAGATTGACCTATGATTCAGAGTCTTATTTGATCCCATTAAAATTATGTAATATTATTTCTTAATGGTCAATTACTCATTGCCCTACTTAGGCCATGAAAAGGGAAAAAAGATCTGTCTCACATAACGGCGTGCATAAGTACGTGGAGTCACTTTTGCTGATAACCCTACGCGATGAGCCCAATTTTGGGTGTTTATTTTGTTGTCCGAATCAAATTGGGAGAAAAAAAGGGGGCGAAGGAAGTGGCCCACAAACACATTAAAAGAAGAATTTCCACATTTAGTTTAGCTATTTTTTCTATATATTTTTTTAAATTGCATATCGCATAGCTATTTTCCAAAATGTATGCGAGACAGACCTTTATTTGGCCTTAGATCGGGGTTCTGCTTCAACACATACAGAGTGAGTCAGAGGACTGTGCAATAGTGGAAAGAAGCCATTTTGTTTTCAAAACCATGACCCTAACCCTAGAACATGGCAGTGAGGATGGAACGAAGAACAGGGGGAGGAGGTTAAATAAAAAATGGGGAAAATTATGTCCGCCGGCCCCGGGAATTGAACCCGGGTCGGCCGCGTGACAGGCGAGATATACAACCACTCAGCCACTGGGGGAGGGCTTCACAGGCTTAAATATCGGAGACCATATATACCCGTATTTTAGTGCTACATGAGATAGAACTTGTGCGCGCGCAAGCCAAGTGGTGCTGGCCGTGTTGTTTCTGTATGGCGTAGTAGGGTTAGGTTTTAATGAAAATGTGTTCCTTTTTAAACTTTGTAAAGAATGACATATTTGTTAGCAATTTGAGGGCTCAGAAAACACAAGGCCTTATCTCCATTTTGACCATTTTGAGAAAAAGACTAATTCAAGATTTGTAAACACATTGGGGAGATGGAGATGAGGCCTTGTGATACTGGCTATAACTTTGAAAGGGGTTGTGTTATGGAGATAAGGCTGTGTTACTTGAAAGAGAATTTCTTTCTGAACATTTCGATACCAAAATCTCATTTTTGAAAAAATGTAGATGAGGCCTTGCGTTTATGACACCTCGAATTATGTGTGAAAAAAAGAAATGAAGTAAATCACATTATTTTTTCTTTGGTAAATTCTTTTACTGCGGCTCAGTTTACATGCCTGACTGGCTTGTTGAAAACATCTGAAGTTCCATCCCTGATGCTTAGGATGTCAAACACAGAAAATATTTGAAAAGATCAAAAGATAGGGGGTGGGGGGTCTAGCTCAAAACTTAGAAATACTTGTAATGATATGGTACTGTAATGTGTTGTTCTTTCCCCTGACAGTATGGTTTAATGGTTATCTTGGTATTCTTTCCCCTGACAGTATGGTTTAATGGTTATCTTGGTATTCTTTCCCCTGACAGTATGGTTTAATGGTTATCTTGGTATTCTTTCCCCTGACAGTATGGTTTAATGGTTATCTTGGTATTCTTTCCCCTGACGGTATGGTTTAATGGTTATCTTGGTATTCTTTCCCCTGACAGTATGGTTTAATGGTTATCTTGGTATTCTTTGGATTACTTGCGGCAGGGTGTGCTGGACTTCTATTTAGACAACCAGTAAGTATACCATCTGTACTTTTTCATAAGTTGTACTTGTAAATTTGAATCCTGCTCTCCTCTTGAAATTTGTGCACAGAAAAGGTTTATTCATTGCCACCCCCCCCCCCCCACTCCTTCCCCCAGCTACCCCCCCCCCCCTCCTTCCCCCAGCTACCCCCCCTTCCTAGGTTCATATCCATTGCCACACCCTCCCCCCCCCCCCCCACTCCTTCCCCCAGCTACTCCCCCCTCCTGGGTTCCAACATATTGGGTCCGAAAACTGAAGTGAAGAGCTGAAATCTTTAAAAATGAAGCAAATTATAATTCTTCATGTTTGAGAATTACAGGGAATACCTGAATAGATAATGGCCTTGGTTAATTTTCAATTATTGTCTTTACTATTTCAGCTGAAACAAGATTTTGAATCTGGTCTTGAGTCCGCTATAACCGAGTACCAAGGCAGACCCGAACATCCCGATTCATCTCTGGATAATTTGCAGAAAGAGGTAGGTCAAAAGGTCAATCTGGTCTTGAGTCCGCTATAACCAAGTTTGAAGGCAGAAGTGAACATCCCGATTCATAACTTGCAGAAAGAGGTAGGTCAAATGTCAATCAGGTCTTGAGTCAGCTATAACCGAGTACCAAGGCAGAAGTGAACATCCCGATTCATCTTTGGATAACTTGCAAAAAGAGGTAGGTCAAAGGTCAATCTGGTCTTGAGTCAGCTACAACTGAGTACCAAGGCAGAAGTCAACATCCCAATTCATCTTGGATAACTTGCAGAAAGAGGTAGGTCAAAGGTCAAACTGTTCTTGAGTCTGCTATCATTGAGTAACAAAGGCAGTGAAAATCCCAAACAGCCAAAAAACACTGTGTTTAAAAAGGGCCAACAAATTTCTTCATATTAAAATAAAAAATGTAACCTTAATACACTAAGGCCATGGTCATGCTTAATGTCGACGTAAATGTCAACATAAGGCCAAAAACATTTTTTTGTTATGTTGTCCTCGACTGCCCGCTCGTCAGATTTAGGGCCGCTCAGATTTTTTTTTTTTTTTTTTCAGATTTTTAAAATAAAAAAAAATCAGATTTTTTAAAAAAACAGTTTTAATGGCATTGAATATTAAATAAACTGTTTATAACATATGTGCGACTCTTAGAGTGATTTCAACTTCTTGTTGGCTGAACTTTGTGCTTCCGCTGGTAAAATAAAATTTAAAAATAAAAAGTGATTTTAAAAAAGAATCCGCCTGCCCGCCCCTCCTCTCTGAAAGTTGTGGAGGACAACATAACAAACAAAAAATTTGGCCTAAGGCATATCCCAACATGTCGATATATCCGAGATATCAGCAGAAAAAAGAAGAAAGTAAGGTGACCAAAGAAACCATCCTGTTCTACAGGCCCGACCGACCCATTCTCACGGCTGTTTGACTGCCCGATTTATAATTAAAATTATGGAATAAAAAAAGATTACAACGTGGCCCCGTTATGGTTTGACTTGATTTAGGTAGCGCTAATGAATACGAGTATACTGTGAAAATTTTAAGAAAATTGTTTGAGCCCTTTTTAAATCATCAGCATTTTCTACTTAACACACATTTTACATGTAACTCTATTGGAAACATGGCCGATGAGGGCGCTATTATAGTAAATAATAATATTCAAAGCTCTATTTCTCAGAAATGGCACCAACAAATGTTCTGAAATTTCTACAAAAGATGGCCAGTATATTCAGGTACTTGAATCAGTTTAAACCAGAACCGGGCCAGCAAGTTACGGTGTGGGATCAAACAGCCGTGTTCTCCTGGCTTAAAAAGGCGGAGGGGATATTGCCATCATGTCATATGGGGGTGTGTATGTGTTCCCTTTTGGTTAGCCTTTTTGGTTAGGTTTGGCCTGTTCAGTTCTCTAATATGAAAAGTCAGGTTTCAATCTCAACCAGGGCCTACGAAATATGCGGGAACAGCACTCCCAGAAAGGAATCATGGGTCACAGAAAAAAAAATCACAAAACATACACAAAATATCCCAAAACATACACAAAATATCCCAAACTATAAATTGTCATGCAACTAGATCAAATCGGGAGATAAGCTGTGCTATAAATCAATCTTAAATAAGCTGTTTTCACTTTCACTTTATTGTTAATGCTTGTGAAACACAAGTAATGAAATGCCTGACCTTTTGCCATTCCAATATTCTGCTCAAGCGACTTAATTCAATGGTGCCAGATTTCCGGGTGCGTGCCATTCATGCTATATGCACGTTGTATTGGTCGGTACTAAAGGACTATATAGCCAGGCTTGTATTGTATTATTATCAGTAAACTGTAGCACTGTGATGACCAATTTCCATTAATAAGATGAAAATCACAAAATTTTGGAATGAAAAATAAAATTTTAAAAATTTGGAATGAAAAAAAGAAGAAAAGAAATTGCTGTATAAACAAATAGCAACAACAAAAAATTCCATTTGCAGACTGGAAAATAGAGCCATTTGATTTATAATGGCATATCATCACCTCACCGCAATCTCTAATCTGACAAATTCATTATTACTGTGGAAAACATGGCACTAAACATTCATATAAACTGCTTAAAAAAGTTTGGAATTATTTTTCAATCGCTGATTGTCATATATTTCATTAAATATTCATAACGTGTTTCATATCAATGAAAAGCTTATGTGTTCCTCTTTCCAACAATACCTGATTTGTACTTAGTGGAATGGAGATGGGCTTTGGTGCTGGAGGTCCGTGGTTCAAATCCGGGGGGGGGGGAATATTTTGGTCAATTTTCCACATTGAAAAAATAATTCTGAGGGTTCCAATTTTGGTTTCTTTTTCAGTATTTTGGATTTGTTTTATCAAATTAAAATTTTCACGAGAATGCTCGACCGACCGACCCTAATACCTAGAGGTCCTTTTGCCTGGAGAACAGGTATTTTTGGCCTGGCCTTCAACCAACTTTTCTCTTATACATTTGTTCTAGCTTCATTGCTGCGGTGCTAACGACTTTGGCGACTGGCATGATCTCCCCAACACAACCTGGTCCCAGGACCACAGCAAGTTTGTTGTACCTGTGAGCTGTTGCAACGAGGCTACCAACGAGAACGCCTGTGAAACAGCGAAAAATGAGGCGATTGCGATACGTGCACCTGACGGTACCCTACAAGTATTTGATGAGGTATGTGTACAATATAATTTATCTTGTTGTGTAACACTATATTCTGTGCTACCATTTGCCAAGCCAGACCGAGTGAAGATAGATGTGACCTGAAGGGGGGCCTGAAGGACCAGCGGTCATATTCTTACTGTAGATATGATTACCCCATGGGTCCACAACTTAAAATTCAGTCATTATGTTCCCATCACTTAACACTTTTGGACCGGTGATTTTGACATTTTGCCGGTAATAAATCATCTGAAATGTTGTCAACCACTGACTATGTGGTCCATTTTCAGGGTTATGAAGGTTAGTTTATGCCCTTAGGGCATAATTATGTCAGATTTAGGGCAGCTCCGTTTTTGGTTGGGGTTTTTTTCAGATTTTTTTTGTTTTTTTCAGATTTTTTCAGATTTTTTATTTCAGTTTTTATTTCAGGTTTTTTTTTCAGATTTTTTTTTAATAGTTTAAATGGCATTGAATATTAAATTAAGTGTTGATAACATATATGTGCGACTATAAGAGTGATTTCAACTTCTTGTTTGCTGAACTTTGAGCTTCTGCTGGTAAAAGTTTTTTTTTTTTTAAATCCGCCCGCCCGCCTGCCCCTTCTCTCTGAAAGCGGTGGAGGACAACATTACCTGCTTTTTTTGGCCTTACCTTCTTCTACTCACTCTTATGACCCCTTTTGAGCCTGCATCAGCTTTATTGAATTTTCATTATCATGAACATTTGCATACCAAAGCCTGAAGACCCTAGATGGCACACCCCTACCAACAAATAAGTTGAGTGCCCCCTCCCCTGGTAGCTGATATGGATGGAGATTGGTCAGTCTTATGAAACAGCTGGCACCTCACTGCCAGGTCATAACCATTAAACAGATCAAGGGGAAATACCCACCAAGTTTGATGAGTGCCCCCCCCCCCCCTCCCCCGGTAGCTGATATGGATGGAACTTGGTCAGTCTTATGAAACAGCTGGCACCTCACTGCCAGGTCATAACCATTAAACAGATCAAGGGGAAATACCCACCAAGTTTGATGAGTGCCCCCCCCCCCCCCCCCCCCCCCCCCCCCCTCCCCCGGTAGCTGATATGGATGGAACTTGGTCAGTCTTATGAAACAGCTGGCACCTCACTGCCAGGTCATAACCATTAAACAGATCAAGGGGAAATACCCACCAAGTTTGATGAGTGCCCCCCCCCCCCCCTCCCCCGGTAGCTGATATGGATGGAACTTGGTCAGTCTTATGAAACAGCTGGCACCTCACTGCCAGGTCATAACCATTAAACAGATCAAGGGGAAATACCCACCAAGTTTGATGAGTGCCCCCCCTCCCCCGGTAGCTGATATGGATGGAACTTGGTCAGTCTTATGAAACAGCTGGCACCTCACTGCCAGGTCATAACCATTAAACTGATCAAGGGGAAATACCCACCAAGTATGATATTCTGAAGACAAAGGAAATAAATAGCCCCTTCTTAATTGCTCAAGTTCAAATCTCAATGCAAGATAATCTAGATTATTACACCTCATAAATATTCATGAGATAATAGGCATAAATACTGCAATTTCATTGGTCAATTGAGCTGGCCACAGTGATAATAAATGGAGCTATTGAAGAAATTGAGCTATTTCCAGTGTGGTAGTTTTGGCTACTTCCCTACAACCTCATCCCCAGAGTCACAGTGAGGTGTAATAAAGCAAATACTACATGGTATGATCGGGGAAATAGGGCACACTATTTCCCCTCGGTACTGGCTACAGGCCTACCACCCCTCACCCTCCAGGTTCGGAAATAGATTGCACTATTTCCCCTCTAACCATGTAGTATTTGTATAATACTAGTGCTGTGAAATTGGTAGCTTGGACTAATAGCTACAGCATACAGCATAACTTGGAAGTACATGTATTCAGTGCTAACTATAATTCATACCAGTTTTCAGCTATAATTTTGTTTATGTTTCCAGCTTTATTTCCACTGGAGATAAGAGTAATTAATGTATGACAGGAGTGACGTCGATGCGTATTTAAGTTTAAATAGAAAAAAAACTAGCTCTGTTAGATTTGGATAGTATTGTAAATACAAATTTGATACATTTCGTCGCTGTTCTGACATAACGACACATCACAACAGAATTAAGTAAAGTGATGTGTCGTTATGTCAGAACAGCGACGATTTCTACTGGGCCATAGTTACAGTGACATTTTAAGGAACTACTATAATCAAAAACAAATAATTGTTGATCCGGACGGCTCGCATTCATTAAAATGTTGAAAGCGATCTTGCGATGCACCGCATTCCATAACAACAGGCGCACAACACAACACTGCATGTACATTTTGAAGTTGCATTGTATGTGAGGGAATGGTATGAAATGATCGATAATTGTTTGTTTTGATTATATTAAAACTAAACTGCCATGTTGACATTAGGCTATATTGAAGAAAAAAATTGTCTCAAAGCTCTTCAGTTTTTCAAAACCTAATGCGGAATGCGATTTTTTTTATAAATAAATATAAATATAAAATATTGAAATCCTTGTAAAAGTGATGTATGTGATCAATGAAAATCTGTGAAATTTTGGGATTTGATCAATGAAAATCGGTAAAATGTTGGGATTTTTTAATTAACTAAAGCGCGCGGGAGCTTTGAGACAAATGATTTTTTTTAATATAGCCCAAACAATGCTAATTTTTGGTTTGATTGTTCTTTGTTTCAGGGTTGCTACGATAAAGTTATTGATTTCCTCGAAAGTAAATTTTTAATCATCGCAGCATGTGCTTTTGGATTTGCATTCTTTCAGGTAAGAAATATTTCACACCAACATGAGACAAAGAAGTGTGGTTTCAGCTCACTGTGGTACAAAGCTCTTAAAATGACCATTTATTATTAACAAGTTTCCATGGTGTCTTTTTAAATATTTGTTCATATACACTGAGCCAAAAAAGAAACTTATAAAAAAAAGAAACTTATAAAATTTTAACAGATCACCAAATAAAATTCTGTGCATGAAAATGTACCAAATTTGGATACAATATTTGCAGTAATATCGTATCCAAATTTGGTACATTTTCATGCACAGAATTTTATTTGGTGATCTGTTAAAATTTTATAAGTTTCTTTTTTTTTATAAGTTTCTTTTTTGGCTCAGTGTATATATTGAGAAAACATATATATTGAGAAAACAAATTAAAAAAAGATTAAAAAAAAGAGGATTATTTTGTAAATAAAAATGAACAAGAACAATATTGTGTGGCATTTTTAGATTTTGACCTCAGATAGCAGAAACAAACTTGGTTTTTGTCTTATTATTAGAAACAATGAGCAAGTTCGTCCAAGTTGATCATCAACATGCAATTGTGTCTTTCGTTCACTGTACTTTCTTTTTTCTTATGAAAGTTCATTTCACATGGACTAATATAATATGTGACGTGATCAAGTGGAATGAGTCGCATGTCGGAAATATTGATTTTGAGTTATTTGTAAAAAGAAGTGACAAATTCTTATGTTTTACATTGTTTTCTCAGTTGATAAATTGTTTGTATCTTAAAGACTAGAAGTTCGAATTTAGAGGGATTTGGACCATAATGTAGCATTTTTCAAATATCAATGTTGAAAACTGCCGGCATGTGTCTCATTTCGCTTGATCACGTCACATATGTCATTGACTAGTCAAAGTGGAGATGCACAGGCCCGTGTCACTAAACGCTTGATTGTCCTTAGCCAAAACGAAGCTTCTAGTGTGCTACGGCCCTCATATCAAGAGTCACATCGCGCGTCTCAATTAGCTTGCAAGCTGTGTCAATCATAGGCGTTGACAAGATAGCACCCTCATCTTAAGAGTCACATCATGCATACTAACGTGCCCATGTGCCAAAATTTAAATCCAATTCAGGCTTGCGCACATTTCATGTTAGGGCAGCATATGCCTGGAATAGCCTACCAGCAGCAGTCAGAATTGAACTGGAGAACATGACCGTGCACCAATTTAAGTCTAAGATTAACGGACTCTAATTGTGTGCAAAGTACTTCTTAATTATATTATTTTGCTATTTCTGTTTGATTCATGTATTATGTGTAAATAGTTGAACATATCTTTGTAAATATTGTATTATTTTCTGTATGATGAGGGCCTGCTTGGAAAGCAGTGCTTGACACTGAAGCTGTTTACCCTCAATAAAGAAAGATTAAACAAACAAACATATGCCCATATATAGGAGGCTCCTATTTTGCGATTCAAATTTCCTCTCCTATTACTATTGAAACCCTCTAACAGCAGCCTGGTGCTGTGACATCAACAACGATGGTTTCCAGTTTTTAATACAATTTATTCTGTTAAAATACACAACCGGGTTCCAAATTGTCGGCAATCAATTATTTCCTTTCATCTACGATGTAGAATCCCTGAGGTGCATCGATTTATAATGGATTAAAGGTGGATGACCCCAAAAATTATCAAAATTGAGATTTTGGTATCAAAAGAAAGCCCATATTATTTTTCCCACTACCCCTGCAAAATGTAAAGCCTGCGAGAGGTTTCCTTCAGATGCTATAAGTGAAAAGTGGAGAATAACCTCTGAAAGTGGTTAACCTCATTAGAAGTGTATGTACTGTTCAACAGGCAAACATGATGTGTATTTTTGCATCTATCATTAAAAAAAAACCACTGGAGCAAATTAACTCACATTTTGAAATATGACTGTATTTACGATGCTTCTTCGTTTAGAATACTAAACACCATGTGATAACATTGGGTCATCCCCACAAAAGCAAATTACTATGGATACCAGTTAGAAGTAATTGGTGGACTAGCCGATGTAATACTCAGTAAATCATGACCTAGAGGGGCATAGCCCTATGGGATATTCTGAAGCCTGAAGTTAAAATATTAAGAAATGTCCACAGAACCCAATAAATCAATCATAACATAATTCAAATAATATATGTTTGTAAATTGCTAAGGATCTGTTTTTGCCAACCAATCACCAGTGGGTTATCATGCAACACGCGAGTAAATTAAACGTTCAAGCTTGGCTTGGACGTTATGTGAGAAAAAAAAACACCCTGTTTTACGGGCCTGCCAGACCGACCCACTTTTGCGTATTTTATTAGTAAACATTTTTTCTCAAACCATATAAAATCAGCCGTTTTTTTGGCCGATTTTTTTCTTCTTTTTCACAATTCTTTTTAAAAATTCCTGATTTTTGCAGATTTTGGTGACATTTTAGGTAAAAAATATTTTTAAAATTAAAAAAAACTACCGATCAACCCTACTTGACAAGTCCGTCCGCCCGTAAAACAGGGTGTGTTTTTTCCGTCGCCTTATGGCAAAACACACACTACGCGGAAGTCATTGAGGCATGTAATGTTGAATATTTGTACATAAAATGCGTATATAGGCCAAATAAGGTTCTCGTAGCTGTCATGGTGGTTTTTCAATGATTGCGCTCGCAACACATATTCACAAATTACTTGCTGGAATCTGATTGGAACTCACCTGACATGCATATTCATAAGGGTATGAATACATAATAAGCTTATTCAAAACTTGGTGTGCCATGAAGGCCTGATTACAAGAGGGTTTCAGTTGAGTAATCAATTAATATAATCTAACACCTCTGGCAGGATGCATTTATATTCAAACTACTTACACAAAACAATCAGGGAATGGTGGAACCAAAAAACTCGCACTTGGCCGAGCCAGGGATTGAACCTGGGATTTCTGCATAGCAGACAAGTGATACGACCGCAACCCCACAGTGTCTGGCTTTAAAAAGATTGTTTGCTGCCATTTATACACTTTCATGAAGACACATAGTATAAAACTGGTATTCACTTTTAGATTGTACAGCAAATTCTGCAAAATGTGGAGCATTTAGCGACGCGTCTCTCAGTAAATAGTACGTTGATCATGTAGAGTGTTGCCAATCTTGCGGCTAAGCCACAGAATTTGGCTACTTTTTATGATGGGCTGCTGCCTAAATGGCACTTGTGTCATGGATTGGGACATATTTCAGTTGGCAACACTGATTGTGTATTGCATACAAAATACAGTCTACTAGTATATGATGAAATAGTTTCATCAGGAATTCAGAAGAACATGATAATAATTTTCGTTAGAAAATTCCAATTAGGAAACTTACTTTTTCCATACGGGTTTCGACAACACATCGGTTGTCTTCCTCAGTGGATTGTGTTTGATCCAGAGCTAGTGTTTCTAGTCTGTTTATTGATGACGTCATCGGATGATGACGCCCTCTGGATCACTGAGTCGTAAAGATGACTGAAAGAAAACCACGTCATAAAATGGGATGACTCAAAGATTATTGCCAGAGATGAAACTAGAAATACTAGATGGATACGCGAATCAATTTGGATTCGTAGAAAAGGAGGCGTAGACCAACATAAGCACCTAATGAATGGCGACGAGGGGGCTTACCAACTCAGTCATCTTTACGACTCAGTGATCCAGAGGGCGTCATCATCCGATGACGTCATCAATAAACAGACTAGAAACACTAGCTCTGGATCAAACACAATCCACTGAGGAAGACAACCGATGTGTTGTCGAAACCCGTATGGAAAAAGTAAGTTTCCTAATTGGAATTTTCTAACGAAAATTGTTATCAAAGTCTACTAGTATGTTAGTGAAAAATAAGGAATTAGGATTTACTTAGTGAATTGCATGATATCAATGATGTAGAAGAGGAATGGCAAAAGGAAAGTGCCCTGAAGAAATATCCCCAGGATTGCGAACAGAGAGATCACTTAGAGTGCCCTGAAGAAATACCCCCAGGATTGCGAACAGAGAGATCACTTAGAGTGCCCTGAAGAAATACCCCCAGGATTGCGAACAGAGAGATCACTTAGAGTGCCCTGAAGAAATACCCCCAGGATTGCGAACAGAGAGATCACTTAGAGTGCCCTGAAGAAATACCCCCAGGATTGCAAACAGAGAGATCACTTAGAGTGCCCTGAAGAAATACCCCCAGGATTGCGAACAGAGAGATCCCTTAGATGGAGTGAGTATCAATGTATGCATTTCTCTCTAAGGCAATAATTGATTTTGACTTTAATGTTGAGGTCATTGAGCTTATTGTGAGTGAAATTGTCACCATGAAGCAATATTGTTCTGTATCGAGTCCGAGGATAGTGACTATTATGTATCAGTTATTTTGAGGGTACTGCGAACAAGTTGTATATCATTTGTAACTGAGAAATTCAAAGGTTTCAAGTGTAGTTGTAAGGCTTTATCTACGGTATGTGGCAAATTATGTTACGATAAAGTCACATAAAAGTAGCTGGTGCACTGCTTTCTAGGACCATTTGCAAATACAATGGCAGTTGAATTCCAAGCAGGTAGTGAAGGTTTCAGTGCTTGCACTTTCATATTTGTAATAACAAAACTTGATTTTTTGAGTGAGTCAGGCTTGATATCAGACTAGTAGTCAATTCTAATAAGTTGAGTGTTGAGAAGGGCCAAGACTGTTGTCAAGTCTAATAAATTGAGTCATTCAGCAGTTGTGTTTTGAGTCGAATCAAGTCTTTGCATCTAGGTAGTTGAGTCAAGCTAATTTGAGTCTTTGAAATATGAATGCTTAAACTTAATTTCATTCAAATCACAGTTAAATAAGCTTAAATGCCCAACTCTTATGCAAAACCTTCTTGAGGAAGCAATGTTCTTAATGTTGTAAGAATCAATTTGATACAAAAAGGGACATCTGATTTGGGTATACACTACAGCCCATAATGTTTCACATGTTTCTGTAGGCATATTTGTTTTGATGTTGCCCATTATTTTAGGTTATGTTTCATTATTGCGATGTCCAAATTCATATCAAGTAAGATTTCAAGTCTTACACAACCGTTTAGCAAGAACAATATTATCTGCTGATATCAGAACAGCAATAAATGATATTATGAACTTACTTCATTGGGCAAAACTAAGTGATAGACGGAAAATTCAAATACTTATTATTTTATTCAAATGTTTAAAAATTCAAATGTTTAAAAGATATAAGTCCAACTTATTTATCATCCAATTTTGAATTTGTACATAACTATCACAATCATACTACCAGGAATCATTCAAGTAATACTTTAATTATTCCTAAAATCAACTCAAATTCTGGTATGCGCACTTTTCTTTACAGATCTGGTTATCTGTGGAACAATTTATCACCATCTATTCGTATTGATTTAGGAAATATTTCTCTTGGTCAATTCAAATCCTATATTTCCACTGTATCATAGTTGAATAATTTGTATTATAATTTGTATTATAACACTGTTATTTGTTATTTTGGTATTATGTATGTATCAAAATGATCGAGTGCCTGCTTGGAAAGCAGTGCAAGTCACTGAAGCATATTACCCTCAATAAAGAAAGCATTAATAAATAAATAATAAAAAATAATAAGTATATCATCAATAATTCCCATTTTATCAAATCTGTAATTGATCAATTATCCTAAATTGCTTCTGTTTTACATGATACATCTTGTATCATATAACGAGTGATAGATCTGCGCAGTCTCTTACTCATAAATGTCTTTTTCTCTTGTTTTATTTTACAGCTTATCGGAGTCGTGCTCGCATTCTGTCTAGCAAAGATGATCACCACCAACAACTACGAGATGATGTAATGAGGGAAGCGCCCTCTATTGTGATTAATGAACAATCTTTGAATAACGTCATCACTTATTACGCACGTCCCATAAACAATGCAATATTAATTCAAAAGTGAGTGAAAACCTTGCAACTCTTTGTTAATGTCCTTAATTCAATCATTAGAAATTCACGACATAACTGCTGAGCATCTCCAGAGTTAAGCAAAAGCCGGACAATGTTAGCTGTTATTGAATACCAAGGCTGGAACAAGCATCCTGATTGGTTTCTGGATCATTTTCCGGACAAGATAGGTCACAGGGAAATGGGGTGAATTATTGCCCCAAGGTGATCTGGAGACCGTAAGCCTACTATTAAAATAGTAGGCTTAGGTATCCAGATCACTGAGGGACAATAGTTCACCCCATTTCATGAATAAAGAGCAGTCCATATTTGTTTTATATAATGCATTAAAATATTTTTGTGTGCGATTTTGATCAAATAAAACAGTCGATCCTCCATGCCATTATGGCAAAATCGTACGAGGCAGGGCATTTTTGTCTTTCAAAAAGTACTATTGACCGTCCGGTCAATAGAGTACTATTGACCGTCCAGTCAATAGTACTTTTTGAAAGACAAAAAATTACCGGGAAGTGACGTCAAGCATGAAATGGACCAAACTATTTTGTGTTATCTGGTGTAGTATCCACCAATCGGATGACTAGAATATTTTCATGCATTATATAATACTGGATATTTAATTATGTGTGTAATGTATCATACTGAGTCAAGCCTATGTCTGGACAAGTATGACACTGAGTGCACAATAATCTCTCATACCATGCCGACGCTGAGCCTAATAATACATTTTCCTACTAGTCAGTGATTCTCATATTTGAATCAATAAGTGGGGGATTTTGGTCATTTTAATTGATGAAAAAAGGGGTGAAATATTGGGAATTGTCGTACCAAGCTGCTGAGTAGGTGTTGGTGGACAACTTTACCCTATGTGTGTGTGTGTGGTTCAGCATTTTAGATGAGATTATTCAATAGTTATTTTAATTGTAAATAGACAATTAATTGATATAATTATACCAATAGATGCAAGGATTATTTGTGTGCATGTTAAACCAAGCCAGGTGTTATCTCTCTCCTGAAGAAAAGACCTTCAAAGTTGAAGCCAAAATGAAATCAAATGTGTTTTTTTGCATCAACAACAAAAACCTGTTCTACTGGCCAAAATGGCCCATTTTTTTCAAAACAAATCAGAAGATGTTGAAATTCACCAAAATGTTTCTGAACATTTTTTGGGGGAAACGCTTGGCCGACCAAGCAACCCTGCCTGGGAGGTCCGTTTGATTATGTTTTTTCGCCACCTTATCAGCATTATATTTAAGCCACTACAACATAATTATCTCTTTTTCTGTGTATCCATCTGGTTTAAAAATTGCTATGTAATTACGCACATTAATTATTCTGCATTAAATTGTACAGAGAACGCATATGTATCAACAAAATAGTAAATGTAATCATGTAATCTAGATGAGAATCACGTAGTAATAGTAATAAAATATGTTCCTTATTGTAAAAAGCAATGCACAACATTATGCACTTATCAATTGCGATCCTGCCCATCCCCTTCTGGTCCAAGACATAGCAGGATTGGGGGTGGGGGGATTTTCTTGTACATAGCCATACAGGACTCTGGCCGCTAACACAGGCACAATGTCAAAATCCTCACAACAGGCCTCAAATTGCCTTCGATGCAGGGGTCGCATTCTGACGCGTCTGCGCGTCCTATACCTCTCACTTTCTAATAGTGACGCGTCAGGTTTCAAATTGGAAAGATTTGCAGGTCCCGATCAAAATTGAAGGGACCCCTTAAATTTGACGATGTGTGGAAATGGAAACCTTAAGAAATTCTGTAAATTACATATCCATCCTTTGCTCACAATATAAATCCATTAAAACTGGCCGTAAAAAAGTAATTTTTGAAATACCAAAACTTCAGGACCCCTCATTTTCTTGGGGGACCTCTTAAATTTGTTTTTAGAAGTCCTACGGGGTCCTGAAAAATGTCATGGGACCTCTCACATTTTGGATCCAGTGCTATCCCTGCTTCGATGCCTTTGATTAATTTGAGTCCTGCCTCACAAAGTACCAAGATTTGTAAACATATTCCTCTGGTCAATCAGTAATCAGTGTGTCCCTTGCATACAAGCCAGAATTAATAAGTACCTTTCGATAACATCCCAGACTACATCTCTGGGGAGACCCTCAGCTCACCAGAAATTCACCTGAGGAACACACTGAAGGTGCGTTCATACTCCTGTCATTGCATATCAGCCGATGTTGGTGGATAAAAGCTGACATTGTTTCAACTCGCCTCGCGCATCGTCATCCGCCAATGCGCAACAACAAGAGTATGAATGTGCAATGACTTGCTACACCAGGTCATTGGCATGGGAGAGAGCATTTGATAAGTGTCAAAGAAGCATTTGTTGCTAAAATAAGTATTGCAAGCATACAACAGTGGAAAAAGCTGTTTCACCATTTTGGGGAAGTGAAAATATGTGACCCACACAAGTAAATGAGGCAAATATGAATATTGAGTTATTGATACCAATGTGGTAACATTGACTTTGGTACCAAAATGCCCCGTAACTTATGTTAAGGGGCATTTTGGTACCAAAGTCAGTATTATATCCCATTCCTAACCAAAGTTACGGAATATTGAAAATTGCTTTGTCACAAAACATCAAATACGAATTGTCAAGTTATGGACTTTACAAGTGTTGGATCAGTTAACAAATGAATGGAGTAAATGAAAATTAAAACCTTGAAATAAATGTTGACTCTTTATTTTCATGAATTTGAGAGTCTTTGGTCGGACACAAGATATATCAAAGATCAGAAATAAGTTTTGTTTGACTCATTATGACCTTATCCCACATTTTTGCTCTTAAATTGAATTTGCTACTGCCTCATTTTGTCTCATTTACTCATGTTGGGTCACACATATGCTACAGTATAATAGATATTAGTGTCTGGTTCCTTTTTATATTGATATGAAATTTACTCAGATGTTTAATCAATATCATATTTATTTGTATGTATTATCTAAGGCTAATCTGCTGTAAATTAGTGCCTCTTTGTAAAAGCAATATAAAAAGTTGATAGGTTCATGGGTAAATTAACAATAAATACTAATTAGGCCAACAAAAAAAAGTTTGTCTCAGATGACCCGCGCGCATTCCCGAAACCGCCCGCGTAAGCATTTTTTTTAGTGATTTTTTTTTTTTTTTTCAATTTTTTTCAAATTTTTCAATTTTTTTCCAATTTTTTTTCCAATTTTTTTTTCTTTTTCAATTTTCTCAAAAAAATCTTGCAAAATCCAACTTTTTGACCAAACAAATGACGATCAGGTCTAAATTGAAAAAAAATTATTAAAAAAAATCCGCAGACCGCATTAGATTTTCAGTCTCTCATGTCATCTGAGACAAACCTTCTTTTTTTTTTGGCCTTATGTAGGTGCTAATATATTGATTAATATGCATTCAAATCAAAACGTCCTATGAAATTAGATGTTTTAGATAGACGACAATCCTCACATGTGTGTGTATTTCAGTAATCCACCGTTATCTGTACTTAAATCAACTTAAGATGTTATGACATTTAACCCTGAGAACTACCTGCCGATTGGTCAAAAAGATGAATACATCATTTATATTTTTTAGATTATTATTCTCACAACAGTAAATAAGCTTACCTCTGGGGTAGCTTTCTGGCAGCAACTCGCTTGCTTTTCATCAGCCCCAATAACACGTGGGGCGCTGTTGGCGGTTAAGCTATTGAGTCTCATCATCACCGCCTGACGGCGGTGATGGACGACAACTCAATAGCGGCGTGTAAATCGCTGGTAGGTAGTAGCGTCCTCCGTCTCTGTTGAGGGAGCTCTGCTTGAGCCTGATGTGAGCGGCTTCACGAACTCTTCGTCCAAACCAAGAGGAGTCAGAATCAAGGATTCTGATGCTGTCCCTGGGGAACTTATGCCCGGTCCTCGTGGTATGTTCAGCGATGGGGGACGGTTCCCGTTGGTGTTTGGCGGCTCTGATGCCAAGGGGGCGTTTTGGTCTCGCCAATGTAGAATACACCATTTGTTGGACAAATCAGAGACATTATTAGAATAATTGTATCCTAATAAGGATTAGAGGATTTTATAAGCAGTAACTTAATTGGTTATTCAAAAGAGTATATCATGTAATTAACCAATCATAAACAGTGTTAGATAGGCAGGTAGTACTCAAAGGGTCCTATGATACTTTGTGTCAGCTCAAGTTTGGGGGTGATGACATCAGCACATATTCTAGTGACATCAGCACATATTCTAGTGACTGCCTCATGATATCGCGTGTGTGACTCCAATACGACTGCAAATGCATCCGTGCGGTCAAAGAACATGTTGGCTGTGGCGCACAGGCAGAATTACGGTAGTCTGTTAGGACAAACTGTGATGGTAGTATAGTATTTTTGTATTTGGCCTTAAATTAAAGTGTGCTGGCAATTTGCCTTATTAGAACAGTAAATTATTAGAGATTTTGCTTTGAAACAAATACCTTGGCCAGTGCGTGCATTAGAGATTTGCCTTAAATATTCATGTTGTTTCCTTGAGCACGAATACGCCATTTGCAAGGAGAGCCTCGATCTGGTAGTGCATTGAATGGGACTATTCCATAACATCATGTAACTATTTAAATTCACTCTGCACAATATGACTGGGAGGCCTAATCGCCCCAGTTTTCTTATGTATTTCTTTGTATTTAGAGCTTTTCAAGGTCCATAAGGTTTGAAAGCTCCTGGTGTATACCCTTAGTCATCTGGGAAGCGGGTAAAATGTAAGAATATATTTAATCCACATCCAAAACTTCCATGGTTTTACTATGGTGGATTAAACTAATATTGCAACTTCAACCTGTGGTTTTATGACCCTGATCGACGAAAGACCAAATTCTAATAGAATGATCACTTCTGCTCCAAGTTAAACAACAGAGATGGTCAACCCTTACCCATTTGTGTGAATGATTGATCCTGTGGTGCCTTTGTTGCGTTGTCTAACCTTGAGTGAAAGTCATCATCGCCTGAGATAAATCACTCAGAATACCAAAGGTTGGGGTCGCAACATGGGTTTACTCCATCGTCACTTAACCCATGTAAGTTCCGTTGGTCCAATATATCTTTAGTTAATGATAAAACTAAGAAACTCATAAAGTGCCAAATGCAAAAAGCCAGTGAGCGCTGGAATATGTAGAAGACAATTGGATTTATAAAGCCTTATATATGGTGCTATCATGTGTATGCAAGTATTATGCAAAGAAAAAGGGTATTGGTTGTATTATGAATAGAACACAAAATTGTTTATTTTATGCAAGGTATATAACTGCTACTGCTTAGTTTCATATTCATAGGCTGGCTGTACAGTATTTGGTTATATTATTGTTTATAGTGCTATTATATTTTATATTATATCATGATAGGCCTAATTTCAACCATGTGATAGTTTTTACTATCATTATGGCTGGACAAGAATGATGTGATATCATGATATAAAACAAATATTGAATGCCTTTTGTTTGTGCAATAGTAAAACTATATCACTCGGTCCAATTTGGATTATTCCATTACACTCGGCTTCGCCTCGTGCAATGGAAAAATCCAAATTTGACCTTGTGATATAGTTTTTATTATATCATGATAGGCCTAATTTCAACCATGTGATAGTTTTTACTATCATTATGGCTGGACAAGAATGATGTGATATCATGATATAAAACAAATATTGAATGCCTTTTGTTTGTGAAATAGTAAAACTATATCACTCGGTCCAATTTGGATTATTCCATTACACTCGGCTTCGCCTCGTGCAATGGAAAAATCCAAATTTGACCTTGTGATATAGTTTTTACTATTACGCGCTCAGGCATTAAATATTTGTATACTATTACACGCTCAGGCATTAAATATTTGTATAATAACTGCATACATTTATATTTTGTTAATTATGTTAGTGGTTTTTTTTACATTGGAGAAACAGGGTTTGTATCTTCTCCGGGTGTGGTGGGGGTTGCATTAATATTCAAAGATAGATATCTTGCTTGTATTACAGACTTCATAATAGTCCCTAAATAAGTATTTCTTGTTCTCAAAACCTGTAGATATTCTGATAATATCCTCCTGTTTTTACCCAAATCCTGTATATCCAAATTTTATTCTCAATAATTTTCCATTTTGTCAATATTCACAGTATTGACATGTTCAGTTTGTGTACAGGCATACATTCCTGTGTATCCTTGGTGTAAGACATTCATAGACTAGTGTAAAGACCCCATTACGGAATAAAGCTGTATAATCCTTTAAAGGTAGATGTTCGGATTGCTGGACCGATTTTCAACTTGATTTTTTTAACTTTACATGAAAGGTCATCCTTAAAATTGTCACATTCCAAAGTTTGAGTTGCATAACTCCCAATGGTTCTTAATTTTGAAGCACAAGGTAAAAATAAATGTGCCCATTGAGTAGTACACAAACTGGCTGATGGCTAACCACCTTTGGCAGTAATTCACCACATTTTAGCCCATAATTTCTAAATGGAACATTTCTGAACATTACAGACATAATGAGAAAAATATGGGGATTCTTTTGATATCAAAATATCTTGATGTGAAAAAATATCATAGCCCAAAAAAGTGATTGAAACATACACCTTTAATCAGGCAATAGACGATTTTGTACTTGGTCAATTCCGTGCTGTCTTACACCAAGGATAAACCTACATCGCCCTTCTTGAAAAACTGCCCTTGGCTTTTTAATTAATGAGCATGATGTCCATTTTGAATCAGTCCGCCCCCTCCATCCATCCCCAGCAAGATTTGTGTCATATATGTTACCTAATTTACTCATTGATAGGTATTGTAAATTGGATGATAAATTAATGTACCATGCACATCTCTACTTAAAAACAAACAGAATTATTGTGTAATTTTCATGGAGGTCTTAAGCTTACAGTAATAAGGTTGAGTGTAGTCATAATTGTATCTTTGATGACATTGAACAAATGTATTAGTTCATTATGTAACATTTTAAATATTGATGTTATGTTGTCTTTGTTGATGTAATTAAAACATGTAAGCATTACATAGCCAATGTGTCTAGTTTTATGGAATGAAATTCATCCGAGCTTTAGAGTAAGTCATTTGTGATTTCAGTATTATTATTTTTATTTATTTTTAATTCTGGCAAATGGCAAGACCACATAGTCACTTTCCACTTTCAACACGGCAGTCTTCTGCACATGACACTACCAACATTTCACAAAATGTTCAAAATTGTCAAAGTAACTGTATTTCATCACAATATTTTGAATCACCACAAAAAATACTTTAAAATAAGTACAAACATGCCGAGTATTGGTTCAGTATTTTTTTTAGATGAAGGCTTTGAAAATTGGGGGAAATTCTGAAAAAATTGTTTCGTATATGTGTGGTGGTATGGGAAAACCCGTCGAAAGTCGCTAGTGTTAATATTGAGATATCTGGGTCATACCAAAATATTCCTAACAAATGAGTTCCAAGTCAATTTTCCAACTTTGGTCCCAAGATAGAGATTTTACCTTGAAAACTTTAGTCTCCAGGAGTTTTTTATGCAAAATTCCAGATGTTAAGTTTATTTTAGTACTTTTCTGAACCTTGTTTATCAAATTTTAAGTGTAAATTGCTACGTAAAATGACATTGTTACCATGGTAACCACTTGTGAATTCCGACAATGCATTGTAAAGATTTTGAAAGTGAAGAACTTACAATTGTTAACAATATTGCAAAAAACTAGGTTCATATCAAAAGCCCTTTTCATATGACAAGCTATTCTGTGTGACATAACAATGTAGTTTTATTATTATTAGAGCATTTTTTTTACACCTTTGAATTGTCAGTTTCAATTATTAGTTTTGCGTTTAAACTTGCCGACTTTAAAATACCATTACTGTAGTTCTAGATTGAATTTCTGTATAATTTAAACAGTCCAATTCTCAGTAGATTATGAAGCTCTCCGTCAAAGAAAAAAAAACCAAGTTGCTAGAAAATGACCATGTGAAGGGTTTTCCCATGCCACCACACATATGGTAAAATTATAGCCGTGTGGTAAGTGTTAATGGTGTAAGACTCGATCCAATCCACTTTCTATCATGAACATTGGAGAAAACCCACATTTATTTGTCAATATGTACGTCTTGTTTCGAAAAACACTGATGTTGATGTGTGCATAATGGCACGACTAGGAAACTTGCAAAAATGAAAAGAAAGGACACCTTAGAGTGGAGTTGGTTATCCTACATTGGTTTTGGGATTAGTATAATTTAGTTGTACCTAGGAATGTGATATTTATAATTTTCGATGGGTATATGTGATTACTTGTTAAAGGGGCATTGAGAGATACGTATGGGAGTGCGCCCTCAATTATCCTGGAAATCAGGGTTTAGTAATACTTAGGCATATACTAACTACCGTCTGAAACAGTTTACCAACATTTGCCGATTATCATATAAAATGTCATGATTTTCTTAGTTTAGATATGATCATATCGAAACTAAGGTGCTGAATTCTGAAGTTATGCTAAGTTTTACTCACTGACTTTCGCGGCAAATTTCAACCCGGAAGTGCCGTTATTTGCTTAGTTTGGCATAAGCGATGTTGGAATTGTATGATATTTTGGATTTGGGCTATGTTGATGATTATCTTTACGTTATTTGCTCATTTAGTATATCGATACATCTGTCAATGCCCCTTTAAACCAATAGGAATTGCAAATTTAGGCAAATCGTGACCGCAATCGTCTGACCATCATGAGACGAATCATAGTGCTCTCTATGGTTTGACTTTTTTTGTGAATGAGTAGTTATTAGATAGAGGGTGCTATATACACTCACTGACAGTAGTAGATACCCTTACCAGGAACTGATGTTGTCCAGGTACGTAGATGTTTAGGTGACCAAAACAACTGTTCAAGGGATTTCCAAACCTGTAGGGTAAGGTCAGTCCATTGGGCTTTTTCCCCAACAAATGTTTGTGAAAAACATTTTTAAAAATCTAATTTTTTTGGTTAGTTTGAAAATTAGTTCCTTATGGCTCAGAAAAGATCAAAAGTTCTGAAAATTCATAATAATTCCTATATTATTTAAATCTTAATTCTTGTATTGGCTAATTTTCTAGGATTCCTCTTGGAGTATTACAAAGGAAGCAGAAAGTGATGTGTAAACATTTTGAACTAAATATGTATTTTTTCAAAATTCAAACATCTCAAATTTTGAAAAAATATTGAGAAAATGAAAGCAGTTGTGCAACGCAACCTCCTTTTATTTTATGCTAGTTGGAATATTGTTAAACAAGATATGAGCCACTCAACCACAATACCTAATGACAGTACCACATGATATACTTGTAACCAAAACATCGGCTTCAGATGGAAAAGAAATTTGATACCTAATAAAAAGTGGCACAGTTCATCGACATTGCATCACATGGTAGGAAACCTTAGCATCTCTTGCATACCAGTCCACCAGTCCCGTCAACGCTTATTTGCAAAGGATATTACCGCTCTGTATCACGTTGATAAAAGCAATTTATATAAGGAGTGCTTTTGTCACCATTTATTTATAGTGATTTACTGGTGTGGATTCTGCAGCAATGCAAGCATCAATTTAAATCTTGGACATACCCTCCTCAAGTCTTCCTTTAGGGGAAAATAGGTCAAGATTTGTTCTTTCCTATAATTTATTGGGGGAAGATCCACCTCCATATGCTACCTTCGTGGTATAGTAATTATGTAGGTGAAGATTTGCCTTCACATGTCCAAACTTTAAATAGTTCAAGATAGGCAAATATTATTTGTCTAATCCTTGAAGTTCCTTCAGAGGAGTCCCGGGTTGCTCAGTGGTCATTACAAGAGGGGTATCAGGCGTGTCCAAATAATCACGTAATTAGGGTAGTATGTCAAGCCGGGGCACGTTATGTATGTAACATGAGTAGGGTACCGAAACAAAGCAAAATTAAGATAAAGAGTATACTTTTAACATAATGGTCTTACATAAAAAAATTACTCCTTGATACATAAACAAAAGTGGTACAGTTCATCGACATAACATCACATGGTAGGTAACCTTAGCATCTCTTGCCTACCAGTCCCGTCACTGCTTATTTGCAAAGGATGTTACAGCTCTGTATCACATTGATAAATATCAGGATCATTCAGAATGCTTTTGTCACCATTTATTTAGAGTGATTTACCAGTGTGGATTCTGCACTAATGCAAGCATCAATTTAAATCTTGGACATACCCTCCTCATGGCTTTCTTTAGAGGAAAATAGGTCAAGATTTGTTCTTTCCTATAATTTATTGGGTGAAGATCCACCTGCATATGCTACCTTCATGGTATAGTAATTATGTAGGTGAAGATTTGCCTTCACATGTCCAAACTTTATATAGTTCAAGATAGGCAAATATTATTTGTCTAATCCTTGAAATTCCTTCAGAGGAGTCCCGGGCTGCTCAGTGGTCATTACAAGAGGGGTATCAGGCGTGTCCAAATAATCCCGTAATTAGGGTAGTATTTCAAGCCGGGGCATGTTATGTATGTAACATGAGTAGGGTACCAAAACAAAGCAAAATTAAGATAAAGAGTATACTTTTAACATAATGGTCTTACATAAAAAATACTCCTTGATACATAAACAAAAATGGTACAGTTCATCAACATTGCGTCACATGGTAGGTAACCTTAGCATCTCTCGCCTACCAGTCCACCAGTCCCGTCACTGCTTATTTGCAAAGGATATATAACCGCTCTGTATCACATTGATAAATATCAGGATCATTCAGAATGCTTTTGTCACCATTTATTTAGAGTGATTTACTGGTGTGGATTCTGCACTAATGCAGGCATCAATTTAAATTTTGAAACTACCCTCCACAAGCCTTTCTTTAGGGAAAAATAGGTCAAGATTTGTTCTTTCCTATAATTAATTGGGTGAAGATCCACCTCCATACGCTACCTTCGTCGTATATAGTAATATAGGTGAAGATTTGCCTTCACCTGTCCAAAGTATAAATAGTTCCAAGACTCAGCACATCCAAAATATAACTAGGCAAAGATATTGGGTCATATTCTCGTCTAAATTAAATATGAGTTGAAACGATGTGTTTAACAAAACCCGATTTTAAGCTCCGCAATTCTCGTCACCAGAATGGTCGTGCATTCACTGTATACAGGTATTCAATTTATTGTGGCCCAAATGGGTAACAAATAGATATCGACCAAATTCCTCAAATGCATGTGTATTTTAAGACTACGCAATCTGCACATCAGCTTGCAAGGCGCATGGCTGAGTAATCATTCAAGGCGTGCAATTGGTGCAGAAGTTTAGTTAAATTTAAAAAGGTAATTTTTTAAAACTTTCTAAAGCCGATTTTGTCTTAACGCGGCACTTCTAAAAACGTTATCCTACGGATGTGATCTGTATAATAATAATGCTACATATCTGAGTTCCATGGCAAGGATTTCCTTTAAATGCCAAGTCTGATTAGTTCAGATATCAGAATATTGTTATTACACTGACTATATACCTGATATCTTATGTGTATCCTCTCCATGTTCAGACATCAATAGTGATGGAAGCAAAAAACAAAGAGCACAAACATTTGCAGTTTTTTAATTTATTAATGGCCCAGAAAAATGTAAGCTATCTTGTGTGACAAATTGAGCTTATTCAAGCTTAAATTTATGAAAAAAAATTGAACGCATTTTTGTGAAGATGCACCAATGGGCAATTTAAACACTGAAATTGGCACGTTTAATTTCTATAGACCCCATAAAATCTTTGACCTCCCCATCCCACCACCTCCCCCTTCAACCCACCCCTCCGCCTTTCCACCCCCTATGGCAGATCATGATATGATTGGAGACCCTAGTTAAAGGGGTTGAGAGATTGCTGAGAAAAATGAAATTTGGAAAAAATGATTTTATTTTTTTTGTCAATAGATAAGGTACATAGAAACTTGAATGGTAATAATGTATGGAAAAGGGTTGAATGCTGGCACTAGAAAGACATTTGGTTGAATCAATTTATGTGGCGAGTGATCCTGATAATTTCTATGTGATCTAAATCGAAATTACTAAATCGTAAAATGTTCTATGATAGACGGCAAATTAAAGTAAACGATTTCAGATGGTAGTTAGTATATGCTCAAGTATTACATACATGCACAAAAAAAACATTTCCAGGAAAATTGAGGGCGCCCTCCTCTACGTATCTCTCAATGGCCCTTTAATATCAGTTGATTAAAAAAGATCAATATCAATATTTTTATGTCCAGGTTCACGTCAAATATCCTGTTCTATCTATGCCAGGCGTCGACTGAAAACCCTATTATTTATGAATTAAATTTGATCACAAATCCTGACCTCAACTAAACACACTTTGTCATTTATAATTCAGTTTTTATTGCTTAATTATATCTCTTGGATTTACTGGTATCACCATTCAAGGTGACTTTTTAGTGTATGGCAATTTTAATTGAAGTCTTTAATTATTTGGTTTGAGAGATTTAGATAAAAGAATACTAAAGGCTGCTCTTGCCTTGACAATTAATGCACTTTTGACTTATACAATGGAAAAAAGAAACCCTGTTCAGGCCCAACCAACCCATTTTTTTGGAAATTGGTGTTAAAAAAATCCACACGCAAATGAATACCGACCGACCCACAAATCTTTGGCAATGTGCAAACATTTTCTAAAAAAATTGTTTACAACAAATGGGTAGGTCGGACCTGTATAACATTATTATTTTCCCGTTGCCCTGAGTCCTAAATCAGGGGGTCAACCATTTTTGAATGAATGGGCCAGATATAACCACCTTTTCTAGCAATGACCTGCTGTTGATTTCAAACCTTTGATTCCGGAGACTTTCAAGCATTAAGTGTGTGTGCTATCTTCACAAAAACGTAATCTCAATACAGTTCATATGACAATTAACATGATTATTGGGGAAAGTTGACATGCATGCGCACTTTGAGGAACATCACTTGTGCCGATAAATGCTAAGCAGCTAGCTCGTTTTTTGGTGATGATGTAAAATAGATTGATTTGTTTTCTTTTTCTTAAAACATCTAGCGGGCCACACAAAAAAACACTGGCGTGCCTAATGCGGCCCGCGGGCAGTAGGTTGCCCACCTGTCCTAAATAATGCTGAAAAGCATGAGTGACAACTGCCCCTTCCCCATCCCACATAAAACCCCACACTTTGATGTCTCACCAAGCTAAAGGAGATGGGAAGAGACAAATAATCAACACCAAATGGCTGTATGAACACGCATCATGTCGCTATCACATAGCTTTCGTGACAACATTTGAGTTCATTATAGGTTTTTAGAGACATATATCAACTCATCGAACCACTTTCATTCCAACTCATCTTTCTTAGTACTCATGGTTTCTTCATTCCTCACAGTATATAGGTCATGGGACATGAAAGTGAAGCCACCATTAGTTTGCTTTATACTGGAGGAAACATTACCTTTTTCGGAAATGAAGCTAGTATTACGTAATGTCGACTAATGTGGTTTACGGTACATGATATTATGATGTTTGTATAATGGATTTACGAATGTTGAACACCCGTTATGACTCACATATGGAACTGATTCAATGAATGTTAACAACTAATTCTGGAATCTCATATTTAAAAGTTGATGGAAGGACCATGCTTAGGTATGCTATCTGTAGGGTTAGCAAGGAGAGCTTTTCCAGGCCATTCAGATATACTAAAACCCACAGGGCTCTAGCTGTCCACTGGATCCACCCAAGAGGCTTCACCCCCAGACCCCATGTCGCTATTCAGGGGAGATCACTCCCCCCCCCCCCCCCCCCCCCCCCCCCCCCCCCCCCCCCCCCCCCCCCCCCCCCCGGGTCATTCACTTGATTTCTGGTAGGGATGTGCCGCCAGCAAAATGAAAATTGACCCAAACATTTAACAAATTTTCGGGGAGAAATGGACCCATGTTTACCAGATAGCCCATTATCTTCCTACATATTTGACAGATTTTATTGAAATGTCTGTGAAAAACAGCAAATTTATGAATATTAGGCAAAAAAAAAAAAGTTGACTTGCCCTTTCAGGGCCTAAGTCTGGGTCGGACGGTCAGATTTATTTTATTTTAATATAAACAGCAGGGAAATACTACACAAAAACACGTTTTAAAGATGATTTTCTTCTTCTTTTTTTTACTTTGAAAAAAATTATATATAGCGACCCTAGATTTCCTAAAAATTTGGGTCGGTCGGAAAGGGCAAGTCAACTTTTTTTTTTTTTGGCCTTAGACCCATAAATTAACCAAAAAGGGATGAAAAGGGATCATTACCAGACGGGTGAAAAATTGGACCCTGTGCCCTCATATCCACTAAGTGCCCCCCCCCCCTGTCCACTTACAAATGTCTGCATACGCCACTGGCTGAAACCAACCACAGCAAGCAGCCCTTTGCTACGTTGTGTTTTGTCATTCAAAGACGAATTGGATTGATTATTCATGTGAATCCTTGACTCTTGTCAACTGTGAAATATTCATGCATGTGTGGGGGAAATGTTGCTAAGGATTTCACATTTCCAGCACAAGATTTGTTTTTATTCCTTTAGGCGAACTAAAAGAAGAAAAAAACTGTTCTACGGGCTCGACTGACCCAGCTTTTAGAAATTGATTTTAAAAAGTTTGCTTAGGCCAACAACAAAAAAAGTTTGTCTCAAATGACCTGCGCTGCGCGCATTATCAAAACCGACCGCATTATCTCTTTTAACATGTTTTTACATGGGTTTTTTTCTTCTTTTTAATTTCATCAAAAATCAGATAGAATTCAGGTCTGAATTGAAGAAATAAATGCAGACCGCAATATATTTTCGGTCTCTCATGTCATCTGAGACAAACTTCTTCTTTTTTGCCTTATCGAAAAATGGCAAAATGTTTACAGATTTTTTCTATTTTTTTACAGTCATTTTCAAGATTTTTTTTTTTAAAGCCAGACCGATGGACTAGACCTGAGAGGTCCGTTTGCCAATATACAACAGGGTTCTTTCTGTTGCCTAACTGTCGCATGTTGAAAGGGATATGCGGATCATTCAATCATATCTAATGGTTTCATGAAACATAATAATGTAATATAATATAAGACCGCGTACCGTGAGACGTTTGGTTAATTTTGCAAATTGTAAATGTTTTCATGGAAATTGTTTTTACCATGATTGATAATAATAATAATGGACAGATCTTATACAACGCTTATACCATGCAACAGTTACAAAGCTTAGCCATTTAATATCATCCAAATGATTTTGCTTCATTTATAGGTGGCTATAGGCCAATAAACACAGCCTATCAGTACTTAAAGGGGCATTGATAGATACGTATGGGAGTGCGCCCTCAATTATCCTGGAAATTAGTTTTTGGGCATCAAAGTAATACTTAGGCATACACTATCTACCATCTGAAACAGTTTACCAACATTCGCCGTTATCATATAAAATTTCATGATTTTCTTAGTTTCAATATGATCATATCAAAACTAAGGTGCTGAATTCGGAAGTTATGCTAAGTTTTACTCACGGACTTTCGCGGCAAATCTCAACCCGGAAGTGCCGTTAGTTATTTGCTTAGTTTGGCATAAAGGCGATGTCGGAATTGTATGATATTCTGGATTTGGGCTATATTGATGATTATCTTTACGTTATTTGCTCATTTAGTATATCGATACATCTCTCAATGCCCTTTAAGGCGCGTTTCCATTATGCCTGTTTAGTACCAGTATGTGGACTCTATGCCACAGCGATCGAGTCTACTTCAAAGCCTAATGGGAACATGAAATAAGGGTCTCGATGCTACATCTAGGATGTACATTTGTATTGAGACCACATAAATGAGGTATGTAGTCTCGATACTAGGACGTGGTATCAAATGCCTAATGAGAACGTGATTTGTATGTTGACTCTGACCTAGGTACGAGCCCACATAGATATTATTTTTTATAGTATGAACACAGTCTAAGATTGTGACATTTCCTAACAGCTCCCTGAATTTCATAGGCAATTAAAAAAAGTATCTTGTCTAGGTTTACAAACATGTTGGTCGTTGTTATGTTATGTTGGGACACCCTATAGGAGTCCCAGGTCAGAGGTCAAATAAAGGTGCCGTGCGCACAACTCCACGCAATCTTGATTATGAACTCACAACATGGTGACAGCGAGTAGGATTTGCCATTTTTCGCCGCTTTAATAGAACTGTGAACATCCCGCAGAGGAATCATCCGGTAGAGAGATAAAGTTACAAGGTTTCTATTATAAGTGTAAGCGCGGAAAATTATTATATAATGCCAGGAGATGAGGGTGCAAATGGCGATGCCCAACAGCAAGCTCCAAACCCGCCAAATTTGGCAGCCGCGGCAAGCGCGCCGAGCTGGTCGGGTCCACCTTTAGAATATCTAACGGTGAACAAAGGTACTATTACCAACTGGAAAATATGGAAGCAACGCTGGGATAATTACGAGATTATCTCACAGCTCCGCAAGCGCGATGATGAGTACCAAACAGCGTTGTTCCTGCAAACAATAGGCCCAGAGGCACTTGAAATTTTCAATGGGTTTGAACTCCCGAAGGAAGTAACACTCGACAAAATAACAGAAACATTTCAGGCTTTTGCCATAGGGGAACTGAATGAATCGTATGAAAGGTACATTTTTAATAAACGGGATCAGAACCCAGGGGAACCCTTTGAGGTGTACTTATCAGAGCTCAGGAAATTGGCCCGGACATGCAATTTTTGCAAATGTCTTTCCGACACACTCATTCGGGACAGAGTAGTGATTGGAATAACGAGTAACAGCACCAGAAAAAGACTGTTACAAACTCGCAAACTGGACCTAAAATCCACAATTGACATATGCAAAAGCGCAGAGCTTACAGCAGCGCAAATGAAAACGTTTGAACAGGAAGCTAGCATGATACACTATGTGAAAAGAAACGCGGGCACAAGACCCAAAACAGGGACTCGAAGTACAGGCAGGCCTAGACATAACGACAACAAGCAAACCCGTAGGCGTAGATCTAGCAACAGACAAGAAAACGATAGGCCTAAAGATTATGTAACTAACTGCAAGTACTGTGGAAAAAACCATGCTAAAGGACATTGCCCCGCATTCGGAACAACTTGCAATGAATGTGGTCGTATGAACCACTATGCAAAAGTATGCTTCAAAAAACAGCGCGAACTTGACTCCGTTAGAGCAGTCGATCTTGAGACCGATTCAGATTCGGACACAAGTACAGAATACATAAATATAGTCGCACAACACAGTGACATGAATGTCATTAATAGTGTCACGGACACAGACATTTTCGCTGAGATGATGATTAATGATAGAGCAGTGACATTCCAGGTTGACAGTGGCGCCAAAGTAAACACAATACCTGAAAAATATGTTGACCAAAAGGAATTAATCACCTATAGGCCTAGCACATTACAAATGTGGAACAAGTCCACCATGCAATCGGTGGGAAAATGCAGATTGAAACTACAAAACCCTGCCAATGAAAAAAAATACTCAGTAGAATTTATCGTAGTCGATGACAACTTCACACCGCTTCTAGGAAGCAAGGCTAGCCAACAAATGAAGTTGATTACTATCAATGAAGACAACTTTAGCAGAGTTGAATCAATCAGCAGCGTTGAACCAAATAGGCCTATTACTGACAAGAAACCAGAGGAAAAATTTTCCCAGGTGTTTGACGATAAACTGGGGTGCCTCCCGGGAGAGGTACACCTGGAGACGGACACAAGCGTCAAACCAACGATTTTGCCACCGCGAAGACTCCCTCACGCGATAAAGCCCAAAGTAAAACTAGAGTTGGACAAATTAGTATGCACAGACGTATTAGCACCCGTCGTGGAGCCCACACAGTGGGTAAGCCAACTAGTAGTTGCCGAAAAACGGAACGGTGACTTGCGAATATGTATAGACCCAAGACCGCTCAATTTAGCACTCAAGAGGGCGCACTACCAACTGCCGGTCATAGACGACATATTACCAGAGTTAGCGCAGGCGAGAGTATTTTCAAAATTAGACCTCAGTTCGGCATTCTGGCAGATCAAGCTGGATTACGAGTCCAGTATGCTTACCACGTTTAATTCGCCGTTCGGACGGTACCGATGGACACGGTTGCCATTCGGAACATGCGTGTCTTCAGAAATTTTCCAACATCGTCTGCACATAGCATTGGAAGGCCTAAAGGGGGTAGTCTGTGTGGCAGATGATATCTTAGTATATGGCAAAGGCGAAAACAAAGACGTCGCTCTCGTAGATCATGACAAAAATCTGGAAGCACTTCTCAGGCGCTGTACCGAACAGCAAATGAAGTTAAACAAAGAGAAATCAATCTTCCGGGCAGAAGAGATCCCATTCTTAGGCCATAGGGTGACAAACTTAGGCCTAAAACCTGACCCAGAAAAGATTAAAGCAATACACGACATGCCAACACCGGAAGACGTAGCTGGCATACAGCGACTGGTCGGTTTTGTTAATTACCTTAGCCGATTTTTGCCAAGTCTATCACAGACACTGGAGCCCTTGAGACAGCTAACTAAACCAGAAGTCCCGTGGCACTGGGAACCGCACCACGAACAAGCATTAGCAAGCATAAAACGCATGATCACAGATGCACCGGTACTCGCGTACTATGACCCCAACGGCCCGCTGACAATACAATGCGATGCCAGCGGCAAAGGGATGGGATCAGCACTATTACAGAATGACCGCCCCATCGCGTATGCGAGTAGAGCGTTAACTGACACAGAAACGCGCTACGCGACCATAGAGAAAGAGATGCTTGCGGTGGTATTCTCATTTGAGAGGTTCCACCAATATACTTTTGGACGCCACACTGACGTCATCAGTGATCACAAACCACTAGAGATGATTGTGAAAAAGCCCCTGGTGAAAGCGCCAAAAAGACTCCAAGGAATGCTCCTTAGATTGCAAAAGTATGATTTTGACATAACATACCAACAAGGAAAAAAAATGTATCTCGCGGATACGCTTTCTAGAGCGTTCATTCCTAAGCAATCTGGCAAAAGCACGGAGCCAGAATTTGAAGAGGTTAACATGGTAACCTTCCTCCCAATTCGTGAGGAACGCTTGGAACAAATTCGCCAAGCAACAGAAAATGACGATCAACTCCAAACTTTGAAAAGGGTTATCATTAAGGGATGGCCAGAAAATCGCGACGAATTGCCGGAACAAATAACGCCATACTACAGTTACCGCGATGAGCTCGCGGTGCAAGACGGTTTAATATTTAAAGCAAACCGCGTAGTAATCCCCCACAGCCTGCGAGAAGACATGAAGTCAAAAATACATTCGTCCCATCTCGGGATGGATGGATGCCTCAGACGCGCGCGCGAAAGTTTATTTTGGCCGCGCATGACATCAGACATCAAACAGTACATATCAGTATGTGATGTCTGTCGCACATTTGAAACAAGCCAACAAAAAGAAACACTGCATAATCATGAAATACCCACAAGAGCATGGGAAAGAGTCGCCACTGACTTATTCACTTGGGACAAAAAAGAGTACCTAGTCACGGTTGACTATTATAGCAATTTTTGGGAGGTTGATCTATTGCCGGACACCTCAAGCGCCACCATTGTTGAAAAGCTCAAAGCGCTGTTCGCACGCTATGGAAGCCCAACTCAATTGGTTAGCGATAATGGACCGCAATACACTTCAGAAACCTTTCGCAAATTCTCAACCGATTGGGACTTCGAACATCTCGCAAGTAGTCCTGGACACAGTCAGGCGAATGGCAAGGCAGAGTCGGCAGTCAAGACAGCTAAAAGACTACTGACAAAGAGCAAGAAGGCAGGAACAGATCATTACATTGCCTTTTTGGACCATAGAAACACTCCCACTCAAGGACTTAAGACAAGTCCTGCTCAGAGACTAATGCAAAGACGCACAAGAACACTTCTTCCAACATCAGCTTCGCTTCTCATCCCAAAGATCATAGATGAGACCGAAAACCTTCACAAGAACAATCAAAAACAAGCAGCCAATTACAACAAAACGGCGAAAGACCTGCCACCACTTGAAGAAGGTGACGTGGTTAGGATGCAACCATTAGTACAGGGTCAGAAGAACTGGACTAAAGCAATTGTCTCTAAACGCCTCGACGAACGATCATACCTTGTCGAAACCCCAACAGCAAAGTACCGGCGTAATAGAGTACATCTGAAAAAGACCCCTGAGCCGCCACCATTGACTGTCAACGAACGTTCCAAAGACAAGGACAGCGGACAGTCAATGGCAAACCAGAGACAACAAGAGACACCGAACACCGACAAAGACAAGGACAAGCAAACCCAGGCAGGAGAGCAGACAGTACCAGCAGCCAAGACACAGGTGACAAGCAGCACCAGACAGACACCCAAGACTGGACAGGCCAGCGGACAGACAAGCAAGAAGACTCCGCAGCAGCCACCCAGAGCCAGCCCAGAGGACGAAATGGTGACCACCAAGTCCGGACGGAGAGTCAAGCCTCCAAGCTACCTGACAGACTTTGTGAAAACCTAATCTGTCCAAGCATGCAAACGATTAAGGGCACAAAATGCCCATAGTTTTGCTATAAGCCTAGCAAGATTAACCTGTCTCATTTAAAAGTTAACAATATAGTTTAGTTAACAATATAGTTTAGTTAAAGTTTACATGGGAACATCATAAACTATACGCAGATAAGAGACTCAAAGACTGAAACTTCACAGTTAGGTGATCTAAAATCACATGGTTTCTGCACAGTTCCCATGGTTAAAAAAAAAAAAAAAATTAAAAAAAAAAAAAAAAAAAAAAATTGGAGTCACTAACAATAATTTCAGAAAACAACCGGTTATGAACAAACCGCATGGACCTTAAGCGTCCAGGACTCTAAATCATTGCACTACTATACAACATACGTGCAAAGGAGCACAGGATTATAGACTCACATGTGAGAAAGACTGTTGATTATTGACTGTTGATTTATGTGATAAAATCATCCTCAAAAAGAAGGAGGATGTTATGTTATGTTGGGACACCCTATAGGAGTCCCAGGTCAGAGGTCAAATAAAGGTGCCGTGCGCACAACTCCACGCAATCTTGATTATGAACTCACAACAGTCGTAGCCAAAGAAGACACAGCCACAATGCATTGCACCAACTCAAGATTTTTCCCACGATGCACTTGGATTTCTCCTTATCTATACTCGTATCAATACGATCGATATATCAGTGACCTTGGTATCCCGAGATATGGATATCGTGGCTTTCTGTCACGCATTACACATATCGGAAAATCAATGGTTCCCCTGTCTTTTTGGTTTTCCAATAACTACGAGTAAGTCGTTTACTAAGTCGAGCTCTTAGGTTTAAGAAATAAGAAAAAGCAACACTGAGAACTAATTTATGTATTGATGTAAACAAGAATCTAAGAGCTTGTACGATTTAAAATGTCTGTTTAAAATGTTTCTTCCAAATGTATGCTTACTTACTTGCTTAATTCGGGTTGTGTCCCCGATCTACGATGTTTCTCCACACTCTTCTGTCGTTCATTGCTGTCTTTATGTTACTCGTCTCCAGTCCAGTATCTTGCTTGAGTAGATCAATAAATGTCAGGGCAGGTCGTCCCAGCTTTCTTTTGCCATGTTTGGGGATCCAGTGCACCAGTATGGATACTGGCTCCTCACTTCTGTAACAGTGGCCAGCAAACCTTGTTCTTCTCTTCCGGATCTTCTGGCTTATTTTGGGGAGGTCACCATACAGTTGGGTGTTTGGTATATGTTGTTTCCAGTTGACATTGAGTACTACTCGCAGCATTCTGGTGTAGCAGCCATCTAGCTCTTTCTGTAGCTTGGGGGTAATGGTCCAAGCTTCGCATCCATATAGCAGAACTGACTCCACCGTTGAGGCAAACAGGCGAAGTTTGAATTTCCGAGATAGAGTTGACTTCCATATTTTGTTCATTTTGCCGCACGCTCTCCATGCTGCTGCTTTGCGTTGCTTAATGTCTTTTACCGTACTCTCCATCCAGGCACCAAGATATTTAAAATCTTGAACTTCCTCCAGCTTGTTGCCATCATTTGTCTGTATGGATCCCTTCTGGCTCTGGTTATATGACATAAACTTGGTCTTCTTAGCATTCATTTTGAGACCGACCTTTGCTACTGATGTCTCAACTCTTTGCAGCAGATCTTGTGCTTGATGAAATTTCTCTGACAATAATGCAATGTCATCGGCGAAGTCAAAGTCTGTCACCACCTCTGGCCCGATCCGCCTACTTCTACGCCTGTCAAGATGAAAACCAAGCTCTTCTTCTCTCCCCTCTATGGCTATCCTCAGCGCAAAGTCCAGCACAATCACAAACAGATATGGGGCGAGTGTGTCTCCCTGTAGAACTCCAGCCAATATTTCAAACTGTGCAGTCTCTCCGTCAGGTGATATTACCTTAGCCATGGTATTCTCGTACATTCCTCCGATTGCTTCAACGATTTGTTTTGGTATTCCATAAGCTCGCAGAATTTTCAGCATTTTGCCAAATGTATAAGCATTGCAAATGCCTAAGAAAACCATAGAAACTAAAATGGTGATATTTTTTCGAATTCAGACTTGTTTGCTTGATCGCATCACGTCCCGGGGTGCTCTCACGTTCCGGGGTGCTCAGTTGTCATTACAAGGGGGGTATCATGCGCGTCCAAGGACTTTCAAAAAGTACCCTAAATAAGTACTTGCATAAATGTGAAAAAGTACCCCCTAAACAAGTAAGGACAGTTTTTGCATACCCTAAGCAAGTCATTTCAGTATTTTCATACCCTAAACAAGTAATCCAAATACCTTGATACCCTAACGTACCCTAAGCACGTAATTTGTATATTTTGAATCCTAAGCTTAATAATAGTCTTTAGCAAGCCCCGGGAGCAAGCCGTATTCTACTTTAAACATATGCACGATACCCCTTTTGTTGCCATTGAATACTATAAATGGCAAGACTTGCTAAGTCTATGTGGATTCTCTGAATTCCCGTCATTTTTTACACAACACGAAGAATGTGACGAAGAGGCGCCTCTTGAAAAATCGCAAAACAGGGCCGATGCCAGGATGAATTGCGATGGGAACAGATTGAGGAATATAACGCGGCTATTAAAAAATGTCATAGATAAAAGAAAATAAGGACCCCTTTTTCCTGATTTTCCTTGTTTTGATACCCTAAACACGTTACGTACGTAACGTGCCCTGGCTTCAAAAACCACCCTAATTACATGATTTCTTGGACGCGCATGATACCCTCTTGTAATGACCACTGAGCACCCCGGGCATCACATATAGTAATCCCTCCCTCCCTCCAGCTTGATCCCTCTTGTCTTTTTTTTTTGAGAAAAGGGGGCATACATCCCTTCCTTGGGTTCGCTGATGCTACTGCTATCAACTTTCAGCTTATTGCGTTATATTACGGTTCATCAAATAAGACATAGCACAAAACTTGAACTGACATAGCAGTATAGCTAGACACCCACCAAAGTGTCAATAAAACCTATACTTTCCTTGTTGGACTAAATAAATAATCTGGCGTAAATTCCATCGCTTGAACACCTCCTGTTTTCAGTCTGTGTAAGATTCCCAAAATAGCTGAAACCAAATAGTGACAATTAAGTGAAACAGCGTCAGCTTGGCATTTGGAGAGTGTATGATAGCTCTATTATATATTAAAACTCCTTTATCTTGTACATGTAATCAAAATAAGGGCTGATTTTTTTAAGGATGATCTTTTTTGTGTTTATTTTTGTGTTTGTTTGATTGTTTTTGTTTATTTGTTGAACTAGTTTGTTACCATGTTTTGTCTGTTTTATTTGTTCACTTTTAAATATTATTTGTTCATTTGTATGTTTGTTTATTTGTTTGTTTGTTCATTTATTTGTTTGTTTGTTTGTTCGATGGTTCATTTGTTTGTCTGTTTGGTGCTTGTTTGTTTTTTGCTTGTTTTTTTTATGTTTGTTTCTTGTTGTTTATTCTTGTTGGTTATTTTACATTTTAGGTTGTGTGAATGAATGTGCATTGATTGATTGATGTTTGATACAAACTGGTAAAAGATGACAAATGTATACGGAGAAAAAAATGTTGAAGATAATAATTCAAAAGGGGTACTCCCTATCCCATGTCCTCATGATTTGTTGGCCTCTATTACCACAAATAAAAACCCATTGCAAAAATTCTGTTAATAAACCCTAAGCATCTGATACCTTTAACACTTTCCATGCGGCTATTAGTTTTACCATATACAAAACAGATTTTTCAGAAACCTTTCCCAACTTTTAAGGTCTACCGCAACGATTACTGAACCAATAATAGGCATGTTTGTACTTATGTCAATGCATTTTTCATGGTGAATCCAAATATGGTAATGAAATTCAATAATTTTGACATTTTTGAAACATTTTGTCAAAATTTGGAATGTCGTCTGCAGCCGTCTGCCGCATGCAAAGCGTTAATAGGTTCATACCATTGCATTCAGTATCAACACTTCCTTCACACCAAACTGGAAACACAAGATCTCGCTCGTGCCAGGTTGCGAGAATTAAAGCTTATTATAGTTATTAGGTTACGCCAATAAAACCTATATAGCGTCTATGGGATCATTATTACCACATATCTTGGATCATCACGATTGATTTTTATGTGTTAATTTGTATCATCTTAAAGCATTATGAGCAGGTGATTCCAGGGGCCCAGGGGGTGTACTTGGATTATGTTTGGTCAGGGTGTGAGGCTCCGGGTGGGGTGAGGGGGGGGGGGGGGGGGGGTACTTGGATTATGTTTGGTCAGGGTGTGAGGCTGACCAGTAACCATTGACATGTAGCAGGTACCCATATCTAAGGATTTTTTTCAAAATATAGTTTTATCCATTTTTGTCTGTACACCGATTATCTACTTAAAGGCATATTATGTGATCTTTTCCAAGTAGCGCCCTCTATCATTGATTTTTACTATGAAAGCAGATTTTCTTGCAGATTTGCATTTTTTATCATAAATCATACTAAAGATTTTTTAAGTTACAGATCGATACGATTCCTAATTACTTCAAAATCATGGTTTGAAAATAGATTGTACCGAGCGGTACAATCTATTTTTCAAATTTTACTCTAAATTCACTCTTTAAGGCCCCTTGCAATTAAATGTGAGTTAACTGTTGCCCGCGCGCGTCCAAAAGTCACCCGCGTGATATATGTAATATTTTAAACATATTTAATGATTTCATTGTTTACAGCTTTTTCATAAGCTTTTTAACACTTTTCTGACGATAAAATTAGCCGATGAGCCGCAATTACAATACTTCCGGGTTGGGAAAACATTTCTGGGAAGTAAAAAACTCTGCACGAAACTTGCAATTGTCGCTTTGTATTGAAATGTGTGCATTTGAAGCATATTCGTAGGCACGGCAACAATGGACCTACGGCACATAATCTCCTGGCCACAGTTCGACATACGTGGGCGCACTTCGATCAGGCTGCGCACGCATGCTTGAACTCACAAAATACTGCCAACCAACAACACCAAAGCACCTGATTGGTCAAATTTAAACTGGTCAAACTGAAGACTTTTTCACGTTCGTCACGCTGCGCCGTATCCACCAACGCAGTGCTCCTGTTGCGCCATAACCACCGACGCAGTGGAGCGTGATGGTGCGTGGAAAAGCTCATGAGTTTTTCAGTTCTCATGTTTGAGCACCAACCAATCAGAGCCTTGAGGTCGAGATGACGTAGTGCGCACAACAGAGATTCCGGGGACCGTTTTGGGGTGAGGTTGAGCAGGCGTACTTTACGCGAGCTCAACCTCATGTGACGTGGGTCCATTGATTACTGTGCAATCGCTTCAGCGCATGACGTCACATCAAAACCGCCGAACTTTTTTTGAGTTTTCTAGTGCATTCTGTGTAATATTTCAGGTTTGTTTACGATCGCAATCTTTAAAATTCTCCGAGCTAGCGTAACGATTTTTTTTTACAAACATCGATCGAGTATCTCATTAATATTCAAAATAGGGATGCAAATATGAGTAAACTCCTTTATAAAAGAAACAAAATGCAAAGCCAAGGCAGTAGGTGGTGGTAGGACATAATTAACATCATTTGAATTGTATTCGTACCTAGGATAATAGTTAACAATGCCGACAATATTAAATCAGGTGACTTTACCCCAAAATATTACAATATTAATATTAGATAGTCACCTCGTCCTGCTTTTCAAAAACGCAACAGTAAACTCACATTTAATTGCAAGGGGCCTAAACCATGATTTTGAGGTTATTAGGAATCGTATCGCTCTGTAACTTGGAATATGTTCATGCTTTATGATCCGAAATGTAAATCTGCAAGAAAATCTACTTTCTAAAATAAAATCATGAATAGAGGGCGCTCCCTGGAAAAGATCACATAATATGCCTTTAAACCCCTGTCCTTAAACCGTTCCACTCTTATCAGCCAGATCATTTGGGAATATCTCAAGGTTGAGATTTCCCATTTCAACTCTATTCCATCAGGAGATGGGACATTCGCCGGTGTTTGTTAATATATGTTTGTTGTTATTGTCTATTGTAAATACTATGGGTTGGTAAACTGCTATATCTATTGCATCTGACACCAAATAAACAGGTGTAAGTTAGTCCCCTGTATGTTTTGTTTAATTCTTTTTTTGGGGGGGGGGGGCAACTGACCAAACCAACCTGAAAGGTTTAGAAAAAATGAAATTGGAAATACTTATTTAGGCTATAAACGAAAACAGTTTTTAAAGGTGCCCGAGGGAGTGACAAGAAAAATACTTGTTAAGGCTTTTTTTAAATTTCTTTTCTCAAATCATGTAAAATTAGCCGGATTTTGGGGACAAATCTGTCCACAAAAAAATTCCATCAATTTTGTTAACAAAATTGGCCGGAAATCAGTCGAAAATCTTTTTTCAGATTTAGGTGACATTTTAGGTTTAAAAAAAATCAACAACAAAAAAAATCAAAAACTGATCGACCGACAGACCCTACTTGACAGGTCCGTCCGCCCCTGTAAAACAGGGTGTGTTTTTTCCGTCACCTTCGGATCCACTGTGAAATCTATACCCATGCATAATATCCACCTTTGTATACAAGTAGCCCCCTCCCCCTCCCCGGCAAACCATGTTTGAACACACCTTAGGAAAAAATGAATAACTTTGTAAGGAAATGGAACAAACTAGCCATTTTGTTGGCGGTATGTCTGTGCAAGATGTCTGTGTGTGCTTATAAACAATTCAGCAAACACCACTGAGACAGACAGCTTGGTGCTTGACCTATATACTAATGGTGTAGTGTAATGTCCCCTTGGTACGAAACAACCATGTAACAACCTCTTGGAATGAGACCTATAAATGTCATGAGCAAATAAAGTATCCCGGGGGAGGGGAGGGGGCGGATCGTGTCAAAAAGTGTTGAAAGAGTCATGATTTCACTTCACGTCATCGTCAACGTCAACATCTTTGTGTAAAAAGGGGTTCTAAACAAAGCTACTTTATTATATGCAATGTCATATGCGCAACTCCTCTTCATCCAGTCATTGTCCCATTGAGTTTAAATGACGCCTTTTAAAGAATGGTAGGTATGTGATGCGACGTTTAGGGGTATAAGTTTTGAATTCGGACGGGTTGGTGTTGGCCCACAATTTCAGGGGAGAATTTGTTTAGTTCTGTGATTGTTCGCATGAAGAATTAGGTATACATGCATGTGTCGGTTCTTGAGCACAGTGGCGTAGCTAGGGTTTTCATATTGGAGGGGCAAGAAATAAAAGTGAAGCGACAAGACTTAACCGAAAACTGATTTGACAGTCATATTCAATGATTCCTCTCGTCTAATGGACCAACATAACCAATCTCAACCGAAAGACTCATGATATTGTTGGGGGATGCCTCCCCCTAGCTACACCACTGCTTGAGTGTTTCTGTTGAAAAAATAGAGAATGGCCAGGTCTATTTCGGGATGTTTGGACTTGGTGTAGTCTTTGTAATCAGGGGCGGTGCCAGGGTGATACATTGGGGGGGGGGGGGGGGGGATGATGGGTCCAAGGGGCAAAGTTGTCATATTTTGGGCCGAACAATGTGCCAAATAAATTGACATTTGAAGGCTACAAATGTGTCAAACCCCAGTGCATCATCACATTTGAAAGCTGTAATAATATTCCAAAACTCATAAAATATTCATATAAAACCCAGGTGAACAAACATATTTAAACCATTTTCCTTTCCTCTCTTTTCTTTCCCTTTCTTTTCTTTATTTATTTCTGTATCCTTATCTATCCTTCTGTGCCCACCGCTGTTTGTATCAATTTTTGGCCAACAATTATCTTGTATAGACATAAACATGATGGTATCAGCATTTTTCAGTGGCTGATGTTACTGATTTTCCAGTTTAGCAAGGCATAGGTTTCAATTAGTATGTATTGAAAGGGGCAAAATTTTCCTTTTTATATGGCTGTGGGCCCGAAGTTTTGGCCCAGCAACTCGGCCCATTTAATTTGTGGAAAATCAAAGAAGTTAATAACTTAAAATACCCTTTTCATTCTCTGTGAAAGAACTTGGCCACAAATACCCACATTGTTACAGGTCCCAATAGAGGAAACTACAAATACCCACATTGATACAGGTCCCAATAGAGAAGGCCACAAATACCCACATTGATACAGGTCCCAATAGAGAAGGCCACAGATACCCACGTTGATACAGGTCCCATTAGACAAACAAACAAATACCCACATTGATACAGGTCCCAATAGAGAAGGCCACAAATACCCACATTGATACAGGTCCCAATACAGGAAACCACAAATACACACATTGATACAGGTCCCAATAGAGGTTACTACATATACCCACATTGATACAGGTCCGTAAATAGGAAGCCACAAATACCCAAATTGATACAGGTCCCATTAGTCCCAATAGAGAAGGCCACAAATACCCACATTGATACAGGTCCCAATACAGGAAACCACAAATACCCACATTGATACAGGTCCCAATAGAGAAGGCCACAAATACCCACGTTGATACAGGTCCCAATACAGGAAACCACAAATACACACATTGATACAGGTCCCAATAGAGGTTACTACATATACCCACATTGATACAGGTCCGTAAATAGGAAGCCACAAATACCCAAATTGATACAGGTCCCATTAGTCCCAATAGAGAAGGCCACAAATACCCACATTGATACAGGTCCCAATACAGGAAACCACAAATACACACATTGATACAGGTCCCAATAGAGGTTACTACATATACCCACATTGATACAGGTCCGTAAATAGGAAGCCACAAATACCCAAATTGATACAGGTCCCATTAGTCCCAATAGAGAAGGCCACAAATACCCACATTGATACAGGTCCCAATACAGGAAACCACAAATACCCACATTGATACAGGTCCCAATAGAGAAGGCCACAGATACCCACGTTGATACAGGTCCCATTAGACAAACAAACAAATACCCACATTGATACAGGTCCCAATACAGGAAACCACAAATACACACATTGATACAGGTCCCAATAGAGGTTACTACATTGATGCAGGTCCGTAAATAGGAAGCCACAAATACCCAAATTGATACAGGTCCCATTAGTCCCAATAGAGAAGGCCACAAATACCCACATTGATACAGGTCCCATTAGTCCCAATAGAGAAGGCCACAAATACCCACATTGATACAGGTCCCATTAGTCCCAATAGAGAAGGCCACAAATACCCACATTGATACAGGTCCCAATAGAGGAAGCAGAACACTTGTGACAATGGTCCATGTTCATCAAAAACAGGCTGAAACGAAATTTGGGTGATTTTACTTAAATGTAAAGGGACTAACCCCCTGGCCCTATTCCCTTCCCCTATAAAGATTAATGCAATGTAATGAGGTGCGAAGGGGAAAGAGTTTAAGCATACTCCACCACATAATTAACAAGCCCACCCTAGAAACTCAAACAGGTCACACACCTGTATGACCATCTGAACATAACAACATATTTTAATATCCATCGATACCATGTAATCAGTCTTAAGTAGAGAGACTGATATCCAGACACCTATATCGGCCTCATCACCAGCCCACGGTATATTATCTCCTAGACATAAAATCTTACAACATACACCAATGTTAGATACAACAAGGGTATGAATTAACCTTTAACATAATCAAACCACACACCAATTTTATGCACTGACTGCAGATTAATTAAAGGTAGATTTTCTGATTTCTGGCCTGATTTTCAACTTGATGTTTAGCTCAGCCTACTACAGTAGGATGAGGCTCTTGTTATCACGTTCGAAAGGTCAGTGATAGCATGGTGAATGGCAATAGTTTCTAAACGCTAGGAAGTAAAAATGGCCCAGAAAAATGGCAATTAAGACAAAACAGATAAAACATTTTAAAAAGTGACTCCGCATATCTTCTAGATATGTTACGATACAACATATGAGATGCATTTCCTGACGTTTTTCACTTGCGTTTAAATGTTATTAAAGGTTTAACCAAAAAACTAGGGTGTCTTGAAACTCGTCCAGGTCAAGCAAGCACCTGCAAGGCAAGTCATTTATCACTATCATTATTCAAAGAAGATTTCTTGATGTACCCCATAATGCTTAGCGCCCCTACAGTATTAGCAGGGCTTAATATCACCAGAACAAACAGTGTCACACATGTGTTAAAGTAATTAACAACTGAAGGTCATCTGGTCATGTGATGAAAGTGAAGCATCCTGGGGTGCATCAAAAAATTGTTGATCATTATTTGAGCTTGTGTCAAATTCAAAACAAACAGGAGTTCCTTTAGGCCAAGAATACTTTTTTGTTTGTTTGTCCACATCCGACCGACCGTGTACCTTGGTGCCGACCATATTATTTTTTATTTTCTATTATTTTTTTTAAATAACTTTTTTTTGAGCAATTTAAATGGCCAAAAGGACCGTCTTATTCCTAATTTCGTACGCTGTAAGCTGATTTCAACATAATATAAAACCTTTTTTTTGTTAGTTCGGGAAAAAATAGGTTTAGTAATACTTTCACGTATATATATCTAACAGAACATCACCACTATGTTATTTCACTTTTTGCAAATTTTCTATCATAATAAATGGCGGCGACCGACAACATGTTCACGGTATCTGCGCATTGCAAATTTGTTACAAAAAATACCCTTTGACCGAGTGTTGCAACCAGTACTACAATATTGCAACTTTATACAGACAATCTGTCCGAGCAGGATTTCAATTCTAACAAACTCATGAAAAAAAGTTCAATACTATCAAAGTGATGTGTTTTGTGTTTGGATGACTATCATTCACAGTATTCATGCCAAATTTATATTCCCAAATACAATATCCGTATTTAAAAAATAAATTAAAAAAATAAAAAAATTATCCAACCTACAGACCCTACCTTTTTTGGACCTCTATGGACAAACAAACATTTTTTCTTTGTTGCCTTATACCACTGCCTGTCTTCAAAAGCTTGCCCAAACAAACAATTATTGTTACTGTCACACTCCTGAATCAACATATCAATGGACAATATAATGACTGTTTATCAGTCAATCCACCAGAAGACAATGTGTAAAACCAATATTTTCGTGTACAGATATTTTCGCACATTTTGATATCATAGACATTTCGCGAATTGTTTTTTTCGTGGGTGACCTTCTGGATGCACTGCATGAATGTTGAAAACATTATTTTGGCGTCTCATAATTTTCGCCAAAATAAAACCGCCGCCAAAATTTCAGCTTTTACAGTATATCAATAGCTACACTGTATTATAAAATTTCGGCCATGACCTTGTTGTGAAGTGTTGGTATAGATAAAATTACAACTGTTTAATATAATAATTAAATAATATTGAATGGAATTATGATGGTCAAAAGTACACAGATGAAAAAATCCTGGTGTTCTCTCTTCGTATTCAGAGGGGTAACACATGATTGTTCCAGGATCTTGAAATACCCCCTATTTGAAGGTGTTTTGCGGACAATTTTGCCAATTTGACCCCCTTTTTCGTACTAAAAGGCGGACATTTTGCCTGAAAATGACTCCCCTTTTCATCATTCCAAGGACACTTTATACATAGTCCCTCTATTTGCGTAAAAACGAGGACATTCTATTTTATTTTCTTCTTCGTGTACATAAACCTCTACAAAAAACACCCCTAATTTTGTTAAATCGCGGACATAGGTTTCAAAATGACCCCTTATTTTTGGAAAACATGGACAAAGCTTCAAAAAACACCCCTAATTTAGGGAAATCGCGGACCAGGGCAGGAAAAAGAGGGCAAATCGGCAAGCTCCTTGTGCCGGGAAATGTTGCCATATCGCAGGAAATCCCTACCCCCCCCCCCTAAAAATGTTTTTATTTTTTTTAATTTTTTTTAAGAGTTTTTTTTTTTAGAGTATTAGGCATTATACAGCCGATATTCCATAATATGATGCACCATGGCATCAATTGGACCTTAATTTTCCAAAAAGCTTAAAAGGGCACAGGAAAAGGGATGATAATCCTGCTACAAGTCTTTGTGGGACATTCCATTACAATAAACAGGGCCAGAAAAATGAACACGCCACAAATGACATCATTTGTGGTATATTGATTATCAGTGAGTATCATGAATAGATTCAAACCAGTCACCTGGGATTTTCTTTTCATAGTACTCACAGAGCTATCAATAGTTCCACAATTGATGTCATAATCAACTAGCACATATATTGAATGCTTTCTGGTCCCTCCTCGTAGACTTGAATCAAATCACACCACTTGTATTTGCATTGCATGTGCCCTTTAAGGTTCTATGGGGGGCCACCCCCTCCGCCGCTAAACCAGCGGTAAATCCAACTTTGTCAAATTTCTCTTGCAGGGAAACCTTGCATCTTTTCCAGCCCTGTCGCGGACATAGCTTCAGAAAGCACCCCTAATTTAGGAAAATCGTGGACATAAAATGTTCGCGGAATGTCCGCGGACATGGTATGTTCGCGGAATGTCCGCGGACATGATACAGAAAACCGCCCTTTTCCGCGAGTTTTGGAACGATCATGCGTACCCAAAGTCAATGTTGACTGAAACCACCGGGGCAAAAATGTACCTCAATCGTTCCAAAAGTAGGTGTAAAGTCAAAAACAAATTGCACAGTTCTTGACTCACAAAAGTCTTGTTGGTTCTTTCTCATTTCTCGCCCCCAATATGAATAACCTAGCTACGTCAAAAAAGTTCAGAAACCCAAAACTGCAAGTTGGCCACCCCCCAGGCCCCAAGTATTTCTGAACACTCCCTAAACGGCTATATCTTGCCTCAAGTCCCGTAGGGGAGATTCGGGAGAGTTGAGCCATTTTTTATATTTTGTGACACCATATGCGGAAGAAAAGTACAAACCTGTAAAAAATTAGTGTAAGATAAACTTTAGAGTGTTGTTTTCGTTGTGAAACAATAACAGTTGGGATAGCAGTTAAGGCTTATTTATACAAAAGGTTTGAAAAAAATTGGTAAAGTGGCTCAACTCTCCCTACAGTATGGGAGAGTTGAGCCACCATTACAGGAGAGTTGAGCCAGCATGATAAGTCAATGGCTGGTGAAAAAAAACAAAATCATATTTTTTCAACTTTTGATTTATTAATCCTTAAAGTAAATATGGTGCTCAATTGTTATTATCATGGCACAAAATAACATTTTCTCTCATTTATTATACATTTTTCACCTTAAGTCCAAAAATCAAAATGTTACTACATGTTTTCCCTATGCTCAACTCTCCCCATGACCAATGGCTCAACTCTCCTCATGGTGACCATTTTGTAAATAACCCAATCCTGTCTGGTGTAGAACTTTTGGTAGTTTACAATAGTTCTCTAAAATAATGGTCATATATACCCCCTTCAATAAACAAATTACCGCTATTATATTCTAAGTCTTGCTATGGGAAAAAAGACAAAACATTTATTTTTCTATTTTTCACTCAAAAGTGAAGAAAAAAAGATTTTGTTTAGGTATCTTTGATACTGAGCACACATGACAGTAGAGTTTAACACTAAGAATGTCGTATTGATGCTATATAACAATATATGCCAATATAAATTTGAGTAAGTTACTACTTTTCGAGTTATAGGGGGTGGTTCAACTCTCCCGGTGGCTCAACTCTCCCGCATCTCCCCTACTATTAGTTATCCCCTGCATGTTCACACAATACGGAAAAATACCTATGGTTTGGCATGTCATATCACATGAGGCCGCATGCCGAATGTGATATGGCACAAAACATGTCTGGTTAGGTTATATGCAGATCATTTATTTTATGGTGTGGGTTAGACCTTTTTGCGGTATATTTCAGCCTCAGAATGTAACAGAAATCGACTCGGTTGCATTTAAATCATCCGCCATTTTATTCATATTTTAAGCAACTCTTCCACAGACGCAAAGCAATTGCTTTACACGTAATATCATTTCGCACCATCTGGTAACGCAGTTAATCGACGATATGGGAATATATTGTGTGGTTTGACTTGTTGTTTACACGATATGGATCAGATTTCATACATGTTAACCAATGAGATTGAAGTATGTACACTTACTAAACGATAAAGAATAAATCGTGTATAGCTACAACATATTTTAATTGCTTTGAGCATGCGCACTTGAGTTACGGGACGTGTAGCAAGACATTGCCCCCTAAACTATCCTTGGGGATCGGCAGAATTAAAAAGTGCACATTAAGTTGAAATATCCATTGAAAGTTCTGAGTAAAATGCTGAAAAGTTGCAGAATTCGCCAGTGTAGGTAGGCATAATTTAATTTACCAAGCCAGTCATGCCAGTGGGTATTGGATACATAATAACAGACTATAAAATCTAGAGGCAATGTAAAAGCTCATCAGAGTCCTAAAATGATGTATTTGAGGTTTATTTACATTGTTTTTTGTGTCTAATTATTTATTTAAACATTCATATGTCAAAGGTCACCTATTAAGGTCACCTTTTATGGTCAAATGTCATCTGAGGTCAAGTTGTAAAATAAGCGGTAAACATATAAAGAATGATAATTTTTGTGCATACATTATTATGTTTTGAGCTGTTCAAGTGTGAATGACATTGGATCCAAAACTTTATAATGATAAAATTGGGTGATTTACTGAGTTTTAAAAATATTTTTAAAGAAAACACCTCATAGCTCAACCAATACATTATGGACCTAATCTATCCAATACATGAAATTGACAGCTTGTCACTAATGGACAGGGATAGCGCTGGATCAAAAATGTAATAGGTCTCATGACTTTTTTCAGGACCCTGTAGGACTTCAAAAAACAAATTTAAGGGGTCCCCAACCAAATTGAGGGGTCCTGAAGTTTGGGTATTTGAAAATTTTACATTTTTACGGACAGTTTTAATGAATTTAAATTGTGAGCAAAGGATGGATATGTAATTTACAGAATTTCTTAAGGTTTCCATTTCCATACATCGTCAAATTTATGGGGTCCCTTCAATTTTGATCGGGACCCGCAGTCTTTCCAATTAGAGATCTGACGCGTCACTACAAGAAAGTGAGAGGTCTAGGACGTGCAGACGTGTCAGAATGCGACCCCTGCTAATGGATACATGAAATTTATAGCTTGTCGCTAGCTGAGCTTCTGCATCATTGATGCTCTCGTTTCTATTTAACATGAATGGTCATCCTTAAAATTGTCGCATTCCAAAGTTTGAGTTGCATAAATCCAATGGTTCTTATTTTAGAAGCAAGGTCACCATACATTTGCCCATAGAGTAGTACACAGACTGACTGGTGGTTAACCACCTTTGTCAGTAATTCACCACGTTTTAGCCCATCATTTCTAAATGAAACATTTTTGTCCCCTAAGATTTTACAGATATGATGAGAAAAATATGGGGATTCTTCTGATATCAAAATATCTTGTTGTGAAAAAAAAATTCATAGCCCCCAAAAAAGTGATTGGAATACACCTTTAAGTGTGTCGTTTGATATTCTTGAGTCAAAGTAGTGAAAAATGTTTAAAGGCATATTTCAGTTGATTGCCAGGTAGAAGACTCTGAAATTGGCTATTTCAAATGTATTTAGTGATAGGAATGGGCATAGGCATATATCTGTTTGGAAATGGGGACATTTGGTTAGGATTGTCAACAAAGGGCTGAAAAATAACCAATATATGTTTGTTTGTTTTAAACCCAATATATGTCATTTTAGTAAATACTGAGGGACATGTCCCCCTCCCCCTGTCTGATGCCCATAGGATAGGGAAGGGAAAACATGGTCGTATATCTACCCCACTCAGAGTCAAGTGCCACCTAAAGAAAATCAAACAAGTCACACACCTGTATGACCGTCTGAACATAACAACATATTTTAATATCCATCGATACCATGTAATCAGTCCTAAGTATAGAGACTGATATCCAGACACCTATATCGGCCTCATTGCCATCCCACGGTACTTCATCTCATAGATAGAGAATATTACAACATTACACCAATATATACAACATGAGTATGAATTAACCTTTAACATAATTCACACCACACATCAGTTTTATGCACTGACTGCATGTAATATGTATTTATGTCATCAGGCAAATGTGTCGTTTTACATATTTGAGTCAAAGTAGCGAGAAGTATGCGCCCTTTTTAAAGGCAGGTTTGATTCCATGGTGAAATGGAAGTACTCGTTTGAATTTAAATCAATCTTTTAATGTTTGGTGATAGGAATGGGGCATAGGTATAAATCTGTCTGAACAAAAGGGAAGTGGGGATGATATTTGACTAGAATCATCAAAAATTGACTGAAAACGAACAAAATATTATAGGTCATTTCAGTAAATGTTCAGGGACATCTCTCCCTTCTCCACCCCTCTGATAATGCCCATGGGATGGGGAAGAGAAAACATGGTTGCCTAATATCCTACCCCACTCAGAGTCAAGTGCCCCCATAGAAAATCAAACAAGTCACACACCTGTATGACCGTCTAAACATAGCATATTTTAATATCCATCGATACCATGTAATCAGTCCTAAGTACAGGGTGTATCAAAAAAAATAGGACACTTTTTCATGAAGGTGTAATACTTGTTATAATCATTGGACCATGACCAATTTAGTCTCAATGTAAAGCCCAATTTATGATTATGATATCCTGAAAATATGAGATCAATCCGATGAAAAATAAGAAAACTAGCATAATTTGCGTAAACCATGTCATTTACTGGTTTGTACAATGGGATTTACATGTATAGACCAGTAAATAACATGGTTTACGTTTCAATACGTTACAATAATTATAAACATAGAAAATAATATATCAGTCAATAGCAAAGATTAGTTTGGTGGTCTGGCACAAATCAATACTGGCTAAATAATCCACAAATCAGATGCATGCATATTCTGTGCAAATCAAAAAAGTTCTCGAACCCACTCAGGGGCGTAGCGTGGTAGTTTTGAATGGGGGGGCACCAACATGAAAATGTTTGGTGTCCAAAAAATATAATTTTGCTGGTACCATCCACGCGGTGCACAGCACCGCCCTCCGAGCTATGCTCGGACAGGGGGGTGTCTGAGGGTGGATGTGCCCCCCTCATAAGTAGAAAAAAAATCAATTTTCGAACTCATTTGGTGCGATCTGGTGTATACTTTTTACCAAAATGTTATCGAAAAGCCACCTCTTCATTTCCAATAAATATTTTGTATTTTTATCAACGCACGAACGATTTGAGCATATTATCACGGATATATTTTTGATTTAAGTATAGATGGTTTAAAAGCTCGAACAGGGGGTGGTTTGAGGGTGGATGTGCCCCCTCATTTGGTGCGATCTGGTACATACTTTTTGATCATTATTTTATTGAAAAACCACCACTTCGAGACCCAATGTATTGTTGAAACCCAAGTGTAGAAAAACGCAACAATTTTCAGTTTCTAAACTAAAATGTCTAGAAAACTTACCTGAAGCAACCTTTTTAAGCTTATATATTGTAACATTGAAACTAATACGCGCGAAGCGCGCAAAAAAATTGCATTTTTAACACTAAAAAGGTTCAGCAAGACGTTTTTATAACGCCCTCCACATAATATTTAGAATATTGTGGTTCGAGACCCATTTTAATACTTGAAACCTGGCATTTTTAACACTAAAAATGTCCAGTAATATTTAGAATATTTACGATGATTCCAGACCCATTATGATAATGTTGAAACCATTTGAAAAAGTGTGCGCGAGGCGAGCAAAAAAAGAAAATCAGTTTTGAACTAAAATGGTCCAGAAAAAACGTTCCGGAAGCCACCTTGAATATTAAATGAAACATTGAAACTCATATACGCGCGAAGCACGCAAAAATTGGCATTTTTAACACTAAAAAGGTCCAGTATAATGCTTTACAACCCCCACATTAAAATTAGGGGAACGTGAACCCGTACCCCCCCCCCCCCCTTTTGCACCGCACTATGCTCCTACTCTTCCTACTCCTTCCCTACCTCCTTCTCTTCCTTCTTCTTCTCCTCTTCCTCCTTGTTTACTCTTTCGTCAATGGGGGTGGGGGAGGGGGTGGGCATGGCCTGCTGGGCCATCCCCTGGATATGCCACTGGTTCTCTCCCCCTCTCCCTTTTCTCTCTTTCTCCTTTCACTTTTTTGTCACAATAATTACGTTGTTCAATTAAACATTATAATTTAATTTATACTTCTCAAATGATTTTTCTTTGAAATATGGCACTGAAATATAGGCCTAATTGCAAATAATATGTATTTTTTAAGAAACACCGCGGCGGATCCCGGGATTTTCGTGTTGCCGATGTCTGGATGTGTTCGAAAGATACCAGGGCACGGTCTTGCAAAGTGATTTCGCGCGCCGTGCCATCGTCTGGATGCAGCCTTGAGTACCCCCCCTTAATGATTCCCGATCAGAATTAAACACCGTCCTGACGATAAACGATTCTTTCGTTTAACTTTCTTCCTTTCTTTCCCCTTCCTTTTTATTTTCTACCCTCCTCTTCCTCTCTCTTTTCTTCCTTCCCTTTCTTTTCCCCTTTCCTTTTCCCTTTCTTTCCCCTTCCCTTCCTTTTTTTTTCTCCGAAAATCATTGGGGGGGCCCGTGCCCCCCGTGCCCCTATGACGCTACGCCACTGAACCCACTGTAGATGGTTCATTAGCATGATAAGAAGTAGAATTGACATAAATAGTGTGCGCATTCATGTTACTCTACTGTAATACTGTGTGAATGACCATTGTACATACTACAAAATAGATTGCCTTGCCTAATAGGTCACAATTTCCTTGATTATTGATGGATTTTTCTCATCTCTTCAGGATTTTATCTTTATCGGTTGTACTTTACATTGAAAATTGGTCATGCTTCAGGGATTTAACAAGGATTTAAACCATCATCAAAAGTGTCTTAATTTTTTTGATACACCCTGTATAGAGGATGATACTCCACAACAACTTTGCGGCTCCATCATTTTTCTCATTCCATCTCGTAGACATAGAATCTTTCAACATTACACCAATGTGTTAAACAACATGAGTCTGAATTAACCTTTAACATAATCACACCACACACCATTTTTTATGCACCGACTGCATGTAATGTGCATTTATGTCATTTACACCTGCGGACAAAATGTGCCGTTTGACATACTTGAGTCAAAGTAGCGAAAAATGGGTGCCCTTTTAACATTTGCTTAAAGGCATATTTGAGTTGATTGTAAGGTAAAAACTCTCTTGAATTAGCTATTTGAAATGTGTTTGTGATGGGAATGGGCATATGTATAAATCTGTAAGACATTTGGTTGGAATTGTCAACAAAGGGCTGAAAAATAACCAATATATGTTTTTAAAAAAACCCAATATGATATGTAGTTTTAGTAAATACTGAGGACATGTCCCGCCCCCTGTCTGATGCCCATAGGATTGGGAAGGGAAAACATGGTTGCCTACCCCACTCAAGAGTCAAGTGCCACCTATTTATTTATTTATTCATTTATTTGTTATTCGGCAAAATCGACATCAACAATACGAAAATAATCAAGCACCTAATAATAACATATAGCATCACAAATATATTCAGACAACCAAGTCGATAAGCCAGGATAACCCATAAAGTTAGCTAAATATGCTATAGAGAATCAAACAAGTCTCACACCTGTAAGACTGTCTAAACATAACAACATATTTTAATATCCATCGATACCATGTTATCAGTCTTAAGTATAGAGGATGATACTCCACAACAACTTCGCGGCTCCATCATTTTTCTCATTTCATCTCGTAGACATAGAATATTACAACATTGCACCAATGTGTTAAACAACATGAGTATGAATTAACCTTTAACATATTCACACCACACACCAGTTTTATGCACTGACTGCATGTTATATGTATTTATGTCATTTACACCTGCGGACAAAATGTGCCGTTTGACATACTTGAGTCAAAGTAGCGAAAAATGGGTGCCCTTTTAACAGTTGCTTAAAGGCATATTTGAGTTGATTGTAAGGTAAAAACTCTCTTGAATTAGCTTTGAAATGTGTTTGTGATGGGAATGGGCATATGTATAAATCTTGTTTGAAAATGGGGGAAATGAAGACATTAGGTTGGAATTGTCAACAAAGGGCTGAAAAATAACCAATATATGTTTTTAAAAAACCCCAATATGATACGGTATGTAATTTTAGTAAATACTGAGGACATGTCCCGCCCCCTGTCTGATGCCCTTAGGATAGGGAAGGGAAAACATGGTTGCCTACCCCACTCAGAGTCAAGTGCCACCTAAAGAAAATCAAACAAGTCACACACCTGTATGACCGTCTGAACATAACAACATATTTTGATATCCATCGATACTACGTAATCAGTCGTAAGTAGAGAGACATCTTAGCGGCTCCATCATTTTTTTCATTTCATCTCGTAGACATAGAAACATTACACCAACCTTAAACATAATCACACCACGCATCAGTTTTATGCGCCGACTATTATGTGTATTTATGTCATGTATACACCCACAAGCAAATGTTCTGTTGGACATAGTGCCATTGGACATACAATTCTGGAATTAGGTCATTGTAAATACTAGCATACCCACTATTCCATTCAGTAGATGTGCTGAAAATTAAAATCCTGGGCTAATAATCTGTTTCTACATTGGACATTTTTTCCTGATTCTTTTAAAATTGAAAGTCAATCTTATAAGTACTAAATTCAATCTGAATGCGCTTTAATGTTAGGATGGGGTGCCCATCTGGACAAATGCAAGGGAGGAAATGGTGAAAACGAAAGACAAATGCATGGCAAAAGACTGCAAAAAATGATCCCATTTTGGTTTTTAAAAAGGGTCTGTTGGATCAGCTGTTCACCATTTTGTGTGTGATCGGGCACAGCACAATGTGTTGAGTGACAAAGCCCATACCCTCCCTCCTTCCCCCCCCCCCCCCCCCCTCCCCCACCCCCGGACCCAGACAGTGAGCACAAGATCAGCGAGCCTATAATCGGATAAAGTTTTCCATAATTTTGTTTCATATTTTCCTCAATGCAGTACATAGGCCTAATTATTAACCGCAAGTTTAATGGAATTAACTTAATGTTGCTGGTCTTTCAAAACCTTGTATCTCCATCTGGCCCTTCAGTATGTATAAAGTAATACTTCCTATGTTTGGGCAGTCTGCTCTAAACATGTTCAAGGGGCTAAAAACATATCTATAAAAACATTTTAAGTGCTCTAGCCCCTGAAAATGTATAAAGCAACATTTCCTATGCATAACCGTGGAGCAGTTTAACTTTATACATGTTGAAGGGCCGGGAAAACATACACGGTTTTGACAGAACAGGGACGATAAATGGCAGGACTCATCCATGTGTATGCCTGACATTTCAAAATATGGAACATGATATGATGCGCATGTTATAATTGCATTTTTCATGGTGGTATGATATACGCCACCTTTCCAAGTAAAAGTCATTAAATGGATCAATTCAAAGAGGTACCGATTGTTGAGAAATGTACCACTTACTTCAGCTCCGGGTAGATATGGCAGATTTGCTATTGGAGGGGAAGGGCATTAGTGATTTCCTTCATCTTTTCCCTTGCTACTCGCCCAGTGGTGGTAATAGCATTAACATTTGTGGGGGGGGGGGGGGGGGGGCTAGAAAAGATCTAGGGGAAATAATCAAATGTGGGGGAAATAAGTGCAAAAGATGTAACATTTTTGCCTTTAAAAGTGTCTGAAATTACCTTAATTTCAGCTAATTTCAGACCAATTTTTAGCTAATTTTAGGTAATTTTAACACTAAAAGTCAACATTTTCTATTGTTTGGGGACTAAATGGGGTGGAACCTGAGTCAGACTGGGGGGACAAGTGGAGGCAGCGGTCGTGACTAGGGGGTGGTAGTGCCGCCACTGACCGAGGTTTTTTTTTAATGTGTAAAACCATTAGTTATAATTATGATTCTCACCACCCTCACCAATACACAGAGAACACTTGCCTCTGATTTGTCCAAACTTGAAATGCTTGGTAACAGACATTGAAAAAGAAATATGTTTGTAAGAATTTGTAATCAAATGTAAAAACTATACCCCCATTCCATTTGAACCACAAATTTATAATTTATAATATTCCATATTCCATTAATAATATAGATGCAGCCTTTTCACAACAAATGCCAGGATTATTTTGGATGGTTTTTGTTTTGAAGTACAAGTTATCAACAAATGCAAATCAATTTGTTGAACACATTTAGAATTTTACCCTCCTTCATTTTAAAGAAAATTCAAACAAATTTGTGGAATGCAGATCGCATTTCTTTCTATGTCATAATCTGATATCTAGCCCTAGACTACTGGCAGGCAATGCTTGCTTTTGTGGTAAAAATCATGGTTTTATAAGGTTATTGACTTTTCAGACAAGATATTTATGCCCATTAACTGATCGAAAAATCCCTTGTAGGCATGGCCACCACATAGAGTCACTAGCCACGCTACTAGTTAACACTTTCCACACAGCCATATACGAAACAGATTTTTCAGAAATCTTTCCCAACTTTCAAAGTCTTATCTCAAGAATTACTGAACCAATACTAGACATGTTTGTTGTTATAGTAATGCATTTCTCATGTTGATTCCAAATATGGTGATGAAATTCAATAATTTTGACATTTTTGAAACATTTTGTGACATTTTGGAACTGTCGTGTGCAGACGACTGCCGTGTGGAAAGTGTTAAGGTTATACATGAAACATGTTTCCTGCAGTGCACCATTTGATTATATACTTATCAACTATTCATGACAGGTAACAAATTTATTGTTTAAAATAAGCTTGGAGGTATAAGCCTACTGTTTCTTTCTCTGAAATTAGGGCTGCTATGGGGCAAGCTGAATGTGGGTTATAAGATTTGACTTTACCGTGGGAAGGGGACATTTCATTGAGAAGTGCCTTGCATGAAAAACAGGGCAAAACGATTGAAATATGTTTGAGTAAGATTTGTTATATCACCTATTTCATCATTATAATGTGAGCCGTATTTGACCAAAATTAAGTTCATAGGTCTGGTTTTTCATATGAGAGGGGGAAGGTGGGGGGGGGGGGGGCAAGAAGTAAAAGTGAGGAAGTAAACCAACAGACTTTAACAAAAATGGTTGCCCCCAAATAAAAGGAATTTGTGCACTTTGAAAAAATGAAAAGCAAAGAAAAATAAATAAATTTATATATTTTTCACTTTGTACAAAGCTCTGTTTTTCCATTTTTTAGAAATACACACTGATTACCCATTTTTTATCCTTTTCTTTATATTTACCCACTAATGCCCATTCCCAAATAAACCAATAGTACCAACAGACTACCATCCAACAATTACTGACCTAATCAAATATTTGGGGGAAATTGCTCCTCCCTAATGAAGAAAATAACAGCCCCCTTATTGCACTAGTATTATTATAATATGTAGATATTGTGTACGTGTACCATCATTGCAGAAAAAGTGTGGATTTGTGGTAAAATGCATTTTGAGATATTGATACAAATTAGGTATGAAAAAACAAAGAAAATAAAGCACATTTACAATAACTTTACTTCATAAAATCAGAAAGCTGTGTCAAAATTGGACTACAAAGGTGTCATTTTGAAGCATTTTAAAAGCTCCTTTAGCTTATAATAAATTTCAACTTATTCTCTCGGAGACAACTGCACCCTTTTGCCATGCCGTACACATAATGGTACCCATTAATGGTACCCATTATCTCTCACGACTGGTCTTGCAGTAAAGTTCCATGATGTGTGACATTTTTTTTCTTTTTCTTAATTTGTGTACATTTTATCTGTAATATATCTTTATTTGTAAATTGTGATTCAATCCTACAAGTGCAATATTTTGATGTTATTAATGTGCATTTTTATATCGCAATTTTAGTATTGTATATTAGCATGTAATTTGGCCTGCGGGCCACGAGATGCTTCTGAATAAAATACCAATAATAATAATATATTGTGTATATAATGTATCATGAGTTAAACCAATGATGACCTACATTTTGCTACTCATCATGAGACATGGTGACTATAGACCAAGGTGAAGGCCATATGTCTGCCTGTAGAAATTCAAGGTTAATCATCAATATCATACACTACATCCTATCTGAAGTACAGGGTGTCCCAAAAGTCTTGATATTGCCAGTAAAATGATTTTGCAGTATGAAACTAAAACATGTTTGGATTTAATTATTTCAACTCCAAACGTACAATAACAGCTATCTGTATTGCCAAAGTATGGAAGAACGTTTTCCGAACTGTAAAATTGCGTTTTCATATAAACATGTAGTATATTGAGCTTAATAAAGTGAAGGGAGCGAGAGAGGGTAAGTGGTAGTGAAAAGATTTTTTTTTCCCACAGTGATTATTTTTAATTTCAGTTTGAAATAATCCCTATTGTGAATATTATTAATGTTGTGCACACAATGTAATGACTAAGGTCTTTTTGCATAAATTCACATGCAATGTGAAGATTGTGCATCACATGACTACAGCAGCAATGTACACCTTGCGTGCTGCAATTTGAATAATATATAGTATTGTGTGTTATGTGACCAAACTGATGTGTGTCTACCAGATATTATGTCTACCTCTAAATTCAAGGTTAACAATCAATATGATACATGTCAGTATATTTCATCCCATCTAAAATATGAAAATGTCAGCGAGTATAACTTCAGCCAAAAATTGACCTACCCTAAAATATTTAAAAATAGGGTCAATTTTGTTTGTTTTTTATTTAAATTTATTACAAGTTTCTGCTTAAAATTAATAAGTTTGCCTGAATAAATAGTTTACAAATTATTATCACACTACATGTAGAAACATTAGCCAAATTTACATTTAACAATTTTGTCTTGACTTTACCACGACAGCATGCATTCGAGCTATCTTCGGAGATAGATCTTGAGATGGGATAAAATTCAAGTGACTCAGTTTTTTCAGTGGATATGATCTGCTCATACATAAATAAACATAGAAAGAAGTGTGTTTTGTCAAATAATGTTTTTATGACAGTAGCAGGAAAGAGTCATCCTGTTTCTATTCCATTCATCAAACATTAAAGGGGCATTGAGAGATGTATCGATATACTAAATGAGCAAATAACGTAAAGATAATCATCAACATAGCCCAAATCCAAAATGTCATACAATTCTGACATCGCCTGCATGCTAAATAAGCAAATAACGCGGCTTGCCGGGTTGAGATTTGCCGCGAAAGGCCGCACGTAAAACGATAGCATAACTTCCGAATTCAGCACCTAATTTCGATATGATTATATCGAAACTAAGAAAATCATGAAATTTTATATGATGAACGGCGAATGTTGTTAAACTGTTTCAGATGGTACTTTGATGCAAAAAAACTGATTTCCAGGATAATTGAGGGCGCACTCCCATACGTATCTCTCAATGCCCCTTTAAAGAGTTCTCAATGTCTCATAATGTGATATATCTACATGGTGATTTGATCAGAATCATAAATGAATTGGATTAAAGGCATATTATGTGATCTTTTCGAGAGAGCGCCCTCTATTCATATTTTTTTTTAGAAAGTAGATTTTCTTGCAGATTTACATTTCCGATCATATTAAAATCATACATACATTCCAAGTTACAGAGCGATACGATTCCTAATTACCTCAAAATCATGGTTTTAGAGTGAATTTAGAGTGAAAAATATAAACTGTCGGGATTCCGACAGTTTATTTTCACTCTAAAACCATGATTTTGAAGTAATTAAGAATCGTATCGCCCTGTAACTTGGAATGTATGCATGATTTATGATCAGAAATGTAAATCTGCAAGAAAATCTGCTTTCTATTTTTTTTTCGATGTTGAGGGCGTTCCCTGGAAAGATCACATAATATACCTTTAACAGTTTGATATTATTTCAATCGGCTAATTTAAAAAGTTATCAATGTCTTATAATGTGATATATCTTCATGGTGATTTGATCAGAATCGTCAATAAATTGGATTAATATAAATAATGCACTGCTTGTCTGCTTGTCACTGACAAGACATTAATCATTTTAACACTTTCCACGCGGCAGGCGTCTGCAGACGACATTCCCAATTTTCACAAAATGTTTAAAAAATGTCAAAATTATTGAATTTCATTACCATATTTAGAATCACCATGAGAAATGCCTTGAAATAAGTACAAACATGCCTAGTATTGGGTCAGTAATCTTTGAGATACACTTTGAAAATTGTGAAAGGTTTCTGAAAAATCTTTTTTGTGTATGGTACAAATAGTAGCCGCGTGGAAAGTGTTAAGTTGTATGAGGGACATCTATCTGTTATTGTAATAAAATGGTCACATTCATGAGGCATTCCTTATTAGTTGAGCTATCTTCAGTAGATAGCAATTGCGCAATATATTAATATATCAAGAGAATACGTAATATGGTTCAAATCTCATGATCTTATTAAAATTCCGATATTTTGGCCATAGGCCTTTATCAAGGTAGAAATAAGTGATGTGACTTGGCAAAGCTAAATAAACAGAAGAACACGGGACAATTTCTGGCAAGAATGTGTGCTATTGTGCGGAAAATGCGACAAAAGCGAATGAGAACATGGGCGTGCAAATGCGGCCCGGGCAAAACGCTTACCAAGTCACACAGGGGCGGATTGGGACCTGAAAGCGGCCGTGGCAAAATGCTTAAAGCGGCCCAGGCGCGTACCGCGGCATGTGAGCCAGGGGGCAGAAGTATGTCGTCCCGGTAGTAAATTTTCGTAAAAGGTTGCCCCAAATTTTTTCCCAGTCAGTCACCTCGTGAATTTCACGTAAGTGGGGGGGGGGGGGGGGGGGGTAGGGTCCAAAAAATGTCGCACGGTCACAAAATTTCGCACAGTCAAAAATTTCGCACGCTCACAAAATTTCGCACAGTCAAAAATTTCGCACGGTCACAAAATTTCATACGGTCACAAAATTTAGCGTAACCGGCCCTCAGAGGCCCAACCGGCCCTGAGAGGCCCAGAACCAAGCGGCCCATGTGGCGATCGCCATAACGCCACAGTGGCCAGTCCGCCCCTGAAGTCACATCAGAATGCTGCAGAAGAGTGGGTGGGAGGGGGGGGGGGGTCCTGTTTAATCATTTAAGATTATAAAGACATCAAATTTAATGTTCATACCAAAGGGTTGGAGGGTGCCTAACTTGAAGATTATCCGTTTTTCTGTGGTTTATGCTTTCATGTTTGTTGTGAACATGGGTCAAGGCGGTTGCAAAAACGTTGAAAATGTTGTGGTTATCCGTGATGAACTGCAATGGGTAGAGACAAAATGATGAATGAACTAGTGTGTACTTGATTTCTTGTCAAGACGGTAGGAGGCCATTGGTGTATCATCGAAGATATCCTTAGTAGATTGGTGTTCTTAAAGTATCTTTCAGTTGCGGGTAATGATGTCAGCAACAGGTATAGTACATGGATCGTATGTGAGTACAATCACTGGTCTGTTGGATTGGTTTGCAGGTTGTTTGGGTTCAAGACTTTCCTCCTTGGTGATATTTTGGCATCGTTGGAGGGCGGTTGAGACGACATGATATGGATACTCCCTGTTGGAGAATAAGGTCGCCATCTGTCCTCCACAAAGTGGGCCAATTGATCTTAACCCCCTGGGGTCTACCTGTCTATCTTACAGTGGTTCTGATTGGTGTATTACAAGATGTACTCATATGAATAGCCAATTCAAATGCAGCTTGTAAAATGTTTCACTCCAATCTTTATCAAGGATACAATTATTCTAACACTGTCTCTCATTGGTGCAATAAATGATGTATCCATCTTTTTAACCAATCGGCGGTAGTTCTCAGGGGGTTAATATCTGTCTGTCTCTTGACACTTTAATCCATGCAAAGCAATTCGTCATGCGAGTGCAACAACATTGTATCTGATTTTGCCCATATTTGCGGAAGGATCGTTTTTATGTTTTGCATAAATATTGTGTGTTTGAGTAATCACATATAGGCCGTGTGTTATGGAAGTATAGCAATTTTGTCTTTGAAAATATAAATATAAAATCTTTGGTTAACAATAAGTAATTAAAAAGTTATTGACATTTTTAGATATCGTATCTGCACCAGCAAATCAAGTGAGTGCAATAACATTGTAAGTGGCAGATATGATGTTATTGCACTGAGAGAAACTTGAGAACAGATGGGAGAACAGAGTGCCACAACATTGTAAGTAGTATACGGTGTTTATTGCACTCAGAATGCTATGAAAGCAAAGTACAATACTAACTGATGTAAATGGTGCCACAACATTGTAAGTGGTAGATACGATGTTATTGCACTTCGAATGCCATGAAAGCAAAGTACAATACTAACTGATGTAAATGGTGCCACAACATTGTAAGTTCCTTATGTCATGTAAGTTCCTTATGTCGGAGTGTAAATTTCCATATTCGTAACATTGCAAAAATTTCCATATTCGTAACATTGCAAGAATACGTCGTTTCATTGACCAAACTACTTGTGCACATGCAGCAAGATCTCTGATCCTATCTCGACTGGACTATGGCAACTCGCTTTTATGCGGTCTTCCAAAACAGGCAGTGCAACGTCTCCAAAAGCTTCAAAATCGCGCGGCGCGTCTAATTTTTCAAGTTAGTAAGCGTACTAGTGCCGCGCCGCTCTTGCGCGAGTTGCATTGGTTGCCTGTCCAGCAGAGGATAGATTTCAAGATCTTGGTGCATGTGTACAACTGTCTTCATGGCTCATCTCCTTCATATTTACAGGATCGGCTGCACAAATACAGGTGTAACCGTACTGGCCTTAGGTCCATGAAGGATCTTTCCCGACTAGAAATCCCCAAAACAAAAAGAGCTTATGGGGATAGATCATTTTCGGCTTATGGTCCTAAGTTGCGGAACAGCTTACCAAATAATGTACGCGATGCTCCCAATGTGAAAGCTTTTAAAAAGCTCTTAAAAACCTACCTTTTCCCAAATTAATTGCTAGTCATTGTGCATATTTTTTTTTTTTTTTTTTGTTTCTTAATTGTATATTTATATATATCTGTTTTTATCATAATTGCTGATGTAATAAGTAGGTCATGTATTTTATCATGTGTCATTATTTTGTTGCATGCTGTAACTATATTGTTTTTTAGATTGTGTTTTAATGTACAGTGCATTGGTCCATGGGAAATGCGCTTTATAAGTATCCTTAATAATAATAATAATAATAATAATTGTAAGTGGTAGATACGATGTTATTGCACTCCGAATGCCATGAAAGCAAAGTACGACACTAACTGATGTAACTAGTTGATACAATGTTATTGAACTCAGAATGCTATGAAAGCAGAGTGCAATACTGACCTAAGTGGTAGATACAATGTTATTGCTTGCAACCATAAAATGGTGGTGCACTTACAACAGGCATTCTGGCGCATCAAGGCATATCCTAAGTGGCGCTAGAGTGGTTAAAATTTGTTTTAAAAAAAATAATATCATGATAAAGCCAGATTTCATAGGCCTATGACGGTCAGATGTATAAAGACAGCAATTTTTTGTACGCTCCGCGCGCATGTGAATCTATTCAGTAAATCTAGTTGAGAAAGCCTGACTTACAACATTGTTTTTGATTAATTAAAATGTGCGCAATTATCTACTCTCTCAAAATATGTAAAAAAGTCAATTTTGCCAAAAATGTTACATTACACATTACTATTTTAATAAATAGGCATTTCATGAAGCATTGCATATAAGTTGAGCTAACTTAAAGGGCCATTGAGAGATACGTATGGGAGTGCGCCCTCAATTATCCTGGAAATCAGGGTTTTTTTGCATCAGAGTAATACTTAGGCATATACTAACTACAATCTGAAACAGTTTACCAACATTCGCCGTTTATCATATAAAATTTCATGATTTTCTTAGTTTAGATATGATCATATCGAAACTAGGTGCTGAAATCGGAAGTTATGCTATCATTTCATTTGCGGACTTTCACAGCAAATCTCAACCCGGAAGTGCCGTTATTTGCTTATTTGGCATGAAGGCGATGTCGGAATTGTTTGACATTTTGGATTTGGGCTATGTTGATGATTATCTTTACGTTATTTGTTCATTTAGTATATCAATACATCTCTCAATGCCCCTTTAACAAAGCATTGCTTTTAATATTAGTGGAGCTATCTTCAGTAGATAGCATAAGTGGTTTAACACTGTCAGTGTGTATAAACTGCTTGAAATAAAATAAGGACAACTATGGATAGACACATCACCTTAGAACAATTTTTTTGGGGACCAGGTGTTAGAGTTCAGATTTAAATCTGATTTCAGAGCTTTACAGACTTTCATACCTGTTTTCAGACCTTCTTTTATGGTCACTCACAGTCCTGATGGATGGAATGCATGGAGAAAATACAACCCAAAATCATTATTCTTGTAATGAAACATTTATATGTCTACGTCTGAGATCTGATAAGGCAACAAAAAAAAATTTGTCTCAAATGACCCGCGCGCATTCCCGAAACCGCCCGTGTTAGCTCGTTTTTTTCGGGGGGGTTTTCCCGCTTTTTTTTTTGCTTTATTTTTTCAATTTTTTTTTCATTTTTTTTTTCTTTTCAATTTTCTCAACAAAATCTTGCAAAATCCAACTTTTTGGCCAAACAAATGACGATCAGGTCTAAATTGAAAAGAAGAAAAAAATCCGCAGACCGCATTAGATTTTCAGTCTCTCATATCATTTGAGACAAACCATTTTTTTTGGTTTAAGTGATTTGAGTCATGTTAGATTGAGGCCTGTAGGTATGGCAATGTAAAAAACACTATTCAAGCGGCAAACAGACTGTAACAAGATTGATGTATCTCAATCACCTAATGTAAGAGCGACCACTGCCTCATAATATGTGATAATCAAGCAAAATAAGTCACATGTCGGCAGTTCTCAATTATGATATTTGTCCATCACATAAAAGCAGGTGGCAAATGCTATAGTATGGTCCAAACCCCGTTAAAATTGGACTTTTAGTTCTTAAGATACAAACAATTTGCCAACTGTGAGCACAAAGTAAAACATAAGAATTGTGTCACTTCTTTTTACCTATAACTCAAAATCTATATTCCTAACATCTGACTCATTTCACTTGATCGCATCAAATATGATACATCAACATGTTGATCTGATCAGTATCTGCAATGAATTCAGTTGATAAAAGTAATGTAATATCTGCCTGTCACTGACACAACATCAATCATTGTAAATTGTTGAAGGACACATTAATGTTATTGTAATAAAATGGCCATGGAGCATTCATTTATCATTATAGCTGAACTATCTTCAGTAGATAGCACTTTAGAATACAAACGACGGTGACTCGGCCTGTCATTTAAATTGTAAATGATCTGCTCATAATTAAATATTAACTGTAAGAATGAGTGGATTTTTAACAAAATGTTTGTGATGTGATCTGTGAAAACCAGCCACATGGTGGCATTTTACAAAAAGTTATGAGTAAATGAAAATTGTGATGTCATAAAATGCTACAAAACAAGAAATCATAAAAACAGGCTAAAAAAGATACATAATTCAATAGAATGACATTAAAAGGTTAATAATAAAAGTGACTTAGGTCAGTTTTTAAGGTATAATTTCATGAAAGATGATGACACAAAGTATTGGAGATTAATTTTCTTTAAAAAAATCTAAAAATAAAAAATAAAAATAAAGCAATATTTATTTTATTTATTTTTTATTTACCCATAATCCTAGTTCACAGTTTGCGACATCCGAAGGGTTTTCAACTATCGCATCACATATTTTTAAATTGCAACTAAATGCGTGTTGTACTTGGGATGTAAAGGTGGAATAAGACTTGCCTTCATATACAGGGTCAGTAAAAAACCCTGCAATAGTGAAAAGAAGCCATCTTGTTTTCAAAACCAAGTTGAAGTTTGAAACATTTTAAATGTTGCAAGAATAGTTGTGTGAAGATAATGAAGTCAATCACATTTTCTGTTTGTCTTTGGTGAACCTTTTTACTGCTCAACCCAATGTTTATGTGTTTGTCCAATTTTCAATTGACAATGCACACATTGCATTTTCACATTTGAATATCCCGCCAACAAACCTTGGAATGATTTTGTCTTTTATTTAAATTTAGAACAGCATAGACAATTCATATCATAGGTAAGTTAAAGTGATCATGGTACTCCCATGTAAACAAGACTTGACTTAGGGCGGGTGATATTCCCGAATCACGATGCTTCTCCAAATCTTCCTTTCCAAACATAGCTGTCTTGATTTCTTCTATCTGCAATCCTGTGTCACGCTTTAGTAGGTTAGTGCTGTTGATCTACCACACTTTCTTACTCCATATTTTGGAATCCAGTGTATGAGTTTGGAGACCAGCTCATTGGACCCTCTGAAGCAGTGTCCTGCAAATCTTGATCTAGAGAGCATGTGTGGTCTAGTGGATAGCATGCCGGGCTCACACTACAACGGTTGTTGAGTTTGAGCCCCGCTACAGCCAACGCTACAGCCAACGTGTTTGTATCCTTGGGCAAGGTACTTAGTCTCAATTGCCTCGTCGACCCAAGCGAGATTGGGACGCTGTTAGGGGATATTACAATCTAAGTGCTGATACTGTGTGCGCCGTATCGGTAGCCTGGTAAATGAAGCGAAGTGATTGTGACGATTTCCTAATGGCAGCAAAAATCAGTGGTTCGGAAGTCACATAAAATGGTTTTCCCGTGCATCGGAAGAGCAATACTCAAGCACGTTAAAAAAGGTTACAGACTCTTTCGTAAAGAGTAGGGGATCATCCCGGTCTGTATCTGCTCACACATCTAACGGACCCCAATGGATATAAGCTTCATCGAGGCTTTCTTGGGTTATCCAGAGTCGTAAGGCCCAAATAAATAAATTTAAAAAAATTAAAAAAAAATCTCTGATCTTATCCGAGACTTTGGGCATATCCGCAAGGGGGCGCTGTCTCCAGTTGATGTTGAACAAGAAAGGGTGCATTAAATTCCAATTACGTCACAAATTTGTTCAAATTTTATATTTTTAATGAGAGACACATTTTACACAATCATATACATGTTTTGGGTCTCGTGGACAAACATGTGAAGCAGGTGCATTGGTACAAAAGGCTCACAAAGGCAAATAGAAAATGCTATTTACTTCATTTTTTTACACAAAGTTAGTAACAACCGTATCATTCTTACAACTTTTAACATTTTCAAACTTAGTTTTAACACCAAGATGGCTTCTTTCCACTATTGCAGTTTTTTGACTCACCCTGTAGAATAGAAAACATAATAAGAAATAATAAGATTACACACATTTAGCCTATAAGTACTAGGGGAAATAAGGGAAATAATGTGATCACAAATTTTCCCTACCTCAACCTATAAGCCTTAGCCCAGGCTTTCTCAACTAGATTTACTGATGCGCCACATTTTAGTAACCTTCTTGTTGAAGCTCCACTTGGTCATATTTTTCAGAATTTACAATGGCAAAATTCCCTTGACAAAACATTCTAACATATGTATGTAGGCAACATAATAACTAATATTACTCTTTTGAGGGCACATCGCGAAAAATATCTGTCTTTATACATCTGACCGTCATCTCATAGGCCTATGAAATCTGTCTATATTATCATGATATGATTTTTTTTAAAACAAATTTTAACCACTCTCGCGCCACTAAGGATGGCCTTGATGCGCCACAAGTGGTGCGCGTGCCACCATTTGAGAATGCCTGCCTTAGCCTATATTTTAATGGCCTATTGGATTGTGACTGGAAATCTGTTAATGTTGTGCTCTAAAATGTACAAAAATCATTCTATTTTATTCAAATTTATAAACAAGGGACCTTTTTTGGCAGAGAATGTTTTCATTGTTATTTGTATATTTCTCCCTTGAAGAAAATATTTGTGGAAAGTTTACTTTTATACAAATTCAGCGCCACAATGGTTTTACAGACCTCTTAACACCTGTTGGATGGATCACATAAAGACAATACAACCAGAAGTCATTTGTCTTATAATGACACATTATATGTCTATGTCTAGTGACGTCAATCTATGGTTAGGCCATAACAAAATAATTGTTTGCTTGCCCATAGATAAAAAAAGTAGCGTCGGTCGGTCAGATTTTTTCTTCTTCTTTTTCCAAATTAGGTACCTGAATACCAGAAATAAAGGGAACAAATAGTGTCAAATACATTTTTTCATTTTCTAAGTCCAAAACAGGACTTTAGATGATCCATATGGGGTCACATGGGTGTCAATGAAGGTCAAAGTATTTGTGTTTTTTTCAACAAAACAAATTGTGATTATTTTTTTTTAGTTACTTTTGTAAAAAAAAAAGGTTAAAAGTGACACCGTCGGGACTGTTTTACACAGTCGGTCGGGCGAGGGCAAGTAAACAGTTAATTTTGTATGGCCTTAGTTCGGATGATGACATACAGACACCCAAATGTGGACGTCATTGAAAGATAGTATTACACACTGAAAAACACTAAGACTGGTTTCTGCTGGGAAGAAAACGCAAAGTTTGCCCAGTAGAAACAGGCAGAATCCGGCAATAATCAGTATTTTTGGTAATCCCAAAAACCTTCACAAACCAGGTTTGGAACCGGCAATAATCGGCAATAAACCCAGTAGAAACAGAAAGGTGATTCTTAGCAGTTTGCGCCGTGAACCGTGTCACGCTGGGTTATACATATTATTGTGAAGCAATCTTTTTCAGGTGCGGTGGCATTGTTTGGTTTTACAAAAGGTCAAATGTTGTAGCCCATCGACTAGGATCGATAAACTTAGCGGTAACTTTTCGCGAGTAGAAACAGGGGGATTAAAAACTGACCGATTGAAACTTAGCGTTTATGACCGATTGAAACTTAGCGTTTATTAGCGTTTACTTTTTGCAGTGCCTCAGCAGAAACACGCTCTAAGTCAAGTAACTAATCTCACAGCATTATCTATTATTTGTAACTGGTAGCGTCACATTGTTATGGAATAAACTGTGTGCTGTAAACATGATGCTGCTGTCTATTCCATTCGGTCGTTTATGTAGACCAAGCGTATGCAACCTGCGACCCGTGAAGCAATCCCAAAATTCCCATTGAGGCAGCCCGTTTTAACCGGAACTTCCTAGGTTACACAAATGGCGATTGATTTAGTGGTGTCCTCCCTTATAATTAGTAGGGTGACGCAGTAGCGTAGACAAAGGGGGGGGGGGCGGGAGAAATTTCCCCCCAATATTGACTGTTGTGTCGGTTGAGATTGGCACTGTCGGTTCATATGACAAGAGGAATCATGGAATTATGATGGTCAAAGCAGAAATGTATCTCAATCAAAGCAAAAATAAGTGTAAAGTCACACATGTATTTTTTTGGTCAGAACAATATTGTGATTGCATGTTAAATCCCTGGTTAAAATGGCGCTTGCAGCAGCAACAGCGAGTAAAAAGAGGAAATAACATGAAGCGGGTATCTGGACGTGTTTTGGAATGTTTTACAATCACTGCGGCCATGAATGGATCTCAAATTCACAATGAGGCCCGGGTGGTAGAAAAGGTTGCACATGCTTGATATAGACATTGCCAATCTCACCTCTATGATCATGATGATCAAACTCGACTCCTGCATGTAAACATTACGGACAAAATGTGATAGTCCGTTCTTCTCTCCCTTTAACAAACTGTAAATGTTTACATTATCTATCTAAGAGTGTATCATAGTAATCATGGTAATGGAATGGTGGTGGCCTATTAGGTTTCAAATGTTAAAGTTTGTGAAATAATCAGAAGATATTTTATATTTGCTTAATATCAATTGTTTCTGAGGGAATTAAAAGCAACACAATTTTTTTAAATAGTTTCCTTCTGAGAATACTATGAAAACTACTTAGAGGTCCATTCAGTGACGTCAAAACACTATTTTTATTATTATTCATTATTACTTCCTCATGATGATCTAGAAATGAGTGTGAAGGCTGCATGCATTGCATAATATTAAAGGTATGGCTAGAGTTTTACCATAGACGGTGAGTTCCCCTTTACCGTCTATGGTTTTACTAAGGAAATGGGCAATGAAAATTGACCCAAACCTTTACCAATTTTCGAGGGGAAATGGATAAATTTACTACACATTTGACAGATTTTGCTAACATTTCTGTAAAAAAAACAGCAAATGTAAGGATTTTAGACCCATACATTTACCAAAAATGGCAATGAAAAGGGGGTAATTCTTTTACCAGATGAGTGACAAATGGATCCCTATTTGGCGGCACATCCTGTGACCTCATCCACTAAGTCCCCCCCCCCCCCCCAAAAAAAAAACAATACAACATTTGGTGCTTTCCTGTTCAAATTTACTTTAGTGCCATAGTAATAGTAAAATGCATCTTTTTGTTCCATACAAATGGACCATTTTGCCATGCATATCAAACAAATGAAAATATATTCCTAACCGTAGTTTCACCATGGGGGAAGTAGGGCATCAAAATCGCTCCACCTCTCCCCCTCCACCCCCCCCCCCCCCCCCCCCCTCCCCTCCACTCATCCCCCTCCCCTCTTCATTACATAGCTTTTATAATTTTCTTCATTGTGTTTGTTGTAATTGTATTATGATTCAGTACAGATTTTGGTTTCCATTTTAGGAAATTAAGTAACCCTAATCCGCAAGTGTTATACTGATTTGGTCTTAAAATAAATGAAAACGTAATTTAGTTATAATTTTACCAACAGAAACAAAACAAAACAAATAATATGTTCATATTTTTAGATTTTTTCCCTTTTAGGTCCAGGAAAAGAAATATTCTCCTGCCTTAACATTTGTCACTTTTGTATAAATTGGTAATCTAAAGAAATACTGTGCTTTCAAGCAACCAACTTCAGAACAATGGTATTGATGTCCTATTTTACCACCAGGACAATTATGTTAAACAATAAGTCTCCACTTTAATGACAATAAGTCAGTGATTGTCTCCAATATTAATTAAGTTTGGTCATGGATATATACATTAAGTGTGAAGGCCAAACCACCAGTAGGTATATGATAAATAATGTCATTATTAAAATGAAGGATTGAAGGCTGTGATTAGGAGAAAAAAATGTTTGGTTCATTGTCACCATCCGCTTTTAAATTTTGAAAACTGCAAAATAAAGTGTTCTGTTTTTTACTTTACTTCACAAATGAATACACCTGTTATCGTCTGAATTCTAGATGAACAAATGTTCTTACACTTTCATAATGTTGAATTTTAATAGTTCAACTTGCAAAAATATAGAAATGATATGTACAAAAATAACAATATCATTGGAACCTTATTTCAATCGCAGGTCTTTTGGTAGAAAATTACAGTATTTGAAGAAATAACACCATCACCAACCAAACACTTTTGTTGTCTGTTGGCCCAATGGCATTGTTAACATTTATTAAATGAACTGATGAAAAGCTGTAATTAGACTGGTGGGGGTGGGGGGGGGGGTTCAGATTACCTGACTGGTAAATGAAAACCCATTACTCACACCTATTTTTTTGAAAATCACTAATTCTTATTTCTAGAGTTTTGCCAAATTTGTATTGACAAATTTTTCGAAATGTATCAAATAAAAATCTATGCAAAAGTAAAAAGTATGCCGCTCTTTGGAAAACATGGGTTTTAGGCCAAATAAAAAAAATAGTTTATCGTCTGGGATTTTTGAAAAAAGGAAGGAGGAAGCCCTTTTATTTCTTTTTTCTTTTTCTCTTCGAAATGGCGGATCCAAAATGGCAGACTGATTTTCAACAAAAAAAACTTCCGCTTTCGACCTTTTTTTCAGTTGCTGTTGTTTCTTAAATGACAGCCACCTTTTCTAACACCGTTTTCAGACCTGTATTGGCTACAACTTTATTGAAAACAAAAAGAAAGACAAAATACAGATGTTTATAAATTTATTTGACTTAACGTTGTCTCTTCTTTTAGACATACAGACATACAAGGGTTTTAAAAAAAGAAAAGAAGAAAAAAAAGAAAAAGAAAAAAAAAAGAGGCGGCCAGCAAAAAGGAAGCGGGTGGGGACGAGAAACTGGTAATATTTTTTATTTGGCCTTATACCTCAGTTTTACCAAAAATATATCTGAGTAACCTCCCCCACGTCCATCCCGGGTAATTATACCAATCACAGATGGATGTTTAGGTAGCTGCTATTAATAGTAGTTATTTGTACTATATTTACATTGACCTTAACATGACACACTTACTTGACTGAATCTACAGGTGTATTAAATGTTACAATGGGCGGGCAGTACATACCTTATGATTGAGTGGTAATGTCAAGGTTTGAAACAAAAGAATTAGATTCAAGGAGCCATATGTAAGGATAGTATAATTATAAAGTTATTTTATTTATTGGTTCAGTGCATATCACCCTGTATGGACAAGAGAGTAAAAAACCTGTCTCACATACCCGCGCACGCAGATTGTAGAGTCATTTTGGCCGCATAACCCTACGCGATGAGCCCAATTTTGGGCGCTTTTTTTTTGTATCGCCGGAAACATTTCTTTTGAATGACTATGAAGGGAGTGGGCCAAAAAACACAATGCCTAACTCACTTTTCCTATTTTTGTTTTTTCTCAAAACTAGAAAAAATGAGTTAGGCAATTATCGAAGCAGGCTGAAGATATATACCGGTGTGCCGGTAGAGGTTTGAAAACCTGACCCGTATTTACAGAGTTTTCTTCCTAAAACATGGCTGATGTGACAGGGTTTTTTCCTTCAATATTCAGGATTTGGGCCATATTTAGAGGGTTTTCTACCACAAAAAGTGCTACTACACATCTCTATATGCATTAGGGGAACTCAATAGACCTTATAAGAGAAAATATCGCAAATCTTGTTTGGTTTATAAAATGTTCACTTTTACGCAAATGAGCATAAAATATGTTTACCACAACCAATTTCGTACAACTAAAATTCTTTAGAAAGCTAATGTGATAACCCGTCTACCTGAATACAAAATCTGTGAAATTTTTGTACAGATTTTAAGATAGAATATCTCAAAGTTGAGTACACTTTTTTTGACTCACCCTGTACATGTCTTTAAAGCCCCTCTTCTGCAGATAAGTAGGTCTAATCCAAAAATGAACATCTCTCACGCACCACGTCGCCCATAGCCATTCACACCAGATGTCACCCTACTCAATTATTTCTTCTAAACAATATAAAATAGTCATCTTTTTCATGAAAAATTAACGTCAAAATAATGGCAAATTGCGCACATTATAAGGCAACAGATGTTATACCCTCAATACCAAATGACAGATGTGTTAATAATGTGTGGCTGGTCTTCGGGCAAAATGACAAGTATCGTATACTTAACTTTTCACCCGATCTGCCCTGGTTTTGGCACATGGAGTACAGGAGATGAAGAGTAAATATTAACTCAATATTGGTGGTTTCATTTTACAAAGAGGAACTACTTTGTTATACTGTGAAAGTGGACATTTTCGTGCTATATTTATTTTCACACTTTTCAAACTAACATCAGCAAACCAAAGAATAAAAAGTGAGAATATATTCATTTTGTATGTAGGTCTATGTAAGGGAGCTCAAAATCACAAAAATAAAAAACAAGCAACATTTTTCAAAATGTGTAAAGCGCGAAAAATTACACACACACAAAATTCTACTTTTACAGTAGTTTAAAGAGACACAATGTCATGTTGAAAAAACCCAGCAAAACTTGAAAAATACAACAATGTTTTAAATATGTTGGAATACCACCCTTAACCATGTAAAATGCTTATTTTTGAATCGACGTTTTGTTGTACAAAGAGGGCTGATTTTTCTTAATCCTTATAATTATAGGTGTATGTTCATACATGTAATACAATTGTAAAAATATACAAATCCCAGTTTTTATCATATATTTTTGTAATTGAGGGCGCTGCCTCCACCACATCTCTTAATGCCCCTTTAATCTGTTCCAAATTGTCAAGAAATGTATATGTTTATATCTCTCCTAACGCAAAAGTAATCCAAGCATACACCCGCGATTATGGCCACACGCATGCATCACGCATATGATGCACAGTGCGTTAGTTGCCTGCGGGCGCAATCCTACTGTATAGTGAAACCCGGGGGGGGGGGGGCACTCAACTTTTTTTTTGGTAGGGGTGTGCCGCACAGGGTCTCAAAAAGGGGGCTACAGAACTGGACTGAGAGGATTTTATGACGAAAAATAGGGTCTTGGAACTGATATTTTTAAAAAAGTAGGTCTTGAGAACTGGCCTATAGTTCAATTTTGATTAGCAAGAACGCAAATTTTTGATTTTTTTTTTGGTTTTAGAACGCAAAATTTTCGAAGAATTGGGGCTTTGGAACGCAAAATTTTGCGTTTTCAACAATTTTCAATAAAATTGGGGTCTTAAGAACTGATGCAGGCTCAAAAGGGGGTCATAAGAGCTAGCAGCAGAGGGTGAAAAAGGGGGTCTTCAGCGCGGCACATACCGATACCCTTTTCCAATGTCAGTGCCCCCCCCCCGGAGTGAAACATAATGTTCACTTGCATGATAAGATTTGATAGGAAGCACAATGAAGTCACATTTTATGCCAACATTTTGGAAAGGTTAAATTTACCGTGTGTGACCCAATTTCTGTCCAATTGGTGCTTTCAATTGGTGCTTTCTATTCTGGGGTGCACCTTAAAACAAGTTTATTCCAACATTTGATTTAAAGTTCTCTATCGGTTCTAAAGATAGAGGCAAACATATGCATTTAGAAACCTCTGGTATAGTGTCTCATTGGGGTAATTTACTACTTTTCCCCTTGTACATGTAGTAGCATCTATACCACGTCTCTCAGGCCTAAATTTGCGAAGATTGGGTCTATTTTCCCGATAATTTGCAAAACTTTGGTCTATAATGAAGCAAAATCCTTAGAAATGGGTACTGTTTTGTCTAAAATCACCCTTAGAAATGGGTAGGGGTTTTGAATCTCCAGCGGCACACCCCCGACCAAACCAATCTGAGGACCCCCTCCCGGGTTTAAGCCAAAATGTACCTCAATCATGGCAAAATGAGTGTACAATTTCTTTATTCTGTAATGTCTTATCGGTTCACTTTCACTTCTTACCTGTCTTACCCCTCCAATATGAAAACCCTAGCTACGCCACTGTTTCTGCTGGTTACTAAAATCTCAGTTTGTATTAAAGGGGCATTGAGAGATATGTATGGGAGTGCGCCCTCTTTTATCCTGGAAATAAGTTTTTTGCATCAAAATAATACTTAAGCATTTACTAACTACCGCCTGAACAGTTTACCAACATTCGCCGTTGATCATATAAAATGTCATGATTTACTTAGTTTCGATATGATCATATCGAAACTAGGTGCTGAATTCGGAAGTTATGCTATTGTTTTACGTACAAACTTTCGCGGCAAATCTCAACCCGGAAGTGCCGTTATTTGCTTATTTGGCGTGAAGGCGATGTTGGAATTGTATGATATTTTGGATTTGGGCTATGTTGATGATTATCTTTACGTTATTTGCTCATTTTTAGTATATCGATACATCTATCAATTTGTATTAAAGGCAAATTATGTGATCTTTTCCAAGTAGCGCCCTCTATCATTGATTTTTATTATGAAAGCAGATTTTCTTGCAGATTTGCATTTTTGATCATAAATCATAAAGAGCTTCTAAGTTACAGATTAATACGATTCCTAACTTCAAAATCATGGTTTTGAAAATAGATTGTACCACTCGTCCCCTGAAAAAAGATCACATAATATGCCTTTAAGGTGAATGTAATCGCATCACACACATGAATGGCTGATGATCTCCAGGCAAAGTCACAAATGTGGTATACTTAACTTGTCAACCATTTTGCCCTGTTGGGTATAGGCAAAAGGGTAAATTATAACTCAACTCTTTGATGGTTTTGGTTTTATAAAGCCTTTTGGGCAAACTGCTTGGTTCATTTGTCATGATGAAGTTCAATGAACGGATATGGTTCGTGGAAAAGGCTATACATGTATAAGTGACAAATGATGCAGTCAACTTGTAGAGAAGACCAATTAGGCTAATATTATGAAAGTTCCAGTTTCCCTTTTCCCTACCGACCCAACTTTTCAGTTTTACCAAAACTTTCATTATTTTGTGCAAAAATTACATTTTCTGACAAACTGGAATAAAAAATCAAAACTTTTAGTGGCTCAAAATACCAGACATATCTTCCGGTTGATTTTAAGGGATTTTAATGGCAATGGTGTCATGGTATATGGTTAATAATGAAATTGTTGGGTATAGGTAAAAGGGTAAATTATAACTCGAGTAAACTCTCTGATGGTTTTGGTTTTATAAACCTTATGGGCAAACTGCTTGGTTCGTTTGTCATGAGGAAGTTCAATGAACGGATATGGTTCGTGGAAAAAGGCTATACATATATTAGTGACAGACAATGCAGTCAACTTGTAGAGAAGACCAATTAGGCTATATTAAAACACTTTTGTCTCAAAGCTCTTCAGTTATTCTGTTTTTTCAAATATAAAATATTGAAATCCTTGTAAAAGTGACCTTTGTATCTATGATGTGATTAATGAAAATCTGAAAAATCGGTGAAATTTGGGGATTTTTTTTTGGGTTGTTGTTGGAAAAGCAATTTAAGAAAATTGAAATTAAAAAAAAATGCGCGCATGAATTAACTAACGCACGCTGGAGCTCTGAGACAATTTTTTTAATATAATAGCCTTATGAGAACTGTGTCCAAGAACTTTCAAAAAACACCCTAAATAAGTAATTGCATTAATGTGAACATTTACCCCTAAACAAGTGTGGACAGTACTTTACATCCCTAAGCAAGTAATATCTGTTTTTCCAGACCCTATACATATTTTGGCAACACATGTTGATACCCAGCCTAAGCCAGTAATTTGTATGGTTTAAACCTCATATACCAAATATGATACAAACATGTTTTTTCTTCCTTTAAAATAAGTATTATGAAACTCGCCCGAAAATGAAGCAATGTCGGGTAGCCAGGAACAGGGCTGATGCACTATTGAGTCAGTCGGGGGAAACTTAGGCCAGTCGGGGAATTGAGAAGGAGGCTAGGTCAGTGGCATCATGGAATTATGATAGTCAAAAACACAGATGAATTTTTTTTCGCGCACTACGCGCGCATGTCTTCCAAAAATGCAATATTCTTTGGTACAAGCTTGTTTAGAGCCAAAATGTAGCTCAATCGTGCGAAAAAGGTGTAAATTCAAAAAATTTCGCAGTTCTTTACTCAAATAGTCGGGGGAATTTCATTTATGGCCAGGTGGCCCCCCCACTCACAATATCCTGCGCACGCCACTGGTGGCTATACAATCCTCACAAAACAAATAAGGATCCTAAATGCATAAGACCATTGTATGAATTAATTTTGCTTGTTTTTATGTTATCCATGTTACATGTGTACCCCCGGTTTTTAAAAACTTCCCTTATTACGTGATTTTTTGGATGCGCCTGATACCCCCATGAAATGACCACCGAGCACCCAGGGCACCTTAATGATATTGTTAATATCTATATCATATTGTCATATCGCATATATATTATTAATAGGATTATTAGACCATGCCTTAATGGTTCACCATATACTTGACCTTATAACTTGGTCTAGACTCCCTGGAGCACAATTAGTTGACCTTGTTTTGAAGTTCAAGTGTGTCTGCTTGTTAATGCTATATTTCACCATGATGGATTTCACTGCTATTGTACAATTATTCTCCCTGCTTTCTGTGTCACTGTTTTCAAGAGAGACACTGACAGTAGAAATACTTTGCACATGGCGATTACTATTAGCAGTGGCGTAGGTTTTTCAAATTGCGGGGGGGGGGGGGCAAGAAATGAAAGTGAACCAACAAGATATTTCGGACTAAATTAATGGGCGAGTAGCAACCGAAAAATTTCGACTTTAAACTTATTTTTGCTCTGATTGAGGTACATTTTAGCTCTTACACAAGATTGTACCAAAAAAATATTGCATTTTGGGGACACATTCGCGTATATATTGGGGGGGGGGGGTCACCCCCACGCCCCTCCTCTGGTTACGCCACTGGCTATTAGTTTTACCATAGGCCTATACAAAACAGATTTTTCGGAAACCTTTCACAACTTTCATAGTCGTTTACCCCCATGGGTCACGTATAGGCCCTTGGACTTAGTGGACAGGTATGTAGTTGGGACATACATCACATTTCTGCTTCTTTAACACTTTCAAAGCAGCAATTGTCTGCAGACGACAGTTCAATATGATTTAACTCTAATCCCTTAATTAATGTAGTAATAATAATAATAATAATAAACCATGCTTATTAAGCGCACTCCGTCGCAAGACCCCAGTGCGCTGAACAAAAAAAGAAGAAGAAAAGTACAAAATATGAACAAAGATACAAAACATTATAAAGTCATTTGCTGAAAGAGGTGAGTCTTGAGCGAGCTCTTGAATTGCTGCAGTGATATGGCATTTCTAACATGAGATGGGAGCCGGTTCCAAAGTTCAGGAGATGCATGAGAGAATGATCTTTGGCCATAGGTGACATAGGTGACAGTGTTAGTAATGATATATCATATGATATACATTTTTATATTTCCCTCATTGTGCCTCGTTTACTCGCGTTGGGTTGCATTTTGCGCTTTTCGCGATAAAATCAGCAAGCAAAAAAAACACCATGCATGAATACATTTATTTTGTATGTATAGGTCTATGTAAGGAAGCTCAACATCGTTCAAAATGTGCACAGCCCGAAATTTCCAGTTTTTACAGTAATTTAATTATCTTTGTATTAGTAAAGACTGCCCAACTGCTACTTCATAATAAAGAATCATGTATATACTACAATCATAGAAAAAAGGTGTTCGAACACTGACCATTGTTTGCACCGTTTAATTACCCTATAGTACGCATTTTTAGAGTCATGTGAAAATACCAATTTGCATCTGCTAGCCTGAAAGCCCCCCTTTAATATACCCCTCCCCTCTCCCCACCAATCAATGTTGCTAGGCCACGGGCTGATGTTTGGCAAGTTGGGCGACTCAACATTGATCAGGGGGAAAGGGGGATGACTTTACATTAGGCCTACTAAGTGTTCGAACACTTTTTTCTAACATTGTCTGAGCTATTGAAAACACGCGCTGTCATGCCTCACGTTTTACATCATAACTTGAGAAGCACTCAATCGATATCAATGTGATTTTCACACATTGTAGCGTATACAATGCGCAATAAGACCACTTAATATTATTAATAAATATTAAGTATTTTTTCAAAATGATGATTTTCAACCAATATTTCCTTCAAATTTCAACATATTATTTAGAATGGAGCAATTCGTATATGTACAGGTAACGGTTAAATAAATGGAACACACATGTAATATTTTGGTATTAATGACAACCAATTTCATCTAAACGTTGATACAAACTCGAATGCGTGTTCATGGGTAATATTTAAGTCATGTACATACTGTATAGCATATAGGCCCTAACTGCTATCTACGGTAGATAGCAATATCTACGGTAGATAGCAATAACCACTATAGCACCAAATGCCCACGCCACAAATGATAGAATATATTGTTATGAACATTAATTAGCATCACGTCAGAGCATAAAAAGAAAGAATAAGTAATAAAAGTAAGATAGGCCAATGACAGATTCGAACCCACTACCATTAAATATAGGTTTGGTAACAAGCGAGCGATCTATCGACTGAGCTAAACGAGGTGTTGATAGTGAAAGGTTTTCAGAAAAGATACTATTGCATTCGATGGAATATATGAAGTGTATCCGTAAAACAGAGCGGAACGGACTACTAAGGTGTTTGTAACATGATTGGCACTCACCTATTCTACATTCCATTGAATTGATACATGACATCAATGACTTGTTTGGATTAGCCTATCAGATACACATCCAATAGGAACACCTTGAGTCTTAAAAGACTGAACAGAGTTTAGTGAGAGCAACAACATATCTACAAATACAATGCATGGAGAAGCTGAAAGGTGATGGTAAAGGTAAAACGTTGGCGATTTCTCATTGGCATAACACACACTGCAACGATTCTCCGTCTTTTAAAAAAAGAAACTATAGTATATAATTTTACTTGTTGGTGAATCGTTCAAAGTGCGTGTTTGTCTATGAGCATGATGATGGTAAAACGTTAACGGTTGACCATTTACCAAAATCATCAATAGAACCCGTTTATCAATGTAGGCTATAGTTTTGCGTCATCAGTCTGAGAGAACATTATTTTAATAATGTAAGAGATGATTACTGACCATAATTTGTTGTCGGAAAAATAGTATTGCAGAAAAGTCGTAGTGACACGCTCAATTATTACGCATATTAATAAAAGTTCGATTAGGCCTAACTCATGATAAAACCATATAATAATTAACACATAGTAAAACATCAATTGAATGTTTAGAAATCCATCAATTTGTTATAGTTAGCACTTGACATGAACAATGTTCTTGACCTTTATTAGTTAGATCATGCCCTACTTTACTGAAATGCATTGAAATAAGTACAAACGTGCCTAGTATTGGTCCAGTAATTATTGAGATAGACTTTGAAAGTTGAAAATGTTTTTGAAAAATCTGCTTTGCGTATACCGCGTGGAAAGCGTTAAATCGTCCCTCTTCAGAGTTGAAATGTGTTTGGATTAAGTCGTCACATTAATTAAATTAAATTCAAACACTTCAGAATTTAACAGTCACAATAATTTATTCACTATGTATTTGGTGTCGGTAATGCTATACATTTCAAGTATATGACAAGATACATAATCATAATGACCTTTACATTTACACACATTTAGATATATTCAACAATTCAATCGTACTAACAATTCCTTAACATTCACCGATCCCATTCATATTAAACACGATGACGGGCCTAAACCATCCTGATAATCATGCCAAATCTCAGAAGAATAGCTTATATACTTTTGGAGATACACGCCAAAAACCAAATTTAGATGATTTCCTTAAGCGATTTTATACACAATCATAGAAAAAAGGTGTTCGAACACTGACCATTGTTTGCACCGTTTAATTACCCTATAGTACGCATTTTTAGAGTCATGTGAAAATACCAATTTGCATCTGCTAGCCTGAAAGCCCCCCTTTAATATACCCCTCCCCTCTCCCCACCAATCAATGTTGCTAGGCCACGGGCTGATGTTTGGCAAGTTGGGCGACTCAACATTGATCAGGGGGAAAGGGGGATGACTTTACATTAGGCCTACTAAGTGTTCGAACACTTTTTTCTAACATTGTCTGAGCTATTGAAAACACGCGCTGTCATGCCTCACGTTTTACATCATAACTTGAGAAGCACTCAATCGATATCAATGTGATTTTCACACATTGTAGCGTATACAATGCGCAATAAGACCACTTAATATTATTAATAAATATTAAGTATTTTTTCAAAATGATGATTTTCAACCAATATTTCCTTCAAATTTCAACATATTATTTAGAATGGAGCAATTCGTATATGTACAGGTAACGGTTAAATAAATGGAACACACATGTAATATTTTGGTATTAATGACAACCAATTTCATCTAAACGTTGATACAAACTCGAATGCGTGTTCATGGGTAATATTTAAGTCATGTACATACTGTATAGCATATAGGCCCTAACTGCTATCTACGGTAGATAGCAATATCTACGGTAGATAGCAATAACCACTATAGCACCAAATGCCCACGCCACAAATGATAGAATATATTGTTATGAACATTAATTAGCATCACGTCAGAGCATAAAAAGAAAGAATAAGTAATAAAAGTAAGATAGGCCAATGACAGATTCGAACCCACTACCATTAAATATAGGTTTGGTAACAAGCGAGCGATCTATCGACTGAGCTAAACGAGGTGTTGATAGTGAAAGGTTTTCAGAAAAGATACTATTGCATTCGATGGAATATATGAAGTGTATCCGTAAAACAGAGCGGAACGGACTACTAAGGTGTTTGTAACATGATTGGCACTCACCTATTCTACATTCCATTGAATTGATACATGACATCAATGACTTGTTTGGATTAGCCTATCAGATACACATCCAATAGGAACACCTTGAGTCTTAAAAGACTGAACAGAGTTTAGTGAGAGCAACAACATATCTACAAATACAATGCATGGAGAAGCTGAAAGGTGATGGTAAAGGTAAAACGTTGGCGATTTCTCATTGGCATAACACACACTGCAACGATTCTCCGTCTTTTAAAAAAAGAAACTATAGTATATAATTTTACTTGTTGGTGAATCGTTCAAAGTGCGTGTTTGTCTATGAGCATGATGATGGTAAAACGTTAACGGTTGACCATTTACCAAAATCATCAATAGAACCCGTTTATCAATGTAGGCTATAGTTTTGCGTCATCAGTCTGAGAGAACATTATTTTAATAATGTAAGAGATGATTACTGACCATAATTTGTTGTCGGAAAAATAGTATTGCAGAAAAGTCGTAGTGACACGCTCAATTATTACGCATATTAATAAAAGTTCGATTAGGCCTAACTCATGATAAAACCATATAATAATTAACACATAGTAAAACATCAATTGAATGTTTAGAAATCCATCAATTTGTTATAGTTAGCACTTGACATGAACAATGTTCTTGACCTTTATTAGTTAGATCATGCCCTACTTTACTGAAATGCATTGAAATAAGTACAAACGTGCCTAGTATTGGTCCAGTAATTATTGAGATAGACTTTGAAAGTTGAAAATGTTTTTGAAAAATCTGCTTTGCGTATACCGCGTGGAAAGCGTTAAATCGTCCCTCTTCAGAGTTGAAATGTGTTTGGATTAAGTCGTCACATTAATTAAATTAAATTCAAACACTTCAGAATTTAACAGTCACAATAATTTATTCACTATGTATTTGGTGTCGGTAATGCTATACATTTCAAGTATATGACAAGATACATAATCATAATGACCTTTACATTTACACACATTTAGATATATTCAACAATTCAATCGTACTAACAATTCCTTAACATTCACCGATCCCATTCATATTAAACACGATGACGGGCCTAAACCATCCTGATAATCATGCCAAATCTCAGAAGAATAGCTTATATACTTTTGGAGATACACGCCAAAAACCAAATTTAGATGATTTCCTTAAGCGATTTTATACACAATCATAGAAAAAAGGTGTTCGAACACTGACCATTGTTTGCACCGTTTAATTACCCTATAGTACGCATTTTTAGAGTCATGTGAAAATACCAATTTGCATCTGCTAGCCTGAAAGCCCCCCTTTAATATACCCCTCCCCTCTCCCCACCAATCAATGTTGCTAGGCCACGGGCTGATGTTTGGCAAGTTGGGCGACTCAACATTGATCAGGGGGAAAGGGGGATGACTTTACATTAGGCCTACTAAGTGTTCGAACACTTTTTTCTAACATTGTCTGAGCTATTGAAAACACGCGCTGTCATGCCTCACGTTTTACATCATAACTTGAGAAGCACTCAATCGATATCAATGTGATTTTCACACATTGTAGCGTATACAATGCGCAATAAGACCACTTAATATTATTAATAAATATTAAGTATTTTTTCAAAATGATGATTTTCAACCAATATTTCCTTCAAATTTCAACATATTTAGAATGGAGCAATTCGTATATGTACAGGTAACGGTTAAATAAATGGAACACACATGTAATATTTTGGTATTAATGACAACCAATTTCATCTAAACGTTGATACAAACTCGAATGCGTGTTCATGGGTAATATTTAAGTCATGTACATACTGTATAGCATATAGGCCCTAACTGCTATCTACGGTAGATAGCAATATCTACGGTAGATAGCAATAACCACTATAGCACCAAATGCCCACGCCACAAATGATAGAATATATTGTTATGAACATTAATTAGCATCACGTCAGAGCATAAAAAGAAAGAATAAGTAATAAAAGTAAGATAGGCCAATGACAGATTCGAACCCACTACCATTAAATATAGGTTTGGTAACAAGCGAGCGATCTATCGACTGAGCTAAACGAGGTGTTGATAGTGAAAGGTTTTCAGAAAAGATACTATTGCATTCGATGGAATATATGAAGTGTATCCGTAAAACAGAGCGGAACGGACTACTAAGGTGTTTGTAACATGATTGGCACTCACCTATTCTACATTCCATTGAATTGATACATGACATCAATGACTTGTTTGGATTAGCCTATCAGATACACATCCAATAGGAACACCTTGAGTCTTAAAAGACTGAACAGAGTTTAGTGAGAGCAACAACATATCTACAAATACAATGCATGGAGAAGCTGAAAGGTGATGGTAAAGGTAAAACGTTGGCGATTTCTCATTGGCATAACACACACTGCAACGATTCTCCGTCTTTTAAAAAAAGAAACTATAGTATATAATTTTACTTGTTGGTGAATCGTTCAAAGTGCGTGTTTGTCTATGAGCATGATGATGGTAAAACGTTAACGGTTGACCATTTACCAAAATCATCAATAGAACCCGTTTATCAATGTAGGCTATAGTTTTGCGTCATCAGTCTGAGAGAACATTATTTTAATAATGTAAGAGATGATTACTGACCATAATTTGTTGTCGGAAAAATAGTATTGCAGAAAAGTCGTAGTGACACGCTCAATTATTACGCATATTAATAAAAGTTCGATTAGGCCTAACTCATGATAAAACCATATAATAATTAACACATAGTAAAACATCAATTGAATGTTTAGAAATCCATCAATTTGTTATAGTTAGCACTTGACATGAACAATGTTCTTGACCTTTATTAGTTAGATCATGCCCTACTTTACTGAAATGCATTGAAATAAGTACAAACGTGCCTAGTATTGGTCCAGTAATTATTGAGATAGACTTTGAAAGTTGAAAATGTTTTTGAAAAATCTGCTTTGCGTATACCGCGTGGAAAGCGTTAAATCGTCCCTCTTCAGAGTTGAAATGTGTTTGGATTAAGTCGTCACATTAATTAAATTCAATTCAAACACTTCAGAATTTAACAGTCACAATAATTTATTCACTATGTATTTGGTGTCGGTAATGCTATACATTTCAAGTATATGACAAGATACATAATCATAATGACCTTTACATTTACACACATTTAGATATATTCAACAATTCAATCGTACTAACAATTCCTTAACATTCACCGATCCCATTCATATTAAACACGATGACGGGCCTAAACCATCCTGATAATCATGCCAAATCTCAGAAGAATAGCTTATATACTTTTGGAGATACACACCAAAAACCAAATTTAGATGATTTCCTTAAGCGATTTTATACACAATCATAGAAAAAAGGTGTTCGAACACTGACCATTGTTTGCACCGTTTAATTACCCTATAGTACGCATTTTTAGAGTCATGTGAAAATACCAATTTGCATCTGCTAGCCTGAAAGCCCCCCTTTAATATACCCCTCCCCTCTCCCCACCAATCAATGTTGCTAGGCCACGGGCTGATGTTTGGCAAGTTGGGCGACTCAACATTGATCAGGGGGAAAGGGGGATGACTTTACATTAGGCCTACTAAGTGTTCGAACACTTTTTTCTAACATTGTCTGAGCTATTGAAAACACGCGCTGTCATGCCTCACGTTTTACATCATAACTTGAGAAGCACTCAATCGATATCAATGTGATTTTCACACATTGTAGCGTATACAATGCGCAATAAGACCACTTAATATTATTAATAAATATTAAGTATTTTTTCAAAATGATGATTTTCAACCAATATTTCCTTCAAATTTCAACATATTTAGAATGGAGCAATTCGTATATGTACAGGTAACGGTTAAATAAATGGAACACACATGTAATATTTTGGTATTAATGACAACCAATTTCATCTAAACGTTGATACAAACTCGAATGCGTGTTCATGGGTAATATTTAAGTCATGTACATACTGTATAGCATATAGGCCCTAACTGCTATCTACGGTAGGTAGCAATATCTACGGTAGATAGCAATAACCACTATAGCACCAAATGCCCACGCCACAAATGATAGAATATATTGTTATGAACATTAATTAGCATCACGTCAGAGCATAAAAAGAAAGAATAAGTAATAAAAGTAAGATAGGCCAATGACAGATTCGAACCCACTACCATTAAATATAGGTTTGGTAACAAGCGAGCGATCTATCGACTGAGCTAAACGAGGTGTTAATAGTGAAAGGTTTTCAGAAAAGATACTATTGCATTCGATGGAATATATGAAGTGTATCCGTAAAACAGAGCGGAACGGACTACTAAGGTGTTTGTAACATGATTGGCACTCACCTATTCTACATTCCATTGAATTGATACATGACATCAATGACTTGTTTGGATTAGCCTATCAGATACACATCCAATAGGAACACCTTGAGTCTTAAAAGACTGAACAGAGTTTAGTGAGAGCAACAACATATCTACAAATACAATGCATGGAGAAGCTGAAAGGTGATGGTAAAGGTAAAACGTTGGCGATTTCTCATTGGCATAACACACACTGCAACGATTCTCCGTCTTTTAAAAAAGAAACTATAGTATATAATTTTACTTGTTGGTGAATCGTTCAAAGTGCGTGTTTGTCTATGAGCATGATGATGGTAAAACGTTAACGGTTGACCATTTACCAAAATCATCAATAGAACCCGTTTATCAATGTAGGCTATAGTTTTGCGTCATCAGTCTGAGAGAACATTATTTTAATAATGTAAGAGATGATTACTGACCATAATTTGTTGTCGGAAAAATAGTATTGCAGAAAAGTCGTAGTGACACGCTCAATTATTACGCATATTAATAAAAGTTCGATTAGGCCTAACTCATGATAAAACCATATAATAATTAACACATAGTAAAACATCAATTGAATGTTTAGAAATCCATCAATTTGTTATAGTTAGCACTTGACATGAACAATGTTCTTGACCTTTATTAGTTAGATCATGCCCTACTTTACTGAAATGCATTGAAATAAGTACAAACGTGCCTAGTATTGGTCCAGTAATTATTGAGATAGACTTTGAAAGTTGAAAATGCTTTTGAAAAATCTGCTTTGCGTATACCGCGTGGAAAGCGTTAAACGTCCCTCTTCAGAGTTGAAATGTGTTTGGATTAAGTCGTCACATTAATTAAATTCAATTCAAACACTTCAGAATTTAACAGTCACAATAATTTATTCACTATGTATTTGGTGTCGGTAATGCTATACATTTCAAGTATATGACAAGATACATAATCATAATGACCTTTACATTTACACACATTTAGATATATTCAACAATTCAATCGTACTAACAATTCCTTAACATTCACCGATCCCATTCATATTAAACACGATGACGGGCCTAAACCATCCTGATAATCATGCCAAATCTCAGAAGAATAGCTTATATACTTGTGGAGATACACGCCAAAAACCAAATTTAGATGATTTCCTTAAGCGATTTTATACACAATCATAGAAAAAAGGTGTTCGAACACTGACCATTGTTTGCACCGTTTAATTACCCTATAGTACGCATTTTTTGAGTCATGTGAAAATACCAATTTGCATCTGCTAGCCTGAAAGCCCCCCTTTAATATACCCCTCCCCTCTCCCCACCAATCAATGTTGCTAGGCCACGGGCTGATGTTTGGCAAGTTGGGCGACTCAACATTGATCAGGGGGAAAGGGGGATGACTTTACATTAGGCTTCTAAGTGTTCGAACACTTTTTTCTAACATTGTAGGTCTGAAAAATATTTTAGAATATTTTTCCTGGATTATCAAATAAAAGACTCATAAAAAGTGGTAAAAATGGCTACAAAACAAAACAAAAATGCCTACACACAGCTTACACTCTATCTAAATGAAAAAGAGTGAAAAATCACTCATAATTTTTAGTGAATATGATTTAACTCTAATCTAGTGCATGGGTTTTAGTTCTGAAAGCGGGAAAAACATTCTGGCTATTCACTCTCAAATAGAGTGACGTCTCACCTGGGTATGTGAGGCAGATTTTGTTGTTGGCCTAAGTCTGATTAACAATTTCCCTACTGACTATTTTTGGAGGGGATTTGTGTTTGTTATGCTTTTTTTTCTCTGACCTAAACTCTATCTAACCAATACGCCCTGCGGCCCTGACATATCATGGTTTAATCCATATTATGATTTCAATAGAAGTTAGAAACAGAGTAAGTTTTGGTGAACTTGATTTCACAAAAGGGTGTTTCTGTTTGTGGCTTATGCAAACAGTTTCGATTTAGAGCATATGGTCAATATTACAAGGCGATTTAATCCTGCGATTTCACTCAGTGCAATAAGGCTCATTTAAAAGAATTGTACAATTTTGATACATGTTCATTGTACAACATGAACATGGCTATGATATTTTGTTGGGTGGGTGTTTACCATTAATTTGAAATCCATACACCCTAATATGGAAAACATTACCTTAATCTTCCCCACAGTATGAATTTCAAATGGGGTTACCTGCATGGATGACTTGATATGGGGGGGGGGGGGCGTTTGGTCCCCATGCAGGAGTGAAAAACTGCAATTTCCAACTAATTTGTCTGTCTTCCTTTCTCCTTTCTGTCCGTTTCCTTTCCCTTTCCTTTCCTTCCGTTTTTGTCTCCTCTTCTCTCTTTCTTTCCTTCCTTTGCCTTCCCGATTTCCCGGTCAATTTTTTTTCAGGGGGGCACTCTGCCCCTGCCCCCGTCTGGCTACGCTACTGATATAAGGTATCCATGTAGCAGCTAACATAATCTGTGCTATCCTTCGTCAAAACACAATCTGTTCATATATGGCAAACTGTTTAGCGATGACATACACAATATTTACATAACGGATAAGACGTGCCGGGTGGACAGGGATGATGATCATTGATGCGGCATTTTGTCATCTCATTCTCCTCCCGGTATATTCCTTGTTGATATAGATGATAATCAAAGAGATGAAATGAAAAACAAGTTCAGGTTCAAAAAGCTATTTATTTTAAGGCTGCTCTATGGCATTTTTTTGTGTCAATTTGTTGGTATTGACTTTGTTTGGTATGTATTTCTTCATTGAATGGACACAAACTGCACTAGACCTTATTTATAATTGGCGCCCTCTGCGATGGGGTAAACATCAATATCACGTAACGAAAGCAAGGCAAAGAATGTAAACATTAAAGGCATATTATGTGATCTTTTCCAGAGAGCGCCCTCTATTCATGATTTTTTTTAGAAAGTAGATTTTCTTGCAGATTTACATTTCTGATCATAAATCGTACATACATTCCAAGTTACAGAGTGATACAATTCCTAATTACCTAAAAATCATGGTTTTAGAGTGAATTTAGAATGAAAATAAAAACTGTCGTGTTATCCCGACAGTTTATTTTCACTCTAAAACCATGATTTTGAAGTAATAAAGAATCGTATCACCCTGTTACTTGGAATGTATGTACGATTTATGATCAGAAATTTAAATCTGCAAGAAAATCTGCATTCTATTTTTTTTTTTTTATGTTGAGGGCGTTCCCAGGAAAGATCACATAATATACCTTTAACACTTTCCACGCAGCTATTAGTTTTACCTTACCATATACAAAACAGATTTTTCAGAAACATTTCGCAATTTTCAAAGTCTATCTCAAGGATTACTGATCTAGGCATGTTTGTACTTATTTCAATGCATTTCTCATGGTGATTCTAAATATGGTAATGAAATTCAATAGTTTTGACATTTTTGAAACATTTTGTGAAATTTTGGAAGGTCGTCTGCAGAAGCCGTGTGGAAAGTGTTAACACTTTCCACGCGGCAGGCAGCTGCAGACGACATTCAAAAATTTCACAAAATGTTTCAAAAATGACAAAATTATTGAATTTCATTATCATATTTGGAATCACAATGAGAAATGCATTGAAATTAGTATAAACATGCCTAGTATTGGGTCAATAATCATTGAGATAGACTTTGAAAATTGTGAAAGGTTTTTGAAAAATCTGTTTTGCGTATGGTAGAAATAATAGCCGCGTGGAAAGTGTTAAGATATCACATAGTGAAAGCGAGGCAAACATTACCTTCTTCTCCTGGATTTCATTTTTTAACGCAACAACGGCAAGAAGGCGCCAATTACAAATAAGGTCTATACCTTGTTCACTCGAAATTTCCCTATAACAACCCTGCCATATCTCCCATATCAAATCGCAATTCACATCCCATAATGCATCTATAATTACAACAGCTTTCATGGTCTGGGGTAAAATAGTGATACATGTTTTTTCTACTTCAAGTTTTACCAAAATACAATTTGCACCTTACTTGTTAAAATTAAAAAAAATGCAACGTGATGAAAACTGGGGTGCAAAAAGGGAATACCACAATTTGAGGCGGTTACGATACCATAAAATTATAATTATAATAAATATAAGAGGACCTGACCTTATATTTCTTATATTTATTACATTACATAGGCTATTTTTGTGGATAAGCAGTTTGCATTCAGCTGTTACATTAAAGGGGCATTAAGTGGTGTTGACATTTTTATTTTTTTTAAACTTCAGAATTCAAGATGAACATTAAAAATTGCCATTATTGTTGTTTCTACTAACAAAATCACAGCAAAACTTGAAAACAATAACATCGCTATTTATTGAAAGACGCCCTCTATGCAAATATTCGTTCGCGATATGTATCACGCGTGCTGCAGGGGGATACTATCTGACGTAATATGCTGATCTAGAGGAGATCAGCGTTTTTGAATCGACGTTTTGTTGAACAAATAGGGCTGGTTTTTCTTAATCCTTAATAGGTGTAAGTTCATACATGTAATACAATTGTAAAAATATACAAATCCCAGTTTTTATCATAATTGAGGGCGCAGCCTCCAACACATTTCTTCATTTCTTCTTAACATTTTAATTAGTTAAAGCTACACAAGGCAGCCATTTGATTCATTTAGATCTCAACATTACACAATTTGATGGTTACGGAACATTTGGGATGTGAGATCTAGAATGGCTGCCAGATGGTTCAATTAAGGCCACACAAAAGGTCTGTCTCACATACATATGGGTAAAATAGCTATGCTATATCCAAAATTTAATTGTGTTTTTGCCCTTTCAGATCAGTGCCAATTTTGAAAAAAATGTTTGACAACTAAAAAAACCACTCAAATTTGGGCTCATCGCGCAGGATTGTGCTGCAAAGGTGGCTCCACATAATTGTGAACGTGGGTATGTGAGACAGATCTTCTTTGCAATCAGATCTTCTTTTTTTCTTGGCCTAAAATGGCCTGGTTTTGCACAAGCAGCAATACTTGAAGAACTTGTTTTAATGAAGAACACTCCTGGTTTTCCTAATGACAAATTCAACTTCATTTCTAGTAGGGGCGTGCCACCGGCAAAATGAATATGGATTATAAATGTTAACATTTTAATTTTAAGGGACAAAATGGACCCATATAATACATGCAGCTGAGTGCTTATAATTTCCTCACGCCCAAAGGTTGATAAATTCAACTGAAATTTCTGAACGAGATGATAAATATAGATTTGCGAAAAGATTTTTTAAATTTAATAGATGCTGGAAAATGTGACGTTTTGTGGCGGTACATAGGTGTGGGGGGGGGGGGGCACTAAAATATGAAATGTATGCAGGTATAAGGAGGTTTCTGAGTGAGAAATTTGTAATTTTGTTAAAGGAGAATGATTGTAATGGAAAGACTTTTAATTATATGAAGGGGGTTATCAATTCACATATTATCAATCATGTTTCAGTTTCATTATCATTCGGGAAATGAAATAAGAAGCAATTTATGGGCTCATTTGAAACTTTAGCAGAAGACGATTCACAAGTGCTCTTGGGAGTTACAGACGGGATATTGTTAAAATGATGATGTAGCTTAGCTAGACGGTATTTTCGCCAAACACATGATTTTACATTGAAACTAAACTATTTGGTTACACAATCCTCCCATTCACCTTATTTTGAGAGTTTTTGAAGAATTGCGATTTCAGAAGAATCCCATTCACCTTATTTTGAGAGTTTTTGAAGAATTGCGATTTCAGAAGAAAAAGTGTAAGAAACGAAAACAAACTGTTGATTTGCGCGAATGATATAAATTATAAAAACATCACAAAGAAGTCGTCGCAGAATCGCCGTAACTATTTTGAACTATAATACACGACAGTTTAGATGGATTTGTGAACCTTTTTGATGGCAATTACGACAGATACAATGACAAAAAAAGGAAATAGATGACATCCTGAAACGATAGCTTTTGATGGTAGAAGATCAAGATGGGAGGTTATTGCGAAAAAGTATATAAAGCAGTTACTTGACTTACTTGACTTATGGCGGTCGATATTCCCGAACCACGATGCTTCTCCAAATCTTCCTTTCCAACATAGCTGTCTTGATTTCTTCTACCTGCAATCCTGTGTCACGCTTCATTATGTCAATGTAGGTTAGGACTGGTCTACCACGCTTTCTCACTCCGTGTTTAGGTATCCAATGTATGAGTTTGGAGACCAGCTCATTGGACCCTCTGAAGCAGTGTCCTGCAAATCTAGATCTACGCTCCCTGATCTTATCCGAGACTTTGGGCATATCCGCGTACAGGTCTTTATTTGTCACATGCTGTCTCCAGTTGATGTTGAACACAGTTCTAAGCATTCTAGTGTAACATCCATCCAGCTGCTTACTAAGCTTTGGAGTGACTGTCCATGACTCACATCCGTAGAGGAGGACTGATTCTACAGTAGCTATGAACAGTCTTTCTTTGAGCTTTCTGGATAGTGCTTTGGCCTTCCATAACTGACTGAGTTTGCCACAAGCTCTCCATGCAGCTGCTTTGCGTGTTTTAATGTCCTTTTCAGTACTGTTCATCCAGGCTCCAAGGTACTTGAAGTCCTCCACTTTGTCAAGGCGCATACCTTCGCTTGTGGTGATGACAGGTACTTCCTTCTGGTTGAAGCAGTTACACAGGCATTGATATGGGAATTCAACAGGTCTGCATGTATAGGCTATCGCAGTGGCGTACCCAGGGGGCCCCCTGAAATAACACCATCGGTACACACGAGCTCCCGTCGGTACATTTCTGATTTTGACCATGCAATGTTTTGAGGATGATGTCACTCCTACCCCCCACACTTATCAAGATTTCAGCTGCTGGCGGGAAAAAAAATTGGGCAACTTAAATTTATGATTTCTTTTGTAGTCTGTAAAAAAAAAATTGTCGGTACATCATGACTTTCATTGGAACAACTATGTCGTGGCCCCCCTGTTTCCAAAAGCTGGGTACGCCACTGGGCTATCATGTGTTCTTGCCTGAAATAATGTCCAAGTCTGTGTGCTTGGTTATTAATTCATGTTGATCACACACTTACATCAAGTGAAGAATCAGGGCTCAACTTTCAATTTCATCATTTCATGGAATCATAATCCCGATCATTCAAAGTAAGAAATTGTATTTCATGATGTTAATTGCTAGCTACGTATATGTCACAAATTTTATAGAAAATCCCTCTTCTACAATGGAGCACCAATTGAAGTTAAGTTGAACTGATCAGTGTTTTCTTTATTTTTTTAAAATATGACGCTTCAAAAAAACATAAAACTACTTATTGTTATTTATATAACTAATTAAGAGCAACTTTTCCCACCTTGAGTAATGTCCTTTAAAAAGGGTCTTTGGGTAAGAAATTTGCCATGTAGTCCAGGAGACCAGAAGGTTTAATCAGCTGAGAAGGTGCAAATGGTTTGATGATCTGATTAGTTGAGTTGGGTAACAAAAGTTAATATTTTATATTGCTGCCGTGTCGCATCCTGTACGGGTGGCTGCTATCGAAGATCAAAGGTCATATAGGAGTCAAAATGTATACATGGTCTAATTATATTGAGATGCATATCAAACTCTTCCTGAGACCATAAGGAGCAAAAAATGTTATGGTTGTATTTCCACCCGATGCTTAGTTTCCGAGATGTAGGGCAAAATAGGTCAAAGGTCAAATTTTGCCTCTAATTCTGTGTACCAGGGGCCAAACTCTCAAAATGCTCTGATTTTAATGAACATGGTCTCGGATTGTTCAGATGGATTATCCACGAGCCATAAAAAGAATAGTTTACCATCCAAAAGTTCAAGCATCTATTAGTTTCATTAGGTCAAAGGTCACAGGAAGCTATACCGCTAATGTGTGCTGACCTTTGACCTAATGAAACTAATAGATGCTTAACTTGTAGATGGCAAACTATTCTTTGGCATTTTATGGGCACTGAATTGAGGACACCACGTCCCAAGCCCCCCCCCCCCCCCCCCCCCCCCCCTCCCTCCTCTCAAATCGCTGACTTTGTGGCAATTCTCAAAAGTTGACAGCCGGGTAAAGTCTACCCCCTCCCTCCACTCAAATCTCTGACTTGGTGGCAATTCTCAAAAGTTGACAGCCGGGTAAAGTCTACAGGACTTACAGGGAAAATTACTCTTTTCCCCCACTGACAAAAAACCCCAGATATGCCACTGCAATATGGCAGCTATTTCACACATACAGACTTCAGCACGCACCTCTCCAATTTACCTCCGATCATGAAGCCACAGGGAAGTAGATTACCTGATTATCTTATCATCTTTTACTCAACTTTTACGCCTTCTACTAATGAAACCTCCTCCTATAGACTTATCAAACAACCATTTCTAATTATTGTATTCTCCCAGGGGTGGGGGTGATCATATGTAATGTAAGTCTATATGGGATGCAATGCTGTAGGCCTACACTCTCAGCATAATAGGTTCCTTTATGAAACCCTCGAGAATGGAACCATCAAAAATGGTTCTTAAAGAGTGACGACCCAAAAAGGTTCTTAAAAGAAGGACATTTATTTAAACTAATCAAAGAAGTTTAAATCTTATAACAAGGAATTGTTACCAACATTTCTGCAATTTAATTCATTTCTAGTTCATATTTGGTTTTTTTACTTAATTTCATGCATATTTCCCTTTTTCCACCATTATCCTAATATCCTGTTTCTTCATTTGAATTAGTGTTCAAACCGGAATGAGAGTGGCACCCCCACCCCTGGGCCTATCAAAGAGAACCCTCAAAGCAGGTACCTACACCAGAGGTTGTTACGATAATCGTGTAAACAAAGGATAATGATGTTAGTAAATCTAGAATTATTTGTATTACTTTCATCAGATGTAATTAATCTTCATGTGCTAAGTCGCCTAGTATCTAGTAAACTAGATACTCAGGTGACGGTAAAACCTACGCTGTTATACAGGCTCCATCCAACTTTTTTTTCTTCAATTTGTTAATTTTCTTTTTTTTAGAATTTTTTTTAGGAAATTATCATAAGTTGTGACTTTTTTATTGACATTTCTGATTACATTTTTTGTTGTTGAAAATACCCCAGAATGTATGGAAACAATAAAAGGCCCGACCTACCAACCCAACCTGAGAGGTCTGTTTGCCCACCGCATTACGGTTCCGCGCCCTGTATAAAATCCAACTTTCTTGACCACGTCTTTGATGACATATCAAGGGTAATAAATCATCCCCTCCTACACCATTTATCTGATTTATTTTACACCAACTGTGTCTTGCCAGCATGGTGCTACCATTTCCACCGCTATCCTAAGCATAGCTCAAGGCTCTTTAGCGTTGATGTAACTAGAAGCTCTATATACTACTTTTGAAAATGTTCTTGTGATAACAAATTCCAACTTTTAATTTCAATTTGTCATAAAAACTAGTGCTATATTATATTTTATAAAAACAAATGTTCAAATTTCGAGAAAAAAAATCACATTATATTATCCAAAGAGCAGATTTTAGTTTTAAAACTAGCCCAAATCGGGCGGAAAATCACCACGTGTAGAAAGTCATGTGGCAATACTGCAGCCCCTCAGGCTTGTTTCTAGTTCCACCGCTGCCACACTCAAGGTCCCCCAGCATGGGTGGAACTTACTAATAGTAGCGTCATGGCCAGTTCAACCTATCAAACTTGGGCTCAAACCTTACAGGCAACTGGAATGTAATGGAACAGGGGCTTTGCTTTCATCTTTCATTGTCTTTCATCTTTCATCATCTTATGCAGCTTATGGGAGAAAAAATTGTTAATGAAGTGAGTGATGAGCAAAAGATGATTGAGGCTATATGAAATACATACTAGTGAGGCAGTATGCACCAACTACTACAAGTTCCACAACCTAAACAAACATAACAAGCCTCAACTTATATCTAATAACTAGGATATCAGCCAGTGCAGGACTCGAACCTGTGACCTTAACAGAACAACGGACTAGTTGTTCTGTTGTTCGGGTAAGCTTTAGAATACCCTACCATTTGTATTCCTCACTGTGTAAGTGTATGGGTCGTTCTTTAAAAGTCCCCATTGAAGACATGCAGTGGTAGGGTATGCTAAAGGAACTCCGTTGTAATCATTATATTAGTATGCACAACTACTACTACTACAAGTTCCACAACCTAAACAAACATAACAAGCCTCAACTTATATCCTTTAACTTAAACAGCTAGGACATCAGCCAGTGCCGGACTCGAACCTGTGACCTTAACAGTACAACGGACTAGACTGAGTTAACCGGTCGTCTCCGTCTCCGATAAACAGAGGGGGAGGGGGGGGGCACTCAGGTATATAATGTTGTAATCACAAGGGCACGTGTGTTCGCGCTAAGGTTATCAAAATCGCCAATTTCAGAGATTAAGGGTGTCTTTTTCAACCTGAATCCTTGCTAGGGGTTTCTTGGACCGATAGTCATGTACCATCCTTTTAGAAATAGCCCAAAATGGTTTGGCCAATAAGATAAATTGACTAAAAACTGAATCACACACTTATTTCATTTGTTTAAAGTCTGTCTTGAGGACCTATATCTTCGCCATGAATATAAATTGTTGAGCTGATAATCCTTGTTATAAGGGTTACTTTTTCCTTCTTTGAAAATCCACGTTAAGGGTAGTTTTTGAGAGTGGATTTAAACGGATGATTACAAATGTTATGCATGAGCGCCCTCTATTCATGATTTTTTTTTTTTTTAGAAAGTAGATTTTCTTGCAGATTTACATTTCTGATCATAAATCGTACATACATTCCAATTTACAGAGCGGTACGATTCCTAATTACCTAAAAATCATGGTTTTAGAGTGAATTTAGAGTGAAAATATAAACTGTCGTGTATAATCCAGACAGTATATTTTCACTCTAAAACCATGATTTTGAAGTAATTAAGAATCCTATCGCTCTGTAACTTGGAATGTATGTACGATTTATGATCAGAAATGTAAATCTGCAAGAAAATCTTTTTTTCGATGTTGAGGGCGTTCCCTGGAAAGATCACATAATATACCTTTAACATAGAATCGCATAGGCGATTCAATGGAACAATGTAAATAAATAACAGCGTGGCAGCACAACTACCACAAGATCCACAACCCAAACAAACATGACAAGCCTCTACCCTTATCCTACATCATCTTCGGATGTTGTGTTTATATTTTTATGAAATACCATAAATCATTTGTAAATGATTCATAAAGAGTATGTCCCTCTGTACATGAAGCTAGAAGTTCATGCTCTGTAGCAATGGTGTGTTTTTTATTTCTTCATAAAGAAAATCTGAATGGTTGTGCTTGTAAAGGAAACTGTCGTATGACTGCCTCCCTCTCCCCTATAACCCCAGTTTAGAAGTAGGCTTCATGCACGCTTAAAGGGACATTAAGTGGTGTTGACATTTTTAATTTTTTTTTAAATTTACTTCATAATTCAAGATGAACATTAAAAATTGCAATTATTGTTGTTTCTACTAACAAAAACACAGCAAAACTTGATTAAAACAATACCATCGCTATTTATTGAAAAACGCCCTCTATGCAAATATGGTTCACGCAATTTAACACGCGTATTGCAGGGGGATACTGTCTGACGTAAAATGCTGATCGGGCCCGATCAGCATTTTTGAATCGACGTTTGATTTTTCGTAATCCTTATAGGTGTAAGTTCATACATGTAATACAATTGTAAAAATATACAAATCCCAGTTTTTATCATATATTTTTGTAATTGCGGGTGCTGCCTCCTCCACATCTCTTAATGCCCCTTTAAACCCTTTTGCATATCAGCTCTTCATTTTATACAAAACAGATTTTTTAGAAACCTTTCCCAACTTTTCAAAGTCTATTTCAGGAATAACTGAACCAATACTAAGCATGTTTGTACTAAGTTAATGCATTTTTCATAGTGATTCCAAATATAGTGATGAAATTAATTAATTTTGCAATTTTTGAAACATTTTGTGAAAATGTGGAACTGTTGTCTGCAGACGACTGCCGCGTGGAAAGTGTAATGACTTTAATCTAATTGACTTGTTAACACACCTTGTTAGAGGAGTGCCACCCCTGTATTGTCTCCTAGTAGTGATATGATATATACATTGGTCACTCAGGGGTACCACTACTCGACAACGCTAAAAGAGGTTACTGACCTTACTATCCTACCACACCTTGTTAGAGGAGTGCCACCCCCGTATTGTCTCCTAGTAGTGATATGATATATACATTGGTCACTCATGGGTACCACTACTCGACAACGCTAAAAGAGGTTACTGACCTTACTATCCTTCAATATGTATTGAAATGGTTGATAAAACGGATGCAATCACAGACCGGGGGAGGGGAGGCACTCATGTATAAAAGTTGTAAGCATATGTGTGAATGCACTCCTAGAAACCACCTTTAGCATAGATTGTCACGGAATGGAAAAAGTGACCCTAAAGGTGCGTTCATACTCACGTCGTTGCGCATCGGCCGATGTCGACGGACATCGATGCATGAGTTCAAGCAATGTCAATATTTGTCCGTCGACGTCGACCGTTACGCAACGACGCGAGAATGAACGCACCTTTAGGAGACGAAAAGAAGAAATAAACCTGTTGTACAGGCAAACAACCTCTCAGGTCGGGTCGGTGGGAGGCCTTTTCGTTTTCTTTCTTATTTTCCTTTGAAAATTACCATAACATTTTTTTTTTTAATCTGTAAACATTTTGCCATTTTGTTAGGTCTGTATTCATTTGCACACACAATTTTATTCACCAATTTCTATAAAAAAAATGGTCGATGGGGCCCGTTCAAGAGGGTTTCTTTTTTTCGTCACCTTAACACTTTCCACGTGGCTATTATTTCTACCATACACAAAACGGATTTTTCAGAAATCTTTCACAATTTTCAAAGTCTATCTCAATGATTCCCGACCCAATACTAGGCATGTTTGTACTTATTTCAATGCATTTCTCATGGTGATTCCAAATATGGTCATAAAATTCAATAATGTTGACATTTTTTAAACATTTTGTGAAATTTTGGAATGTCGTCTGCAGACGCCTGCCACGTGGAAAGTGTTAACAAGAATTTTTCTTAGCAAATCACACCCTTGGACTGGCACAAAGTGTGTCCCTGGATAAGGACACACTGTCTAAAAAGGATGTGAATATATTTTCTCCGTAATTCTAATGTTTATGCAATTTTTTCAGAATGATTTAATCTCAATTTTAAGCTGTTTTATGGTGATCATAGTGATTGTCTCAAGCTACCCTTAGGCGAGGGGAAAAAACCCTGATTTACGGGCTCGACCGACCCACTTTTTGCGTTTTTCATGATATGTTTTTAGACTTTTTTTACAATTTCTTTTCTCAAATCATGTAAAATTGGCCCAAAATTTGTCGGAAAAAAATGTTCACAATTTTTTTTTAAATTTCCTGATTTTGCAGATTTTGGTAACATTTTTTGGTTAAAGAAGTTTAAAAAACAAAAACTGACCGACCAACCCTACTTGACAGGTCCGTCCGCCCGTAAAACAGGGTTGTTGTTTTTTTGTCGCCTTAGCGCAAATTCATATTCGGTAAAAAGACACCCTTATTGTATAAATGGGTGATTTGATACCCTTAGCATATGGGCCTGTGCGTCAAAACACCCTTTTTCCACATTTTCATTCACACGGATGCTTACAACTTTATCTGAGTGCCCCCGGGATTATAGCATGGCAGTAACTCACAGGGCCTCAAGTTTATATTTTATTTTTCAGCTTCTTCTTTCATGCCTCTACTACAACCGTCCTATTCCACAGTCCATTGCATACTGAATTGTATAAAAGGTTGTGAAGAGTGGCAGGATTTGTGTAAGAGGTTGTAATTTTTGTGGATCAGTGTCTCATGAAATATGAGGAAACTTGCAGAGAAATATTACCCTGGCCAAAGCACTTACCAGTCAAATTTAAGAAAAGATGAAATTGATTTGAGTTTCACTTTGCGCAGCTGTGACACAATTTGCTGTATCTTCGTCCTGCAGTGGATGTTCGATGAGATATAAGTGGAGTTTTTAGCCAAATTAATTGCAGGTATATCAGGGAGAATTTCAGGACCATGTATACAATGACCAAATAATTCATACAATTAAAGGGGCATTGAGAGATGAATCTATATACTAAATGAGCAAAAAACATAAAGATAATCATCAACATAGCCCAAATCCCAAATGTCATACAATTCCGACATCACCTTCTTGCCAAATAAGCAAATAACCGGCACTTCCGGGTTGAGATTTGCCGCGAAAGGCCGCATGTAAAACGATAGCATAACTTCCGAATTCAGCACCTAGTTTTAAGAAAATCATGACATTTTATATGATGAACGGCGAATGTTGGTAAACTGTTTCAGATGGTAGCTACATTAGTATATACCTAAGTATTACTTTGATGCCAAAAAACTGATTTCCAGGATAATTGAGGGCGCACTCCCATACGTATCTCTCAATGCCCCTTTAAAGTAGAAATAAAAACACTTTGATCTTTGTTTATGTGTGTCTAAATAGTAATAGTACTAAGAACCCCTTAACCCAAGCACAAGTTTGTTTTACATTATTTTGCTTAAATTGATGTATAACCATAAATATTTATACATTTATTTATAAAATAAGATGCAACAACATTCACTTCCCCACTATACTGACCAGTTCAGTTATTTTAATAACTGAACTGGTCAGTACTTAAAAATAGCTACTTAAAAGTAGTTATAGCCTATATTTGACTCAACATGAGTAAATAAGGCAAATATAAATATTGAGTTATTCATATCATGATGATATGTACAAGTTAAAGGACATTTTGGTACCAAAGTCGATGTTATATCACATTCCTAATTGTTTGAAAGTCACTTTGTCGCAAAACATAAAATACAAATTGTCAAGTTATGGACATGTTAACAAATCAATGGAGTAAATGAAATTAAATACTTCAAAATGTAGTTTAACTCTTTATTTTCCTGAATTTGAGTCTTTGGTTGGATACAAGATCAGAATAAGGATTTTTATAAATTTGAAAGCAAGAGCAACTATTTTTGAAAAGTAATCAACATTTCTACTAAAAATCTAGAGAGGTACATCCCTCAAACAACTAGCTTCAGTGGCATAACCAGAGGGGTGGGGGCAGGGGTGCATCCCCCTTGCCAGAAGCCTTGCCCCCTGATGCCCCCCCCCCCCCCCTGATGCCCCCCTAATGAAATGACAAACTATGTATACCTATGTATACTAAAAAAGGGGTCAGATATCCCCCCTGATACCCCGCCTGTCCCCTACATGCCCGCCCCCCCCCCCCCTCCCCCCACCAAATTGAAGACCCTAGTTACGCTACTGACTAGCTTACATAATATACTTATTCGTTCCTGAAATATAATTAAATTTGATTTCCATTGAACAAATCAAAGACAGGGGAAAACCCTACTCTCTCCCTAAACTCTCTTCATTTCCTTTGTTTTATTCAAGTTGAGATCAATGTTTCATAGCAATAAGATACTGATCATGATATTCAATCATCCCGGGGGAGGGGGATCATCCCGGGGGAGGGGGACAAGGGGGGGGGGGGGCAGACAACTATAATGCTATAAGCATGCATGACCAACAATTTTTCAGACGTTCGCTAAACACATTTTCTCCTTAAGCAAGAAATACACCATAAATGAGTATTTTGCATGTTAAACAAGTATGCCTATAATTGCACCAAAAGGATAAAAACATAATGAGTATCACATCATTTCCCTTTAACAGTTTGGTAAGGATTACTTTTAAAGCAATATTATGTGATCTTTTTCAAGTTTTTACACATATCTTTTTCTCTCTCATAGTGATGTTTGACTATCAGGAAAGACTTTCATGAACTCATAAATCTATTTTGACTGTATTTGTGATGTGATCTGTGAAGCATTTTTCATATTGGAGATATTTATATCATAAGAAAGCTAAAACTCTGCTGATTACAGAACTGTTTCGATCATTTTTCAACGATCACTACCAACTAAGGTTATGAGTGAATGATGGTTGTGATGTCATAAAAAGCTACAAAACAAGAAATCATGAAAACAGGCAAAAAAAGATTCATAATTCAATAGATTAACATTAAGGTTAATAATAAAAGTGACTTAAGTTTTTGAAGGTGTAATTTCATGAAAGATGATGACACAAAGTATTGGAATTTAATTTTCTTTAAAAAAAATCTTTAAAAAAACCCAACTTATTTTTCTTTTCTTTTTTAAATTTTGCCCATAATCCCTAGTTCACATTTTGCGACATCCGATGGGTTTTCACAGATCGCATCACATTTTCTGTTACAGCACATTACTAAATTATAATGAAAATCTGCTTCCAATTTAAGGAAAGGGGGCAAGAAATAAAAGTGAACCGGTAAAACTGCCAGGCTGTAAACTTTTGAGAATTGTCGCCGCCGAGTGAGAAACTAGCGAGGGAGCATTAAACGGTGCGATAAATCAAGCTCGATAACGGACAGTACCAATCTCTACCAGGACATACCCACAATTTTGGTCGTGTGTTTAAAGTAAGCAATCCTTAAAAAATAACTTGCCAATAATTAAAATACAGTACAAACAAGCCTAGCATTGGTTCAGTAACCCTTGAGTTGATATTTTCATAGGCATGCATAGACAACACAAGCGGGAAGGGGGCTCACATCATGTGGGGGACAACCCCCTACCAAATTACAAGTGACAAGTTGTTAACGTCATTTGGACCATCTTAGTATTAAAATTGCCAATTTGTGTGCGCTCTATGCAAATTAAGAAAAATGTCGAAGAAAAAAAAAAGGAAACAAAGTTTCTTAATTCTAACTCCACCCGCCCCCCCCCCCCCCCCCACTTTTTTCAGACAATTTTTACGCAAGGTCGAAAAGTGCCCCAAAATATCGCAGCGACCCCCGGGATTTGAACAAGGGACATCCAGCCAGTATATAGACTGGTCCATTTGTTCAGCGAAAAACTTCTACGCCGGGGTGATACAAACAAACTCTGTCGTGGTATGACAGGGTTAGGATTATGCTTGAATAAGCTTGGTTTCTCGCATAAGATGGCTCACATCATGTGGGGGGACAACCCCCTACAAAATTACAGGCGATGCATTTTTAATGTAATCTGGACCATCTTAGTGTTAAAATTGCAGATTTGTGCGCGCTCCACGCACATTTGTTCAAATACTTCATCAATTTAAGCTGGGGGGGGGGGGGGAATATTTAATCTCAGCTCATTGAACTAGAACAAGTAGGTCATATCTCACATCCGTAATCTGTTACAAATTTTCCTTCATAATTGTAAAATGTTCTTATTTTCAGCCAAATTAATATTTTGCCCAAATGTTATACTTCTTTTTTGTCCAAATACATATTCATATATACATAGGCTAAAAATAGCTGAGAAGAACATAACACATCAAGCAACTACGCTCTCAGTTAAGTGTTTTGATAGATTTACCTATGTATTAGGGCCACAGTCAGACCCCTGGGGGGACCTTCTTGACCCAGAATATGATCTTAAGTGATGTTTATTTTTATATCACTTTTAACATTTATGAATAATCTATGTATAACATCTCCATCATAGTCTGCCTTATAAAGTTCTGCATTGTCTCCTAAGGCAGATTACATTATGACTTTCAAAATATTGTATGTCATAGGGTGAAAGTTTGCCTACGTAAAAAGAAGTGATACTTTCACATGCAGAGGGGTTTGTCTTTGCTACTTTAAAATTGTTGACAAAATGAAATAAGGCAATCTAGACAAAACAAATTTGTAGGCCTACTATGGCTCTTCGGACTTGTTTTTTTATGTATTTTTTACTCTTTTTCCATCTTCAAAATGTTTTTTAAATGTTTTGAAATTTTTTTGAAAATTGCAAAACTGTTAAAACAGTTTTGCAATTTTCAAAAATGATACAACAAATATTTCAAGATGACCAACATTTTTCACATTTTTTTCTTCAAAAATGTTCAAGACAATTTTAGAAAATCTTGAGAAAAGTCTTAAAACTCAGAAAGTCTTGAAACTCAGGTAAATTATTGTACTATGGCTTTTCGGACTTGTTTTTTATCTGTATTTGTTTTCTCTTTTTCCGTCTTCAAAATGTTGAACAGTTTTGCAATTTTCAAAGAAGATACAACAAATATTTCAAGATGACCAAAATTGTTCACATTTGTTTTCCTCATAAATGTTTAAGACAATTATAGAAAATCTGGAAAAAAGTCTCAAAACTCAGAAAAATATTTTGTTTTGTATAACATCCCAATCATTGCCTTATAGTGATATACTCTCAATTGTCTCCTTAGGCATGTTACATTATGACTTTTAAAATATTGCATGTCATAGGGTGAAAGTATGCCTCAAGTAGAAGGATTCAAAACATGGTAGTTTCACCCGCAAGGGGCTTGTCTGTGCTAGTTAAGTTGTAGACATAGACCTGTTATATGGTACCGACTTTGAGTATAGCAGTAGCATGTGCAGAATTTCCCTGGAGGGTGTTGGCGTGGGGGGGGGGGGGGGAGGTTCTCCATTCCTCTGAATGACTTGACACCATTTTGCTAGGTTACCTATTCCTGAAAACAGGCGCGCATAGGGCATGAAATGTTGTTGATATGTACCAGAATCTCGCTATTAAAGTACTCTTGGGATTTTAATGGGCTTCCGCACACAAATTTGCTATTTTTATACAAATTTGGGTTTGATTCCCCTGCCTTGAAATTGGATAGAAATGAAGTAAAACCCTTTAATTCCTCTGAATTGGTGCAATTCCCCGAATGATAGTCAAGGGTGGTGGGGGGGGGGGGGGTGGGGGGGGGTGGGGGGGGGGGTGGGGGGTGGGGGGGGGGGGGGTGGGGGGGGGGGAGGACCACTATATTATGGTGGGTCACTGTTGAAAGACACCCATGCTCTAATATTGGCTGTTTTTATAAAACCTTTGTACAGGTTCTTGCATACTGGCATTGTGGCTGACAAGAAAAACCCTTAAAGGCATATTATTCTGAGTGTTTTGTTTTGTTTTTTGTAATGTAATGGACACAGTGTTTTATGCCGTTTAAAGTGTTTCCGGTTATGATCGCAACTGTCACTAGAATAGTACGGAATGCTTATGATGAAAATCAACAAAATATGTTGACAAATTCCTTTAAGCTGGATGTTTCGATCACTTTACCTTTTTTACCATCAACATATTTTGATATCAGAAGAAACCCCATATTTTTCTCATTATTTAATCATTTCAATGTTTGGGCAAGATATGTTCCATTTTAGACCAAAATGCAGTGAATTACTGCCAAAGGTGGTTAACCACCCATTCAGTTTGTGTACTACTCAATGGGCAAATTTCATGTCACCCTGTGCTTCTAAAATAAAAACCATTTGAGTTGTGCAACTCAAAGTTTGGAATACACCTATTTTAAGGATGACCCGTCAAGTAGAATAGAAAACACCAAGTAAAATTGGGTCAGCAATCGAAAAATCTACCTTTAAATGGAATTAGATTTCTATTGTGATTAGTATTAGTTCTGTAATGTTTTTTACTGGATTTATGAGTCCAGCAATGTCTTTCCTGATAGTGAAACTTCATTATAACAGAGAGAAAAAATATGTGTAACATTTTTTTAAAAGATCGCATAAGGCAAAGAAAAAAGAAAACTCTGTTTTACGGGCCCGACCGACCCACTTTTTGCGTTTTTCAAGAACTTTTTTTAGATTTTTTTCTTCTCAAATCATGTAAAATCAGCCGTTTTTCAGTGGAAACAATTTGTTCACAATTTGTTCTTAAAATTCCAGATTTGGGCAGATTTTGGTTACATTTTTAGGTAAGAAAATTAAAAAAATTAATAAAAAAACCCCGACAGGTCCGTCCGCCCGTAAAACAGGATTTTTTGTTTCTTCGTCGCCTAATATTGCTTTAATTTATCTTGTTGCTGGTGCAACGTGATATATCTGAATAACCTCTCACTCCCTCTCTCTCTCTCTCTCTCTCTCTCTCTCTCTCTCTCTCTCTGGATGTGTAAAAGTGAAATTTAAACAACATTTAAAATTGTGTAAATTGACAGAGCAAAAAAAAAAATTAAGTGCACGGAAATGAACACTTGATACAGCATGATGCACAAGCAGGTAGATGATATTCAGTGCACTCACCAGTCAAGTGCAAACAAATATATAGAGCGTAACAAAATACCAGCAATGGGTAATCCGGGGGAAGGGGTTGGCAGTATAAATGCCTATTGGGAACATGCCGCTGGCATAATCAAGGTCATAGTATTTTTTTTTTTTTTTTATTTAAAAAAAAAAAATTGGGGGTAGAGGGGGCAATATCCATGCATTTTTTGGCCAATTGGAGGGAATAATGGGTTTTGCAGCCTTCTTGTAATGCATGTGGGGACTACACACTCACCTGCCCCTGCTCTAGCTATGCCACTGTATGGGTCAAAAATCAACCTTCTGGTATGAAATTGTCACTTTTGTCTTTACATTTTGTTGTATAAACATCTAGGTAGTTCTTTCTTGTTGGTATGCAGCCAAGGTGTAAGAAGGAAAGCGGTTTGTTTATAACACTGTTTGCTTTGTTTATAACACTGTTTGCTATCTACTGGTGCTATCTACTGAAGATAGCATGTTTGCTATCTACTGAATATAGCATGTTTGTTATCTACTGAAGATAGCATGTTTGCTATCTACTGAAGATAGCATGTTTGCTATCTACTGAAGATAGCATGTTTGCTATCTACTGAAAATAACACTGTTTGCTATCTACTGAAGATAGCATGTTTGCTATCTACTGAATATAGCATGTTTGTTATCTACTGAAGATAGCATGTTTGCTATCTACTGAATATAGCATGTTTGTTATCTACTGAAGATAGCATGTTTACTATCTACTGAAGATAGCATGTTTACTATCTACTGAAGATAGCATGTTTGCTATCTACTGAATATAGCATGTTTGTTATCTACTGAAGATAGCATGTTTGCTATCTACTGAATATAGCATGTTTGTTATCTACTGAAGATAGCATGTTTACTATCTACTGAAGATAGCATGTTTACTATCTACTGAAGATAGCATGTTTGCTATCTACTGAAGATAGCATGTTTGCTATCTACTGAAGATAGCATGTTTGCTATATACTGAAGATAACACTGTTTGCTATCTACTGAAGATAGCATGTTTGCTATCTACTGAAGATAGCATGTTTGCTATCTACTGAAGATAGCATGTTCACTATCTACTGAAGATAGCATGTTTGCTATCTACTGAAGATAGCATGTTTACTATCTACTGAAGATAGCATGTTTACTATCTACTGAAGATAGCATGTTTGCTATCTACTGAAGATAGCATGTTTGCTATCTACTGAAGATAGCATGTTTACTATCTACTGAAGATAGCATGTTTACTATCTACTGAAGATAGCATGTTTGCTATCTACTGAAGATAGCATGTTTGCTATCTACTGAAGATAGCATGTTTACTATCTACTGAAGATAGCATGTTTGCTATCTACTGAAGATAGCATTTTTACTTTCTACTGAAGATAGCATGTTTACTATCTACTGAAGATATCATGTTTGCTATCTACTGAAGATAGCATGTTTACTATCTACTGAAGATAGCATGTTTACTATCTACTGAAGATAGCATGTTTGCTATCTACTGAAGATAACATGTTTGCTATTACTGAAGATAGATAGCATGTTTGCTATCTACTGAGATAGATAGCATGTTTGCTATCTACTAAAGATAGCATGTTTGCTATCTACTAAAGATAGCATGTTTGCTATCTACTGAAGATAGCAAATGAGAAACAGATGATGTCCAGTCGGGCTTTGTGTATGTGAGTGATAATCAGAAGGGGTGTAGCAATTCCTGTTTGTAATCTCTCTTACGCTTATGAAAATGGAATAATAAAAAAATGGTGTTAGGCAAAATAAAACAATAAGATTTATCTTCTATGTGGTCTTTTCATTTGTTTCGATATTTAGGTAGGAATTGCGATTATAGCTAAGTCATCACAATTGATGTTTAAATCATTATAAATTATACATTTTACCAAATGTATCCATACATAGACAACTATGACAAATTTGATAACTTCTTAAAAATGTTTGTGAGTGTTAATAAATTATGAATTTGGTCTGAAATAGCATTATAATAGGCCTGTAGAGGGTTTGTTTAGGATTTTCAAATAAAAAATGCCAAAATGTTGCGAAAAATTGTAAAATATTAAACATTCCAGGACCTATATACCCGAAACAGAATTTCTCCCTAAAACTGGGTTGTTATACACCAAGAAAGAGTGGTTCAGATCTACAGTTTGAAGTCTAAACCCAGAGGTTGATCCCTACCCAAACAAAATATGAGGAACCCCCTCCCCCTGAGAGCGATCGAGCGCTACTACTAGATGCAGCGTGTAAAATACATGTATCCAAGCGTGAACTCAGGATTGTCATAAAAAACAATTACCTGATTATGTCTATGTTCTTTCCTGTGCTCGCTTCCATTCTGAATAGGGTATCCGATTACTGGATCTAATTGTAAGTTAATTGAAAATACAGGAGCGAAGAAAGTAGTGTGTAATAACCGTGGGTGAATAAGGCATCAAGCTTGTTTTAGAACAGGTTTAATATTATCAATGATGCTATGACCAGATATGATATTTGGTGTTAATCCTGTTATCCATGAGCTAAGTCTAAAGATAAATGAGAAAATTCTATAAATTCCTTAATGTGGCAGTTCGGTTGTTACACAGGTATTTTTATTTTTGATGTGAATAAAAGATAAGTGCACCAATAACCGTGTATGTTATAAATACTGTTTTATCTTGATGATAAAATAGAAGAGATTTTGTTCATATGCACTTATTAAATGATACTAGAGGTCGTGCATGGTTTTATTGACAAAATATTTGAACCTGTGTCCTTCGCCATATTATCATGGCGTGTTGTCCCGGGGGGGTTACTCGGATATGGTTTGGTCGGGGTGTGCCGCTGGAGATTCAAACCCCTACCCATTTTTAGGGTGATTTTGGAAAAATTAGTACCCATTTTTAGGGGTTAAGCTTCATTTTAGACCAAATTTTCGCAATTTATCAGGAAAATAGACCACATTTTCTCGAAAAAATACGGAAAAAAACCCGCGAAAATAGACCCATTTGTAAAAAGTGACCCCATTAGAGCGGCACAACCCCGTATACCGTCTTAGGCGAGTACCCCGCCCAACCACCCCCCCCCCCCCCCCCCCCCCCCCCCGGGCGTGTTGTAGTCCATTCAAAATAATGTTGCAACCAACCTGTGATAACAATAAGAGGTTTTCATTTGGGTGTATATGTGGGGTGAGTGCATGCTTCTGTTGAATGCAGTGGAGTTTGCCACCATCAATGGGTAACTACTAGTAGGGGAGAGCGGGGGAGTGTTTGCCCATTTTCATTTGAAATGGCCTAGAGACGTCAATTTAAAGATTGAATGGACCTTGACATTACATGAAAGATTGGTATCTTGACTACATAGGACCACAATTGCAGTATAGTGGGCCTTACTGAAAAGGAATGAGTAAAGGATAAAGACAGGTGTCAAAAATGGTAAACTTGCCAGACCCCGGCAGGTTCGTCCATATGCCAGGCAAATTCGCCGTGGGCTCATTCATAATTAGGCTTCATAAAGTAGTATGTATCAAATAGATATACACATTTGTTATGCAATGTGATTTTTTCCAATATCATTAGGGAGTCCAACATTTAAGGGTGGGGTCATTTTAAGGGTGGGTGTCATTTTTGCGGAATATACTCGTTTAGAATTTAAGATTTTAATAAATACCACATTAAAATATTATCTTCGATTTTTAGTGCTTATTCCAAATAGCTATGTCTCGTCCGGACTTTTTAAAAAATCAGTGAGGGCGGCAATGAGTGTTTCTCGCATCTTTTTCATTGAAATATGGTTGAAAATGATGGACAAACTCACATACAACAAAGACAGGTATGATTTTTGATTTTATGAACTTTTTTTGGAATTTTGAAGGAATTTTTGAAAATAACAAATAAAAATAATATTGGAGCGGATTTATAAACACAGATCGTGTGATTTATAAACACAGCGTGAATAGATAGATAGATAGATTCATATTTTATTTCACAATGGTTCCCAAAGGCCAAATTACAGGAAATATTACATTAAAATTGCACATAAATTAAAAACATTAAAACATTTAAATTAACATGATTTAAATATGGAACATCTATATTATATGTACACTAAAACATGCCTACATTTTAAGAGTATATACAATTAATAGAAGATTTTAAAAAGAGACATACCAATTATAAAGAGGCAAAGCAAGCCGTTCAGCGGGTTTTTAAAAATTATAAATACAAAATATTGGCACACAATCTTATTGCATATTCAATAGTGACACAAAGTAAGGGATTGGAACCCGGGGGGGGGGGGGGGGGGGGGTACTCAGCCGCACATACCCGTATGGCCAATATACGGGGATTTGAAGTGTGAAAGGTGACGTGACGTGAGTATTCAGTACAAGCCGATGAATCGTACACTTACCCAAAACTTGTTCACTTCAAAGGTAGGAATTGATGGCATGCCAGATTTCTTTTTTATTGCCAGCATCAGCATCGCGGATCAGCACAAATAAGTCATCAACTACAGTAATTCTCGGGTTTCGCGGATTTGTTTTGTAATAAGGGTCACTTACAATTTTCTCCATTTACAGATACGTACAAAGCGTACATAACAGTGGGAGGGTAAAAAGATAACCTAAGCGTATGTTACTTAAATGGCCATCTTGAGAGGCGGGCATTTTTTTATCAAGCCATGAAATTTTCACCATATATTGCGGACATACTCGAGGGGGGGGGGGGGAGAGGTAAAAGTTACGTACGCTCTGTACGTATGTGAAAATGGCGATAATTTTGGACGCCCCCTAAAGCGATTTCAGATTTTACTTATGTATACTTACTCGTCGACCTATTGCTTTTGCTTGACCTTTTGCTAATTATTGTTTGTTTTTATTTATTTGACCCGATAACCTTTAAAGAATATCACGATACAATTGAATAAATCCATGTTGGTTATAATTGCCTTTATTACATTGTGGCACTACATTGTGGCAATACATAAATGTCTGATTCCGGCATGGGGTTGTGGTCTCTCGCTAGAGTATTTCCAGATAGTCTGGCTCGCCTCCTGCGACATTGTTATTTGTTTGAGGGGTCGATTTTTCCAAATCGATATATTGTGGATCATCTGTGTTGTCTTTAGGATCAGGGGATAGTTCACGACTATCTGCGTATGAATATTTGTTGTCATCATCACGGTTGTGAGGTTGTACATCAATGTAATTGTAGTCTTCATCTTGGCTGTCGTCCTGGGGTGAGATCTTGGTGACATCTTGGCTGTCGTGCTGGGGTGAGATCTTGGTGACATCTTGGCTGTCGTCCTGGGGTGAGATCTTGGTGACATATTGCTGTGGTGTGTTGGTCTTCAGTTCTTGGTAAACCTGGGAAACTGGTGCCCGATTTCTTCGATCTCTAGACAACCCTTGATATTCCTCCGATGTAACGCCATCATTCAGTATTCCATCACCGTATATCTCGTTTGAAAATTCACCTGTATAATGAAAGGTGACATTGTTATAGATAAACCTGCTGACACTTCACTGGCTCCATTACCAGATAAATTAAATGTACTGATAAACTACTAGGACTGTTGCTCAAGACCTAAACAGAAACACACACCCAGTTGAATTTGTACGACAAGGATTGCTTACATCGTGCAGTTATTGTCCGTTTTACTATGCTGCACACATGGGGAGCTCATAATTGGTGCATGACCTCTCCTAAACGCTCTGTACCACAGGTATACGAGGATTGCAAGTTATTTTCGTTTTAGCCAAACTATTTACTCAAATTCACCAAAACCCTCGCCATCTCATTAAGTATTTACTTTTCTTTCTTATATCCAATTTTATAAAGAAAAGTTGGCCGGAACAATAGCGGTTCTCTATTTTTGTACACAGATGTAAGGAATAACGGGCCAATTTGTGTCCATGTATAGCCAATGGCTAAATTGACTCTTAAGATCAATATGAAGACCGCTATATTAATAATAATAATATAATAATCAGTATTTATATAGCACCTTTTCCAAATGGCTCAAAGCGCTGTGATTTTGCTGCTGGTGAATCATCAGAATCATGTCGCATCAACTAGGGTGCTGCCAATTTCCAGCGCAAACCTATCCGCAGTTAGATTGTAACATCCACCATTTTTCAATGCAGCTCCCCAAATACCTTTGGGTCAAGGAAGTTTTTGATAACCGAAACAGCTGATCACAGATTTTGAAAGCAGGAGGAAACCGGAGTACCCGGAGATTAGGGCGTAGTTTACAAACGGCTTGTCCTAAAGACCTGGAACTCTTTTTAAAGTCTTGCCAAGACCCTCATTTATTCGCATGTCAAAAGGGAATCCGATAAGACGAAGGACATTTAGCGGTCGATTTAATATGTAAATGCTACGAAAGGGCCCACATATATCGCTATCGAAAATAAAAAACTTCCATTTTCCAAAATGTACGCCCGACTGCGCTGACTTGTGTGCGTGGACTTCGGAGCATTCGATAGGTGATAATTGGTATTCTATTGTTAACTTATTGACAGTAACCATCAAGTACAAAAGGTGTTATTTAAATAACAATGTATCTCTCCCGAAAATTTCTACACGCAACATTTATCAAGAGTTTTTTCTTGCAACAAGGCTTTAATATCGATAAATTTATCTCTAAAATAATACATATAAGTATGAAATTCAGATGATCATCAAGCAGAGAATATACTTTTTCTGAATCTACAATTATTTTCTCTACATATCATTCCTATTTTCCACAAGGGCAGTGTTAAGATGCTATCTCAAAATAAATTTACGATACTCAAAGCCGTGCCGTTTTTTTCTGGCACAAATTTTAAAACCGGTTTAACACTATTTAATCTAGTTTTAACTGCAAAAGGTTGCGAGGCAATTTACATGGACTGTAACTGCACGATGTTTAATAACGACAACAATGATGGTTGAGAATGTAACATGCCAAAATATTTCAATTGATTTTAACAGACCAGTAACCAGGACTTTAAGTTTGTTTCCGGCAATTTATGCTGAATGTTGAGCCATATTGCTTTTTAATGGCGTTGAAATGGCTCACAGAAGACGTATTTGCTCAAGTTTTTACTTTGTGTTCATTATGTACAAGTAGGCCTTTAACCCTAACACTCTTGAGTACTACGAATTGCAGCGTGCTTGTGTCACTCGGCTTGGCAGTTTTTCGATGAAATAATGGCCCCAGGGTATATACAGGGCGGAATATACTCCGCCATGTATGGTTTCCCCCCGTGGCCTAGCGGTAGATCGTCTGCCTCTGAACCAAGAGGTCCGGGGTTCGAGCCCCGGGGAAGAGGGGGCACCTTTTCCCCTCGCTATTTGGCCGCAAACAAATTCTTTGGAAAAGTTGCCTCGGGGGTTAGGGTTATGGCCCAACTTTTCGTCTTTGACCCTGATTCAATGATTCACTGAAATAATAACTCACCTCTATTAGCTCCTTTTTGCCTTCTATCAGTCAAATCTACATTGGACTGCGACCTCGCTCTGTTGAATTTGTAAACAATAAATAATGAAGATTTCTTTTATCATGGGGTTTACGACAAGGATTGCTTTTTAATAACGACAACAATGATAGAGAATGTAATATGCCAAAATATTTCAATTTATTTTGAAATTCTCTGGCGGATGAAAGTGATCCAGATCAAGATCCTGGGGTCAAATCTGATGATCTGCATAATTTCCACTGCAATAAACTGTAGCACCTTTTGGCGATACATATGTATTTCATCTTTCTCAGCTGGACAGACACAGAAAAGCTAGTTATACAGTCTAGCATCTGCTGTTCGCAGATTTTATTTCACAAAAAAACAATGCAAGCCATAGTGTTGAATAGCATTGAAATATACCATTGGTTTCCCGATTGGTTTCTATTCAGTGGACCGTGGGTAGAGGACAAGCGTGTAAGAAGAAGTCTACCAAAATTTTGAAATCAGAATCACACATAAAATTATTTCTCCCCAATTTTTAAAACTAAAAATGGTCGGTCGAGCCCGTAGAATGGTGAGGGGGGAGCAGGAGGGAGGTCGTCGCCTTACGAAAAGAAATGCAGAATAGTAGCTAACCTTTTTCGTTTCGCTAAAATTCGACGGCTGCATAGGATAAGTGCAACTACTATCAAAACGAGAAGCACCACAATAGCTACTGATGTTCCCACGATTAACGGAACACGACCTGATTCCTCAGTGCTGTCTGACATATCTGTATCAAAATAGTAGAATTAGTAATTTAATATCATGATTATGATATAATTTAGTATTTAGGCCAAACAAAGAAGGTCCGTCTCAGAAGCCCGCCCGCATTGGTATGTGAAATGAGCTACGGCGCGTAGGTCTATGCGCTGGGGGCTAAAAAACTTTTTTTTAAATTTTTTTTTTAAAAAAGTTTAAAAAAGTTCTCCGTAAGCTTGGATAAGCAACAAACAAAAAATAGCAAAAAAAAAAAAATCGCACACCTCAGCCTATTTTCTAAAAAAACCAAAAAAACCCACAGCACTTAGCTTTTTTGCACAATGTTTCTGAGACAGACTTTCTTCTTTGTTTGGCCGTATATGTGCAATTACAAAGTATTTAAAATTAGAGCATTTTTAGCTTTTTAGCAATTCATCCAATTCGAATTACTATACGTTTCGACTTCTTACTAAACAACCGTAGACGTACCATCATCAGCTGCCCTACTGCCAATGCGCCAATTTCAGTGCTTCAACTTATAAGACGTTCCTCTTTCTTCATAGTGTTTTAATTTTCTGCGAATCCAATTTTCCCTCTTTGGTGAATCATTTAGTTTTGTTATTTTTTTAATCAATGATACTCATCATAGTATAACATCAAGGATGATAAAACTCTGGTAAAACTAGCCATTTAAGGTTTCAGCAGGCGTATATGTGAATCAAGGGACTGCTGAAAATTACAATTCAATTCAATTCAATTCAATTTTATTATAAAATAACATCGTGGCCAAAGGCCAAATTGCGCATTTTTTACAATATATATCAAAAATACATATAAATACATGATAAAACAGCAATAACATATAAAATACATAATTATGATTGCAAATCCCACACAAAAATCATAAAATCCCTTAAGAATCCAACCACACACCACACACATTTTACAAGCAAAAGAAACAAAACATCCTCACACCACAAGTATACACTCAGCCCTCCACACACCACACAATTCGACAACACATGTATCAACTAAGCATGCACTCATACACAAACTCACCCCCTACCAAACAACATTGCACATGAATAATACTGAATGTAGATGATTCTCTGGATTAGGAATGAAGAAACGATCACTAGGTGTTAGGCCTATATTTATAGATGTCGATGGTAAAAGAAAGGCGTGGAATCATTGGTGTCATTTAACGTTCTGTTGCATGGGTAGGGGAGATGCAGGAGAGTTGAGCAAATTTTTATATTTTGTGTCACCATATGCGGAAGAAAAGTACAAACTTTAGAGTGTTGTTTTCGTTGTGAAACAATAAAAGTTAGGATAGCAGTTAAGGCTTATAAAAGGTTTGAAAAAATTGGTAAAGTGGCTCAACTCTCCCTACATACAGTGAGAGATGAGCCACCATTTCAGGAGAGTTGAGCCAGCATGATAAGTCAATTGCTGGTGAAAAAAACAAAATCATATTTTTCAACTTTTGATTTATTAATCCTTAAAGTAAATATGGAGCTCAATTGTTATTATCATGGTACAAAATAACATGTTCTCTCATTTATTATACATTTTTCACCTTTAGTCCAAAAATCAAAATGTTACTACATGTTTTCCCTATGCTCAACTCTTCCCGTGACCAATGGCTCAACTCTCCTCATGGTGACCATTTTGTAAATAACCCAATCCTGTCTTTTGGTAGTTTACAATAGTTCTCTAAAAAATAATGGTCATATACACCCCCTTCAATACACAAATTACCGCCATTATAGTCTAAGTCTTGCTATGGGAAAAAAGACAAAACATTTATTTTTCTATTTTTCACTCAAAAGTGACAAAATAAATCTTTAGGTATCTTTGATACTGAGCACACATGACATTAGAGTTTAACACTAAGAATGTCTTATTGATGCTATATAACAATATATGCCAATATAAATTTTAGTAAGTTAGGGAAGACGTCAAAACTCGACCGCCCGTTGACCGCCGGTTACGGGCGGTTCCGCCCGGTTCTTTCAGGTCAAATGTTTTACTGGTATATGAATATTCGCGCATGCAACACTGACCAACTGCCGGTTGACTTAATGCTGTAACCGGACCAATTTACACTATCAATCTGTTACTTTGCGGTCATAATAGCTCTCTCTATAATCGTTCTATTAAAAAAAAAACATTCATAGACTTTCGGTATTGATTTTAACAAGTTAATTGAGCTATAAACAGATTGAAAAAGCCAACCCCAGCGAAAATCAATAGCTGTAATTGTACTGGTTCTCAATTGAGCCCATTACTTCAAGATGTTATTGCTCACGCGTGTGACGAGGCACTATCAACCGGTCGTGTTCACCAGAGTGTAAATATTTGACCTCATTATGTGTGTATATTATAACAGACGACACGTTTTGTGAGAACCGGGCGGAACCGGCCGTAACCGGCGGTTGCCGGGTGGTCGAGTTTTGACGTGATCCCTTACTACTTTTCGAGTTATAGGGGTGGCTCAACTCTCCCTGTGGCTCAACTCTCCCACATCTCTTTCTAATACTCACCGCGCTCCTCACATCGTTTCCCAGTAAATCCAGATGGACATTTACACAAAATACCGTCTATGAGACATGTTCCACCATTATAACACGTGCTGACGGCGCAAACCTCTGAAAAGTAATATTTTTATTGACTCATTAATATTCATGACAAATTAAGAAGATAATATGAATTCCCCCCCCCCCCCAAAAAAAAAAGAAGAAACAAATTATGATGCTTGAGCCACCACTGCTAACGAATCTTTTCTCCTTCATTTCGTCCAAAAACAATCAGTCAATTTACTTTTCGTCAAGTACTATGTTATTCGCGCAGTGATTATTATTGTATAGAAAACAGTCTTCTATTCTATAATGAACAAGCATCAGTTTGGTCGTCTATGGAACAAGCTATTGATTATTTTCACTAGCGAATGATGGTGTTTGTTTACATTAAATTTATATAGTTCTTCATCTTCATAACAATTCATGTTTGTTGCATATTATGATCATCGGATTTTCTACAAAACCGGATAAATTGAGACAAGTCAAAATCTACACAGTGAAATCCCACATAGGCATTTGCCTCCTTATATAGTCATGATCTCAATCGGCATAAATCAGGGTCAAATTTAAGGGGGGACTTAAGGAAGTTTTTTGTTGAATTTTGTTAGTGCTGTAATTATTGAACCATGACTCAAATGTATATAAAAGTATACCTTTTTGGAAAGGAAATGGATCAGAGAATCCAAATTTGGCATCAATTTTGACCAAAAATGTTGTTTTTTGGAGAAAATCACAAAAAAATCACTTTTTTGACCCAATTTTTTTTAACAAAGCTAACAAACATAATTTTGAGTTAAAAATGCCCAAATTACTTGATGATGATGTTAAGACACTAATGAAGGGACGATTTTTTTTTTTTAACCTAATCCAATATTTTTTGAAATTTTGACAAAAAAGTGTTAAAAAAAATAAAAAATCAATTTTTCAATTTTTTTGGCTTTTGGTCAAAATTCTCAAAAATATTAGATTAGGTTTAAAAAAAAAAAATCTTCCCTTCATTAGTGTCTTAATATCATTATAAAGTGATTTGGCCATTTTTTACTCAAAATTATTTTTGTTAGCTTTGTTCAAAAAGATTTGGGTCAAAAAAGTGAATTTTGTGATTTTCTCAAAAAATCTACTTTTTTGGTCAAAATTGACGCCAAATTTGGATTCTCTGATCCATTTCCTTTCCAAAAATGTATACTTTTATATGCATTTGATTAATAGTTCAATAATTACAGCACTCACAAAATTCAAAAATTCAAATCAAAAACTTCCTTAAGTTCCCCCTTAAAACATACCTATTACAGAAGCCTGGCAAAAACGGTCGTAATCCTCTGGACATGTATATCTATGTGAACAAGCAGTGCAAGTTTGGTCACTTGTTGAGGGAGCTAGAATGTTCTTGTGGCAAATACAAAAATTGATTCCTGAGTCAGACCACTGGTTAGGCCCACTTTGCCAGCACTCGCTACCTGATGTACCACATCCATATCCCACTGAAATCATAGAATAGAATTTAAATTGATGATCTTTTCTACAGCGTGTCCCAAAAAAATGGGTCCAAAACTTTCAGAGCTTATAACTTAAAATATGGGAAATATAGATGCTTCATGTTTTGGAATATAAAAGTAAATATATCTGACATTATTTGGTTAAATTATAAGACCAATTAGTTGTATGGTTTTAGAAATACAAAGCTTTGCATACAGTGTGGTCAGAAGTTCAGAACCCGTTTTTTTCCATGAACCGTCCATGCAAACCTATGATTTTTTGTAGAAAAATCAATAAATAACCTTCTGAGACACTGCCATCTTTGAAGCAGTTCAAGAACCATATCTTCAAAATTGGAAACCAGCCGTTAAGGGGTTTGGTACACGCGCCTCAATACGCGCTGTCTTTCAGCTGAAATGTTGTCGAAATCTTTAAAGCGACATTCTTTTCACTACGCGTGCGTTAAATTCACGATTGCGTGAACTGTGAGACGCGCGCATATTTCAAATTGACCACGCGCAAGATTGCTCGCGTATATGCGTGTAACGTTAAAACATTCGTGCGGAATCTTCAAAATGAAGGATACCGGCCGAAAACTCATTGAAAATTATCCGTTTTAGCGGACTATTCTGTCGTCAGGGGGTAAGTAATAAAAGAGTCAATACTATTAGGAGACGATTGCCGGGGCTGGCAATTACAGAGAAAAATGATATGGAAAAACCACGGGTTAGTCTTGTTTTGCAAAGTATATTGTCACACTTTGCGGAGTAAACAGATATAACTAATCAAAATGGTATGACATTACAGATAAACTTTCATAAACCTTTATAATTTAGAGACATTTGAAAATCCCAGGGTCATTCATTTTTATTAACTAAGGCAAGGTTATTATTATTTTACTTTTATATCATTAAATCATGCGCTGAAATTCCATTTGTCTATCTATACGTATACTGCTAAGCCCTTTCATTATACATCCAATTTTGAAAACCAAATAAATTGGAATTTCATTTGCAGGTTTTAAAAATAAAACATGGCCCCTTTTCCCTTTCTTCCCCCTTTTTCTCCTCCTTCGTTCCTTTTCTTTACATTTCTTCACCTCTTCCCGATAGTTTGAGCTGTCCTTCCCGGTCAAATCCGCCCCGCCCCCGAGATACGCTTATCATGCTTATCATTGCATGTTTCATGCAATGGTGAATTACTGCAAATGGCGCGTGTTAACCAGTTTGTGCACGAGGGGAGAGCGGGCTAGTCCGCCTTTGGGGTGAGTCCGTCCACCACGTGTTTCTCATCACGTGACTGATGAAAAAGTATCAGACTGACGACTGGTGTAATTTGGTTGCACCGGTCATAGCAAAGTAAATATTAAAACTTCAGAACTGGATACATCTCACAGTTGTGCAGTTGATCAAACGTAGGCCTCTCCTTAGAGATAATTAATGAAAAGAATCTTTGAAGTAATTTGGATTTGAGCAAACAATCATGTTCTAATGTTCACTTAGAATTTGAATGTGGGGAAAATTTACCAAACACTTTACTCTGTGCCCCCCCCCCACCCACCCCACCCCCTCCCATCACCACATCTGCGCCGCCTATGACCGTACTTACCCCCCCCCCCTCCTCCCCCTCCTCCCCCTCCTTCTCCTCGTCCTCTTTTTATTATTTTTTTAAAACTCTTTGGTGGGGGGGGGGGAAGGGGCATGGGCTGATGCTCTCCCTGGCCCTGCATACGCCACGTTGTGATCTTGGGCTAAATGTAAACAATCAAGTTAATTTGATGAATAGTATTTGCGAGTGGCTTGGTTCCTAATGATCCAACGATTCACCCACCCATCTTCACCCCGGGATTTACGCCTACGATACAAATCTGAACCGAGTGGGGGCATAAAAGTCTTGCATTAATGGGAGGGGGGGTTTTCCGGTTTGTAAAGGGGTGGAGGGTAAGACACTGATCAAATGCAAGTTGCCCCCCCCCCCTCCCCACCACATTTCTGAACACTCCCTTATAACACAATCATCATACACATCCCTTTTACACAGCAGCTTATAAACGGTGCCAGATGAACATGACCGTGACGTGGAACATTGCATCTTATTATTAGGATACCCCGTATTCATTAGCACTGACGGATTGACAACTAAAAAATAAGGTGATCCTGGGAGGGAGAAACCATAGCGCCCCCGGTAAGGTTACGCTATTATCATTGTCATGAATTAATAGGGAGTGTGTGTGTAGTGTGTGTGTAGTGGGTGGGTGCGCGCGGTGGGGTGCGTTTGTGAGTACGCGTATAAATAAATACGCAGGCAATGAAGCGCCTTTTCTTTCGCGTCATACGCGGTATTCCACGGCAGCACTTTTTTGAACACTAAAAAAAGGACACTTTTCGTTAAATTGTGGAAAAAGTAAGTCGGTGACCCCCATTTTTTATTTAAGAAATAAAAAGGCTATATATTTGCGCATCTTTTAAAAAAAAATCCGGCATAACATTTCAATCTAGTTTTTTTGCTATGAAGCAAAACATGTAAAAAAATCCGTATTTCCCATAGACCTCTGTGTTATTTTGGTCGAAAAAAGTAGTTTTTAAAATGATTCTCGTGGAAAAACGAAGTCGGTGACCCCTATTTTTTATTTTAGAAATGAGTTGCACATCGATGGAACTTCATTTATACGCAATCTTAGCAAAAAAAATCAATAGGTTCTTATGTGTACCAAACACCTTAAGTCAGTCATCTCATCAAAGGAATTAGAAGCAGGGCTGGAACTTCAGATTTTTTTCAACCAGCCAGTCGGGATCGGGCAGGTAACTCACAAAAATACCTGCCCAACAGAAATTCCACCAGCCAGTGTAACTCTCACACTTGCACCGTGAGTTTGAAAACTTTTTCCTGACACAAAATTTACCCGCTATGGGCAGGTGGGCGAGTGCTATTTCCAGGCATGGTATCACCGTATCAGGGTAACAGTTGCGCTGTTTTTGTATTCAACGACAAGGTTACTGCAATGGGTATATATAATGCTGAATATTGATCCCTTTTCTACCAAACATAAGATATTTCAGAGAATAAACACCATGCACATGATGTAGGGAAAACTTGCACACAACGCAAATGCAAGGCATAAGGTGGTTTATTGCTAAATTGAAGAAAAAAACGGGTTCTAACCACGCTCTGTTTAAAGCTTTGTATTTCAAAAAGTTGTTATTTGATTGGTCTCACATTTTGACCAATTAAGGTCAGGTATATGTACCTTAATATCCTAAAATATGGAGCAGCTACGTTCTCAACTTTTTAAGTCACAAGCTCTGCAGATTTTGGACCCAGTTTTTGGGGACACGCTGTATTATTATAAACTTTACATCGATGATGTGATTGTGAATATGTCCTGTTTCTGGTTAACGCTACAATTCCTTCATTGTTACATTTCGTGTTAGTATATAGCATCTCATTGTTTTTGTGTGGCGATCATTATAGTGGTTCGGAGTATGTTAGATTTTAGTTGTCATACGTCGGCAGTGAATTGTTAACAAAAGTTAAAGCCTGAACCAAATTAGCCATTCCCAGAAAAGTCCCGCAATTGTCCTCATATTTGGCCTTTCTCAACATGTTCATGCTAAAATGACGACATTCTTGAAAATAAGCATAGTTTTAATAAATATACTAAGGTGTTATTTGAAGTGGTTATAATGAAATTTAAAAAAAAAATGAATTAGGTTTTATGGGTTCGTCTGTCTGGTCAGAAAATGATTGTAGATAACCTTAAAATTACAATCAGGATAAAAACTAATTCTCTTAGGGGCCATATCCAAACTCTCAAGTGATTTTTATAGCGTTTTTATACAGATTTTACCCCGGTATTAAAACTGTATTTTTTCTATTGTTAAAAGCATCGGAAAAAGATCGGTGATTAACTAGAGCCGCCTCTCTCCCCCTCTCTACTTATCTGGCGTTAACAATAGAACTATTGTAGTACTCTCGATGGCTCAATTAGTGAAGCAGACAGATGAAAGCGCGAGGAAGGTTGTGTTATTAAGCTGACCAGTGCTCTAGTTAATCACCGATCTTTTTCCGATGCTTTTAACAATAGAAAAAAATACCATTTTAATACCTGGGTAAAATCGGTATAAAAACGCTATAAAATCACTTGAGAGTTTGGATATGGCCCCTTAGTTTATCTCCACCTGACAAGCATCACTCAACGATCAAATACACGCAGTTTGAACCTACATTACATCTACTTACACCTGCCAGGAAATGAAATTGTCATATCGGCATCGTCTTGTGGATTTGGTTTGGAACAAGAACAAATGCTGTAAAACAAGACAAATCAATATGAAACCAAAGAATATCACTATGGTTGGTTTTTTGTCAGGTGATATGTTGTCAGTGTCACAAATGGGAAATACTGTTCATTTCATATAGAAATTATTTTTAAATTGAACAATGTACACTGCAAAAAGAAGCGTTTATATTTCTGATAACACTTAATAAACACTTCAACACGTTTATTTTTGTGTTTTATGTGTAAAGGTATAGGAGGCATTGCATACGATAAACGTTTGCATAAACACTACAACACGTTTATAGAGGTAATTTTGTAATATTTATTAACACACCAACATGTTTATATCAGCAATAAGAAACATGTTGGGTTGTTAATAATTATACAACAAATACCTCTATAAACGTGTTGTAGTGTTGATGCAAACGTTTATTGTATGCAATGCCTCCCATACCTTTACACATAAAACATAAAAATAAACGTGTTGAAGTGTTATCAGAAATATAAACGCTTCTTTTTACAGTGTATAGGCCTACCTGTAATCACTTTCTTTGCAATTGCATCTAGCGACAATGATATCACTGCCAATTGAAGACGGCTTTATTATACACATGTCATCTCCAGCTGAATTGTGCTCACAATACCATGCCACCAGCGTGTATTCTGTTTTCGTAGAATAGGACTTACACAAACATACATTCCGAGCACTTTGAGAATCTTCAAATCAAATATACGAGATCATTATCGAAACTACAGTATTAATTATTTTATTTATTAATTAATCCATGAAACATCGACAAATGACAGGACCCGGTAAATGCACATATAGATGGCAATGAAACAGAAATAAACTGATCAATTTTCCTTGTTATACATCCCTGTATACAATTAACTGAAAAAGGCAGATAACAAATTGTAAATTTTAGAAAACCAATTGAACACATGCACATTTGAAAAGGTTTTAAACATTGGAAACATTTTAAACACATTTTTGAAAATATCAAAATTTCACTAAAACAAACCAAAAATATAGCAATTGCCCGACAGTCAGACAACCTTTTAAGGTCCAAAATAAAAAACCCTGTACGAACCAGTTTTTGTGTTTTGTGTGTCCCCTTTATAATGTCAAATACACATATAGGCCCAAGTATGGAGAGCACCAGTGGCGTGCGCAGGATATTGTTAGTGGGGGGCCACCTGGCCATAAATGAAATTCCCCCGACTATTTGAGTAAAGAACTGTGCGCGTAGCGTGCGAAAATTTTCGAATTTACAGGTTTTTTTGCACGATTGAGCTACATTTAGGCTCTAAACAAACTTGTACCAAAGAATATTGCATTTTGTGAAGACATACGCGCGCATAGCGCGTGAAATTTTTTGAATTTACACCTTTTTTTACACAATTAAGCTACATTTTGGCTCTAAACAAGCTTGTACCAAAGAATATTGCATTTTGGGAAGACATATGCGCGCGTAGCGCGCGAAAAATTTTCATCTGTGTTTTTGACTATCATAATTCCATGATGCCACTGACCTAGCCTCCTTCTCAATTCCCCCGACTGGCCTAAGTTTCCCCCGACTGACTCAATAGTGGGGGGGCCGCGGCCCCCCCGGCCCCCCCCCCCCTTTGCGCACGCCACTGGAGAGCACGCATTACATACATACATACATACACCCTATGAGATTTTATAAAGTGCTATTTCATTTAGATCACGGCGCTGGCAGCAAACAAACAAAACAAAAAGGTATAATCAATCAATCAAACAAAACAAAATAATGTACCAATAAACCCTAGTACTACATGTATACAGAAAGAACAATTAAGTAGGAAACAGGTGAGTCTTCAGTTGTTTTTTGAAAACTTGTAAGGATTTACAGAGTCTGATGTTGCTGGGTAGATCATTCCATAGTTTAGGACAAGCATGTGCAACCTTTTATACCACCCGGGCCGCATTGGGACTTTGAGTTTCATTCGCGGGCCGCAGTGATTGTCAAACATTCTAAAACATGTCCGGAGGAAGGGTAATAGGAGTAGGGGGAAGCTTAGGAAGAAAAAATGAGGATGAAATGACAACAAATATTAATATTTGATGATACGACCCAATTCACACATGCAATGTGGCAATGTTTGACTTACATTTCTCAGCGTGATAGGCTAATTTTGTCAATATCTTTACCCTTCTCCGGGCAGAATATTTCCACGAACCCCTTTTGGGATTGCTTCGCGGGCCGCAGATTAGAGGCCGACGGGCCGCATGTGGCCCGCGGGCCGCAGGTTGCACACGCTTGGTTTAGGACCAGCAACAGTGAAAGATTTATCTGCGACAGAGTTTTTTGTACGCTGAACGCATTATCACTTAGGTTGCTGTTTATTATTTTACATTTTCAATATAATGAACTTACCTCTAATAGTGAAGTGCACGTATGTTGAATTAATAACAAACCACGGTGGCGTCACAGACCTACCGTATTAAAATAAAAAAGTCTGACATAAAAAAAGATAAATTACACCTACAGTATATACATACTTATTATAAGAAATCTATTAATCAATGTTTCACTTGAAAAAATTAATTATTTGACAGAGTTTTAAATAAGCTTTTTAATAACATTAAAGTGGTCAACCCAGGATAAGACTATTCTATTTTTTATTAAAATTTACTCAGATCATACTACTTACGGAGGAGGTCTCTCAGTAGTAGCCGTTTTTTGTGATTCAGCAGTTAGAATATTTATGATAAGTACCAACATGAAATATAAAAATCTGTAGATATTGGCCATTTTAACGTTGTTTTGTGCATCCATCGCGGGTCGTCTCCTAATACAAAACACTACTAGATATAATTATTCTGAAATGAAAGTGCTGCACAAAATACAAGGTATGCCCATGGTTCAGTGATTTTTGATAGAATTCCATGACAAAACTTTCCTAAAGAACTATTGTTCTTTTGGTTCAAATACGGTATCACATGCAGTCAGTGGCGTAAGATTTATTACAGTATTACTTCCGCCAAGAAAAAATAACATGTTTAGAATCCTAACTTTCTCAAAGAAAAGGAAGGACGAGGCCCTTTTTAGGTCGTCCGTAGGAGAGAGACCTTATGGCTGCATCCTTCGTCTTTCTGTGTCGGTCTGTCTGTCAACAATTTGGTACACACTTTTTGTCTTGTCCATTTCTTTTCCATATGATCAATTGCATCCAAACTTGGGTCATATATGCAACATGCAAACCTTCATATGTTAATGAGGTCAAAGGTCACATACCAAGGTCAAAGTCATCTGAGGTCAAGATGTAAAATTGGCTGCATATGTAAAATTGATTACATTTAAACATGAAGTACGGTACAATTGTAAATTGTAACCAACTCCAGGATGTTTATTTATTTACATTATGATGTTTACTTATTTACATAACAGGGACTGCAAGTAGAGTTACAAATAAGACACAGGTTTAACTCTACTTGCCACCCCCACTTTGACGATCCTGGATCCGCCAGTGGTCTTACCTCTTTCTAGTTGTCTGTGGTTTGAGAGCCACCTTGTTTTTGTTTTAATCTTCTGTAACAATGCTCTGTAATAAATAAATAAATCTTCCCATATAAACGGAAGACCTATTTGGGACCGCTGTCCCTATTTTATATTTTTGGCACTTTTTGGAGCAAAATCGTCCGATTATTATTTTAGCGAAACAGAAGAAGGCCTCTTTAAATTGTTTTTATTTCATGGTTATGAGGGGTTGGTCACCACAAAACTTGTTTAAAATGCATATTAGAGAGAAACAAAGCTGTTACAGTACAAACATCTTAAACTCTGGAACACCTGAACAAAAAGTTATGACTGAAATAATGAAAAAAGAAAAGAAATTTGAAGTAGACCCTAAAAATGAAGCAAGAGGGGACGCTTAACATGTATTTCTTTTTATTTTGCCTTATCGAAACCAATATTATGATCAAACAAATAATATTTTCATCATGGAATCATGGAATTCTGATAGTCAAAAGTACACAGACGGAAACAAATTCGCATGCTATGCGCGCATGTGTCCCAAAGATGTAATAGGTTTGGGATAGAAGCTAATTTACGATATGATGTAAGGTGTTTGCTTCATGCGAATTGTAGCTGTCTCCCGGAGGGGGGCAATCAACTTTTTTTGGGTAGGTAAGGATTTGTCATGCAGAAAAATGGGGGCTTCATAGCGGACTGAGCGTATTTTAGATGAAAAACAGGATCTTAAGAACTGATTTTTTCCAAAAAGTAGGGTCTTAAGAACTGACTTACCAAATTTGTTTAATAGCTCAAAAGGTGAGTCTTAAGAGCAAGCAGAAGATGGTAAAAAAATGGGGTCTATGTCCCTTTCCAATGTCAGTGCCCCCCCCCCCCCCCCCCCCAAGCTGTCTTTCGGCTTATTATTTTGACAAATCTGGATTGTGACAATTTTGATACATGCATGTAAAACTAACGACTGTGTGGTCTGTGAGTGGAGCGCGGCTGGCAGATATGATCACATTTACCACACGCACAATAGAGCACACAGTGCTTCGCTGGAGTTTACCCCGGGGGGGGGGGGGGGGGGTACTTACCCAAGACGGTATACGGGGATGTGCCGCTCTAATGGGTATCTTTTTGGGCACAAAATCCCTAAACATGGGGTATGATTTTGTGCTGGAAATCCCTAATAATGGGGTCACTTTTTACAAATGGGTCTATTTTCGCGAAATTTGTGTCTATTTTCGCAAAAATTTGCAAAAATTAGGTCTATTTTCCCGATAATTTGCGAAAATTTGGTCTAAAATGAAGCAAAACCCCTAAAAATGGGTACCGATTTTTCAAAAACCACCCCTAAAAATGGGTATGGGTTTTGAATCTCCAGCGGCACACCCCCGACCCAAACCAAATCCGAGTACCCCCCCCCCCCCCCGGGAGTTTACACAATTTTCACAATGACAACGACGAATCTTTGTTTGTGCTTGTATGATTTGTATGATTAGGATGAATTTGTCTTGATGATCAGCGTCGGTACATGTAATTATCATCAAAACATTAGCAGATGATTGTCAATTGAGTTTTAAACATTTTAGTAGGCCTACTGTACCTTTTTTCTGATAAATTAAGCATTTTTGAATCTGTTTTCCAAGGTGTCATGCTTCTGCACTGCATAGGAGCACTAAGTCAACAATTTTTGTCTTAGACACAAGAAAAAATGCCAACTGACTTGAAAATGACCACAGTGTGTCAACGTGGGCACCCCTACATGGTATCCACCAAACCGGTGCGAAAAATTGAGCTCTTGATTAACTGACAGTGCCAATCTCAACCAATAGTACCAATCTTGACCTACAAGATACAACTCGAATAAGGGGGGGGGGGGGGCAATCGCCACCCTCACCCCCCCCCCCCCCCCCCCCACCCCGTCTGGCTACTCCACTGGAAATTCATTTCAATCTTGCCCCAAATGCTAACCAATTCCGATGCGAAACACAACTAACACACACCATTCGCAGTGGCGTACCCAGATTTTGGAAACTGGGGGGGGGCAACCATAGTTGTAACGACGAGAGGCATGATGTACCGACAATTTTTTTTACAGATTCCCCAAAAGAATTGTAAAACATGCATAATTTTTTCCCCGTAAGCAGCTGAAATCTTGATAAGTGGTGGGGGGGGGTGGGGTAGCGATGAACTTGTCCGCATAACCGGCCAAAAAAAATTGCATGGTCAAAATCGCAAATCTACCGACAGAGGGTCGCTTTTACCGACGGGGTTATTTCAGGGGGGCCCTGGCCCCCCTGGACCCCCTGGGTACGCCACTGGCCATTCGAATGTATTAAAGAATTATCCATCATTCAACCACTAGTAGTGGTGCATATTGACAAACAAAGCTTTGAATATCATCTTGTTATAAAACAACCCTTACTTGTTCTCACTTTTAAAGCATAGCCAAATTTTATATCAAATTATTGTTTCATCAGCATTGATTTATATGAAAACACATCAGTCTTTATAATGAAAATGGCTACAATTTACGCCAAATGCACTAATTCAACAAAACTTGTCTCAGACTCAAGAAAAAATTCTATATAACTATCTGGAAAATCATCAATGTGTCAACGTGGTTAAACATTTTCCTCCCAAAATGCTGCCAACCCCTACGCTGTGAATCTGAATACTGCACTCCGATGGTTCGTTTCACTTGTGCCTTAACACTTTCCACGCGGCTGTAAGTTTTACCATATACAAAACAGAATTTTCAGAAACCTTTTCCAACTTTCAGGGTCTATCTCAAGGATTAGTGACACTAGCGGCGTACCCTCGCTACGCTCGGGTCCCCGCTAGATGATTATGCCACCACCTACCTCTGAAACCACATAAACCCCCTACAACACCCACCAAACCAGGTTGATTTATAACCATATCCCTTCTTAAGGCATTATAAACCCCCTACAACACCTCCCAACATCAGGTTGATTTATAACCATATCCCTCCTAAACCATTTACCGTGGCTACTGTATTAACCCCTTCTTCTCAAACCGCATCAAGTTAACCCTCCGACGGTACTTTTAAAACCAATTAAACCCCCTACAATCGCCCCCCCACACATTGCAACTACACCAACCAGGTGGATTTATAATCATAACCCTCCCTAACCATTTCCCGCGGCTACTTCATTAACTCTTAATCCTATCCTAAAGCATTTCCCGTGGTTTTACCCCACCCCCATGCACACACCCGCACCAATTTGATTTATTATAATCACAACCCTCCCTAAACCATTTCCCGTGGCTACTTCATTAACCCTCGGTTAGATTGTTTGGCCAACCTAAGTAAAGAAATTAGGTTGTTTCATTAACCCCCGCAAAACGCTATCCATTATATCAAAACTTCCTTGACCCAAAGGTATTTGGGGAGCTGCGTTGAAAAATGGTGGATGTTACAATCTAACTGCGGATAGGTTTGCGCTAGAAATTGGCAGCACCCTAGTTGATGCGACATGATTCTGATGATTCACCAGCAGCAAAATCACAGCGCTTTGAGCCATTTGGAAAAGGCGCTATATAAATACTGATTATTATTATTATTATTATATAGGCCTATCCTAAATCATTTCCCGTGGTTTTACACCACCCCGCCCTCCCCTCCCCCCTCCCTCCACAACATGACACCAAATACCCTACCAACACACTGTACATGCTTCACGCATCACAACCCTCCCTAAACCATTTCCCGTGGCTACTTCATTAACCCTCGGTTAGATTGTTTGGCATGCCAACCTAAGTAAATAAATCAGGTTGATTCATTAACCCCCGCAAAACGCTATCCATTATTATAGGCCTATCCTAAATCATTTCCCGTGGTTTTACACCACCCCGCCCTCCCCCTCCCCCTCCCTCCCCTCCACTCCCTCCCCTCCCCCTCCCTCCCCTCCCCCTCCCTCCCCTCCCCCTCCCTCCCCCTCCCTCCCCCTCCCCCTCCCCTCCCTCTCCCTCCCCTCCGCCTCCCTCCCGAGGCAGTGAGCCCTTGCGCAAACATGCACGCGACGTGTTACCACGGTATGATTACGCGGTAGTACGCGCAACGCACAATGTTGTTCAATTCTAGTGGCATTTATGAGCCAAATCTGAGAGGTTTTTTGCTGTTTTTGGAGCGAATTGTTAACCAATTTCACTGAAATAAACTTTAACGCCCTTCCCGTTATTTCCTCTATCTTTCATGCAAATTAGGCGCCACTTTGATCACAACTAACGGAGAAATAAGGATAACAAACAAACAAACACACAAACATACACAAATTTCCAAATTTATAGTAAGATAATACTAGGCATGCTGTCAACTTCATATGATAAAAGTTGTTTTGGTTCACTCAACCCTTAAATACTGAAATCTGTATAACACTAGGGATCACACATCAAGATAAAATTATTATATATACCACAAATTTAAGTTTATTTATAACTTCAAATACATACAACATTTAAATTTTAAGAACATTGGTCAACATTAACATTCATACCCTGTACATGATTGATACTCATTTTATAACATGTAAACGGAAAGTCAAACCTAGGTTCAGCAGGTGATGGAAGACTAGTACTGATATGCTGAAACTAGTGTTTATATTTGACCAGACGAATGAATGCTAAATTCAAGAATATAGCTGTATGCTATAGTAGTGGGTTAGCTTATAAAGCGTATCATGAAAATTTCAAATACCTAAAGTAGTTGCAAATGTATATCAATGGCTACACTACGACCTTCACATTACTCTTCAATAATTCAAAAGAATTACACATACAAATCATGTCGTTACCATGGTTACCATGTGTAAATTAAATGTGAACAAAAGATAATTATAATTACAATTTTGAAAATATGAAATGCAAATATCTCAAATTAGGAAGTTTACTTTTCTTCCTTCTTGAAACTAATCCAGATAATTGAACAAGGATATAATTAGTTTAATTAAAAGTACGTCCAAACAAAACTATTAAATAATACAATCAATGACTGTATACACTAAATTGATTTGATTCACACATGGATATTAACTAGTGATCAACAATCAGATTGGATCTTATTATAATACAATACGACAACATTAACATTGATAATAATATAGATACATACACGCACGCATACCGTCAACAATCGCGAATATCATGTGTTACTGAAGATGTGGTGTAGTTCTAATATAGCGATACCGATTGTTCTTTTGTTTTTGTTTTCTTCAACTTTTGATGATGTGTTCTTCTTTTATAGTTGAATTCACGTTGTACATATATGTCGTGTTTCTGTTCCTATGATGAATGGAGATTTGAGTAAATGCCGTTGTCCTGATTGTTATGTATTCCAACCCAAGTTGAAAGCCAATTTCTTGGCATATACAATTATGGGAAAAGGCGACGAAGAAACGATCACATCTTACATCTACTCCAGTATCCTCGGCTTCCTGTTGACCTGGCAATTTAAGTAACTGCACAAATATAGTAATTATCTCTACCTGTCGAGATGCTACACTTGATTAACTCGATACAAAATGCTCAACTTTTTATTGGAATTATGCCGACCATGGACAAAGGATGTGTTACTGAATTTTGATAAGTCTGCTTTTCGTCGTAGCAAAGGATGGTATGATTACATTTAAAAATCGCGCCAGTCTTAAAGCTGTGATATTGATACGCGGTAAAAACCTAACTACGACAACAAGATAAAATAGTGCGATTAAAGTACGGTAAATGTGAGTGCGATATTAAAAAGTAAAAGATTATTCTCTAATCGATTTTACACGTGACACATGCTTGTACTTATGTCAATGCATTTCTCATGATGATTCTAAATATGTTAATGAAATTCACTAATTTTGACATTTTTTAAACATTTTGTGAAATTTTGGAATGTCGTCTGCAGCCGCCTGCCGCGTGGAAAGTGTTAACACTTTCCACAGGCTGTAAGTTTTACCATATACAAAACAGAATTTTCAGAAACCTTTCCCAACTTTCAGGGTCTATCTCAAGGATTACTGGACCAATACTAGGCATGTTTGTACTCCTATCAATGCGTCTCTCATGGTGATTCCAAAAACGGTAATGACATTTAAGAATTTTGACAGTTTTGAAACATTTTGTGTAATTTTGGAATGTCGTCTGCAGATGCCTGCCGCGTGGAACTGTTAAAAGCAATGCTGATGGTAAACACAACACACACGCTACTTGAATGTATTAAAGAATTACCTTTCGGTCAACCACCCGAGAGTGATATATATATATATATATATATCGACCATCAGCAGAGAGTGCATATCATGTTTCACAGATCTAAAAGTGTAAAATGATTCTCTTGATATTGCGTCCGTCCATCCGTCACAAAGCGAAGAGTGGGAGCTTTGATGAAACTGAAATATAAATAGCAATTTCAATTTTTTTTGATAATTAAGGAATGAATGTACCTGGGGAATGCTTGAACTTTTAGTATATAATAATAGATACCATGCTTAGAGGTATGGACTTAACACTTTCCACGGGGCAGTTGTCTGCAGACAGTTCCAACATTTCACAAAATGTTTCAACACTGTCAAAATTATTGAATTTCATCAACATTTCACAAAATGTTTCAACACTGTCAAAATTATTGAATTTCATCACCATATATGGGGAATCCCCATGAGAAATGTGTTAAAATAAGTATAAACATTCCTATTATTGGTTCAGTAATCCTTGAGATCGATTTTGAAATTTGGAAAAAGTTTCTGAATTTTTTTTTTTGTAGGCTGTATGGTAAAACTAATAGCCATGTGGAAAGGGTTAACAATTAGTGATGTATCCATAATAATTTGGAGGGAATTTGTACCAAAATGAAGGGAAATGGTTGCTATATGAACCCAACATTTGCATTTTGTTCACACCTATATAAAGAGTATAAAAAACTAAATTCAATGAGTTGGGTGGGGGCATAAATCAGCTGCAAGGTCTCCCCCCCCCCCCCCCCAAGAAAAAAACATTGGCTTGCCAGAGTTGCCCCTTTCCTCCAATAAATCCACCGTTGTTTAAAATGGACCTGAACAAGTATACTTCATGTGACTCATACACCTTAAACAAATATTATGTTGTCCCATTTTACTTACCTGCCAGAAGTATTTCCAAGTTTATTCTCAAAACATTTTTTTGGACACATTACTCATTAGGCCTGATTGCACAAATTGAGACATTTTCACTGAATGTATTTGTTACACTGAATTCAGTAATTATTTTGTAGATATTTTTCAGATTTTGGTTGTTCAACGTGTTCTTGTTCCTTTTTCTATTATTTTTCATCTCCTTTCTTGTATTATTATAAAGTCAACAAAAATTCATGACAAAATCGGTTTCGGCAAAATGGTCCATAACGTGTGACATTTTTCAGTAAATAACAGAAACAGAAATAAGTGTTATCGTATCTGTTTCTATCCCTTTTGACTATCCCATATAATTACATTTTGGAGGTTCATGGGGGAGTCAGCAGTGCTGACATTTTTCTTGAGGTGCAAAAGTGCACCTTACTTATGAGGTCAAGGCGCAATTCCTTCAAGTCAAGGCTCAATTTAAGGGTGCTATATAGGGCTACCAAAACTTGTATCGCAATTTTGCACCAGACTTTGACAGTTGTAGTAGTATTGCAGTTGATGATTTTTAAGGTGCAAATTGCGATATGATACGGGAAATTTGCAGGTCTGGGGATTTGCCACTGGTTAGAATGGGGGTATGCTAAGTGTCATCAATCACTTGAAAAGCATGTAAAACGGTGTAGGCCTATTTATAATGTATGGATTGTTTAGGGGATATAAAGAATGAAGTCTTCAAGAAATGGAAAGTGTTCTCAATTATCGACTTGGTGTAGATTCATCAGGATTGTTCATAGAAATAGTAGGAAGGATAATTCTCTTCTGACAAATCCATGGTGTAAAGCTTAATAAGCTTATGTTTATATTTACGCGTAACTTTTCATGCTCACTGAGCACTTAAAGGCATATTATGTGATCTTTTCCAGAGAGCGCCCTCTATTCATTATTTTTTTTAGAAAGCAGATTTTCTTGCAGATTTACATTTCCGATCATAAATCATACATACATTCCAAGTTACAGAGCGATACGATTCCTAATTACCTCAAAATCATGGTTTTAGAGTGAATTTAGAGTGAAAAATATAAAGTGTCAGGATTCTGACAGTTTATTTTCACTCTAAAACCATGATTTTGAAGTAATTAAGAATCGTATCGCCCTGTAACTTGGAATGTATGCATGATTTATGATCAGAAATGTAAATCTGCAAGAAAATCTGCTTTCTATTTTTTTTTCGATGTTGAGGGTGTACCCTGGAAAGATCACATAATATACCTTTAATCATACTATTTGACATTTTTGATCTCCTCTCTGTCTTTTTGTAGTGATTACCATCAGATAGAGGGCGATACTCTAGTTACGCCTGCATTTTTGTCACCGATTTCTTAACAAATGCGTCAGTCGGGCGGTAGAAAAGCAACAGGGTTTCTTTTTTCAGTCGCCTTATAAATAGGAAATAAGTGCACATGTGTAGAACTCTTCACACGGGGGCAACAGGCAGTGAATTATGGGTAATTTATCTGCTAAGGGGACAGTAAACCGGGACGGCCAACTAAGAGAATGGTAACATTTATCCAAACCCTGCGCCGCTTTTACACAAAGGCTATCTTTGTAGCAATATAAATTAATAGGAAAAATTAGACAATGCCCCATTAATGTTGAATGTGCAACCCATTAAGTTTACACAGACAAGGATAGTTTAGAGTCTGTTTAATGAACCTTGAAATCAAAACTATATAAGCCTGTTAGGAATTAACATGCTTTATCACAAAATGATCATCATTTCCTTAATAAAAGAACATCGTTGTGGCTTTTTGGCGGGCATTTAAGAGTACTGGGTATCATAGTTGTGTCTACTTTTCTAGTAATTGATGATATTATGCCATCATCATTACCTTAATAAAGAAATTGTGACTTTCGGTGGTATGGGTGGCATGGTTGAGCTTCCATAAGCCGCATTTATGTTTCATAATGACTATTGACATGGTATCACAACATGCTTTAATGAGAAATTCATCATATCCTTATGGTGCATAGTATGGATATAATTATTTCCTGTGCTCTCATACTTCTCTATGCCACAGTAATGGTTCCTATGTTATTTTGTGCTTTAAAGGTAGATGTTCCGATTTTCAACTTGAAGTTTTCTATTCTACATGAAAGGTCATCCTTAAAAAAAGTTGTGTTCCAAAGTTTGAGTTGCATAGCTCTAATGGTTCTTATTTTAGACGCACAAGATCCTGTGAACTGTACCCATTGAGTAGTACAGAAACTATATCGGTGGTTACCACCATTTGCGGTAATTCGACATTATTTCATCGATTTCTCCGTAATTATACCGATTTAGGCCGTCAAATTTCAGTATGATGATGAGAAAAATACGAGCTTTCATATGACATGAAAATCTCTGTATGTTTGAAATAGTTCTGTGTTACGAAAATGTGATCGGGTCATCTACCTTTAATTTACCAGTAGCTCTTTACATGTTAACACTTTCCACACGGCAGTTGTCTGCAGACAACAGTTCCAAAATATCACAAAATATTTCAAAAATGTCAAAATTATTGAATTTCATCACCATATTTGGAATCACCATGAAAAATGTATTGAAATAAGTACAAACATGCCTAGTGTTGGTTCAGTTATTCTTGAGATAGAGTTTGAAATTTGGTTTCTGAAAAATGTGTTTTATATAATTATGGTAAAACTAATAGCTGTGTGGAAAGTATCTGGCTAAACCTTAATATATGAGATTCTTGAAGGCATAAGTGACATTTTGAGAACCATGATCCTGCAAATTCAGTGCATTGGAAGAACTCTTATTTCAGCATCCTTATTTTTAAATTTGCCACAAAACCTTAGAATACTGGCCTTAGAAATCTCAATATTTCTTACTATTACTCAAAAAGTCATTATAGAGGGGCAAAACACCTAAGTGTAAAAATACTGCAAGTCACGACTTGCGAATCCCCCTGGCTAGGAGATCAACTAAATGAGGTCAACGGTCATATATGGGTCATGTTCCCCCGGTGTTTATGTTTCTTTTCTCCAAGTTTGAGGTCAATCGGTCAACTTTAACGATTTGACCTCTGGATGACCTTTGACCTCAGATGACCTCTAATTATTTTTTTACATGTTCCCACGGTGTTCATTGCACAAATTAACCCCTTGTTGACCTTGGTTGACCTCTAATGACCATTGACCTCGGATGACCTCTAATTTATTTTAGACATGTTCCCCCAGTGTTCATGTTTCTTGTCTCCAAGTTTGACGTCGATCGGGCAACTGTTACGATTTGACCTCTGGATGACCTTTGACCTCAGATGACCTCTAATTTATTTTAGACATGTTCACCCGGTGTTCATGTTTCTTGTCTCAAATTTGACGTCAATCGGGCAACTTTTACGATTTGACCTCTGGATGACCTTTGACCTCAGATGACCTCTAATTTATTTTAGACATGTTCACCCGGAGTTCATGTTTCTTGTCTCCAAGTTTGACGTCAATCGGGCAACTTTTACGATTGGACCTCTGGATGACCTTTGACCTCAGATGACCTTGGATGACCTCTAATTTATTTTAGACATGTTCACCCAGTGTTCATGTTTCTTGTCTCCAAGTTTGACGTCGATCGGGCAACTTTTACGATTTGACCTCTGGATGACCTTTGACCTTAGATGACCTCTTATTTATTTTAGACATGTTCACCCGGTGTTCATGTTTCTTGTCTCCAAGTTTGACGTCAATCGGGCAACTTTTACGATTTGACCTCGGGATGACCTTTGACCTCAGATGACCTCTAATTTATTTTAGACATGTTCACCCGGTGTTCATGTTTCTTGTCTCCAAGTTTGACGTCAATCGGGCAACTTTTAAGATTTGACCTCTGGATGACCTTTGACCTCAGATGACCTTGGATGACCTCTAATTTATTTTAAACATGTTCACCCGGTGTTCATGTTTCTTTTCTCCAAGTTTGAAGTCAATCGGGGAACTTTTATGATTTGACCTCTAAATGACCTTTGACCTCAGATGACCTTTGCAAATTAGACCCCCAAACAAGCAGCTACAGTGTTTGACCATGGCCTACCTATCACTGAAGGTTTGAAGTCAATCCGTCCATCCTTTCAACAGATACAGCATTCGGGCAACTTTTAAGATTTGACCTCTAGATGACCTTTGACCTCAGATGACCTTTGCAAATTAGACCCCCGAACAAGCAGCTACAGTGTTTGACCATGGCCTACCTATCACTGAAGGTTTGAAGTCAATCCGTCCATCCTTTCAACAGATACAGCATTTGGAAAAAAAGGCTAACCAAAAGGCACACACACACCCCCGCACATACACCCCTACGCACGCACCCCGACATGATGACAAAATCCCCTTCTGGTTTTACAAACCAGGGGGATAAAAATATGATGAAGATTTCATGGACAATTAGGTTGAGTAATACCAAATTGTCTGTCTACTATTGTCTGTCTGTTGACAATTTGTCTAGAAGCAATGTTGAAAACTGTGGCAATTGCCTAAGAATAACATACATTCTGGCTGTATTTTATTCCAAAAAAAACGGTTTCCTTTGTGAAATAGCTCATCATTTGGGTATCATCATACTACTTAGAAACATATTCCAAAAACTACAAAACCTTATATGTGGCAATTGTCTAAGAATAACATACATTCTGGCTGTATTTTATCCCAAAAAACTGGTCTCCTTTGTGAAATAGCTCATCATTTGGGTATCATCATACTACTTAGAAACATATTCCAAAAGCTACAAAACCTTATATGAGCACTTTTTATAACAAATGCTGTTTTTAACAAGACAGTCATGTCTTAGACTCTATTATTGCGCACATTAGTAAAGGCTCAGTAAGTATGCTTCAGAATGCCTTAATAATATTAAAACACTAGGTCTGTTTCAAATTAACTTGTTTTGTACGAGGACATCATTTTGTTAATGACAAACATTGTGCTAAAATGAGGCGATCATCATAAAAGCATACATGCTGAGCAATATTTTCAAAGAGTGCCTGATATGGTTGATTCCCGAGGGGGGGGGGGGTACTCGGATTAGGTTTGGTCGGGGGTGTGCCGCTGGAGATTCAAAACCCCTACCCATTTCTAAGGGTGATTTTTAGGGGTTTTGCTTCATTTTAGACCAAATTTTCGCGAAAAAAGACCTAATTTTGCCAAATTTTTACAATATAGAAAAACAGGACCCATGTCTAAGGATTTTTCAGTTGAAAAGCCTACCCATGGCTAAGGATGTCTCATGACAAAACGACCCACTGGAGCGGCCCGTATGCCTTACATACGTACCCCCCCCCCCCCCCCCCCCCCCCGGTGGTTGATTTCTCTGATGAACGCACATTTTGACAAGTGCATTTGTAATCATAGAGTTTCTGAAAAAGAATTGGGAAAACAAATTATGGTAGAAATAAAAATTTAAAAAAAAAAAATCATTAAAAAAGATTGAAAGCAGATTTTCTTGCAGATTTACATTTCTGATCATAAATCGTACATACATTCAACCTGAGACCATAATAACTAGTTATTATGGTCTCAGATTCAACATACAAGTTACAGGGCGATACGATTCTTAATTACTTCAAAATCATGGTTTTAGAGTGAAAATAAACTGTCAGGATAACACGACAGTTTATATTTTCACTCTAAATTCACTCTAAAACCATGATTTTGAGGTAATTAGGAATCGTATCGCTCTGTAACTTGGAATGTATGTACGATTTATGATCAGAAATGTAAATCTGCAAGAAAATCTACTTTCTAAAAAAAATCATGAATAGAGGGCGCTCTCTGGAAAAGATCACATAATATGCCTTTAATCTGACTAGGCTATAGTAAAATACAGAGTACAGACAATGCTTGTTCATTATTAATCCACTTAGTTGTCAGAAACCTTTCACAATTTTCAAAGTCTATCTTTTAAGGATTACTGACCCAATACTAGGCTTGTTTATACTTATTTCAATGCATTTCTCATGGTGATTCCAAATATGGTAATGAAATTCAATAATGTTGACATTTTTAAAAACATTTTGTGAATTTTTGGAATGTCGTCTGCAGCTGCCTGCCGCGTGGAAAGTGTTAATATAGCTGAGAATAATTTCATCAGGAATCCAAGGAAAATTAATAATAAAGATTCATAGAAAAATTCCAAATTTGAACTTACTGTTCCAGACAGTTTCGACGTCCGTTCGGATGTCTTTATCAATGGTGTATGACCGCTGATCCAGTGTTACCAGAATATGATGATTTTCTGGTGATGTCACGTGATGATTTTGATGACGTAATCCGGATCAAAGGGTCATACAGGTGACTAAGTTGGTAGGCCCCCTCGTCGCCATTCATTAGGTGCTGTTTCATGTCATTATTGGCTTTTCGACGGATCCAAATGGATTCTCTGATCCATCTGGTATTTCTGGCGTCGTCCCTCGCGAGAATGTTTGTATTGTCCCAATTTATTAAGTGGTTTTCCGTAGCAGCGTGGTCTGCGATGGAAGACTTCATCTCTATTCTTTGAGAGTCTTTCCTTGCCGTGCGGGTGAATTTGCGGTCGGTCATTTTGTTTGTTTCAGTTTTATGTTCCTTTTACGGGTGCCGAACCGGCGGCCTGTCTCGCCTATGTACGTCTTGTCACAGTTCTGACAAGGGATCTCATAGACCACGCCTGCTTTGTCCTCATTGTCCTGTTTGTCTTTCGCGTGCACTAATATATTCCGGAGGCTGGTGTGTGGTTTTACCGCTGAACCTATGTTGTGTTTTCTGAAGATTCGCTGAACCTTTTCCATGACCCCGGCTATATACGGTAGAGTGACGTTCGTTAGAATTTTTCTATGAATCTTTATTATTAATGTTAATATAGCTTGTTATAGATGAAAGCAAGCTATGTTGAAAAGGTTTTACAAAATTATCTGGACTCAATAAGGTCTGGAAAAATTATTAATTTTGGGGCAAATTAGTAACTTCATATTTTAATTTCCCTTCAAATTGTTATTTATCCAGACTTAAATTTCCCCCAATTTTTGTTTGAGAAGCGTCCTCATTTCCTCCTTTTTCAAACATGTTTACAGCATTTTATATTTGTATAGAGGTCGAAAATGTGCATTTGTATTTTTCTGAGAAAAAATTGATGTCTACCATGAATCCTTTCGATTTCTGAAATAGGTAATTGGGTTTTGCTTTTACTACTGTTTTGGATCTACTTTTGGCGATAATGTCAATTTATGACAGTGGAAACTCGTTAACACAAAATCTGATAACACCAAATTCCTAATAACACAAAGTTGCTTACAAAACCAGTGGACAAAAAGAAACGCATTCAAAATAACCTAATAAAACAACATTTCCGATAGCATAAAAGAAAACTGCAGGCCCCATGAGTTTGCGTCAACGAGGTTCCACTGTACAGGGTGAGTCAAAAAAACTGCAATAGTGGAAAGAAGCCATCTTATTTTCAAAACCAAGTTGAAGTTTGAAACTTTTTAAACGTTGCAAGAATGATATATTTGTTCCTAACTTGATGTGAAAAAATGAAGTCAATCGCAATTTTCGTTTGTCTTTGGTATACCTGTATGCTGCACAACCTAATTTACTTGTTTGTCCACGAGCAAAGTGATTTTCAATTGAAATTACACACATTTCATGTTCACATTTGATTATCCTGCCAACGAAAAATGTGAATTACTTCATTTTTTCACATGAAATTAGTAACAAATATGATATTCTTATAACGTTTGCAAAGTTTCAAACATCAACTTGGATTTGAAAACAAGATGGCTACTTTCAACTATTGCAGTTTTATTTTACTCACCCTGTATGTAGGAGTCAAGGAAATGTAATGACTCCATAAGTGACTTGATACAAATGTTGGTGACTTCAACTGATTCAAGTTACTGCGAGCAAACATGACTCAAGTCACCATTTCAAAATGTTCACAATATCTTATATTACATGTGATCTTTGTCAAACTTTTACACATATTTTTCACTCTCTATAATGAAGTTTGACTATCATGAAAGACATTCCTGGACTTATAAATCGATCTTGACTGTATTTTCCATAGAAAAATATCATAACTTTACTAAATCACAATGGAAATCGGCTTCCAGTTATTTAAGGAATTTTCAACATATTTTACATAAAAAAGCATTCCGCACCGGTGTTCACTTGTGTACGGAAGCACTCTAAATGGCGTTAACACGGTGTCAAACCATAGAATTCTATTTACGAACTCAAAAACACTCAGCAAATAAGTTGTCGGGGTAAATCCCAACAGATGTTCCATAAAAAGTTCGCATGATATGCCTTTATGTTGGTGACTTCAATTGACTCTAGTCACTGTGAGTAAACACGACTCGAGTCACCATTTCGACAAAATTCAAATATCTTAACATAAATTAATATTATGTGATCTTTTTCAAATTTTTACTCATATTTGTCTCTCTCTCATAATAAAAGTTTGACGTATCAGGAAAGACTTTCCTGGAATTATACATCTACCCTGACTGTATTTTCCGGAAAAACCCATCACAGAACTTTACTTAATCATAATGGAAATCTGCTTTGTCAACGTTGATAGTTTCATCATAAATCATTCTGTAATATTGTGTTCACTTTTGTATAGTTGCGAGTGTAGCCGGAAATACTGTTAACGGCATGAACACTGTATAAAACCATGGAATTCTATTTATGAACGAAAAATCCACTCAGAAAATAAACTGCCAGGTTAACCCGATAACTCATTATCAAAAGTGATTGTGAATTTGACACACAAATTGCATTTAGAGAAGAAAAAAAATCAAAACATTATGTTCCCATCCCTTAACACTCTTGTACCGGTGATTTTGACATTTCGCCGGTAATAAATCATCGAAGATGTTGTCAACCGCTGACTATATGTGGTCCATTTTCAGGGTTATGAAGGTTAGTTTATGCCCTTGGGGCATAATTATGTCCTTTGCAGTCTTTTAATTGGACCACATAGTGGGAAATAGACACATCCTTTGATGATTTATTACCGGCGAAATGTCAAATCACCGGTCCAAAAGTGTTAAGGGACTGGGAACATAATGAAATAGATTACATAAATATGCCTTTAACATGCTCACTGCCAAAGAGATAGCAAGGAGGATAGGTCGAAAACCTACCCAAGAATCAAGAATTATGCAAACAATTTTGTCTACAAAGTGTAATGAATATGGTATTTTTGGTACACTTTCCATCTAACTCAAAGTCCTTCACTATAGACTTTGTGCACAACTTGCGACTGTTGTATAATTTGCCTACTTGACTTGTCTGTGATGTTTTCTCAACATTTCCCTCTAGGTTTGATGATCTGTTCTTACAGTATAGGGCAACTTTGAAATAAAATATTGTTTCTCATCACATTGGAGAGTGCAAAAACACATTTTAAAATGCAAATGTTTGTACAATACCTTTCTGCAAGCCAATTTTGAAGAAAAAAATGCAGAAATATTATATAGAATAATTATGATGTGACACATCAAATAGGGGGGACTTTGCGGCTGTGTGTTTTTCAAGGTATAGATGAAAATGGACCTAGAAAAATATAAACAATATTAAGAATTTATGAGTCATTTTCACTTGTAAAATCTGAATGCTGTGATCAATTTGGTGTCATTTTAAAGCTTAGAAAATGCAGCATTTTCTTGCAAAGTCCCCCTTTTGATTTTGATGTGCTGCATCACATTGTCATTGTTATCATATATGTGATGCGATCTGTGAAAACCCGTCGGATGTCGCAAAATGTGAAATAGGGATTATGGGTAAAATTAAAATGTTAACAAAATAAAATTAAAAAAACCTTTTACATTTGTTTTTAAAGATTTTGTTTAGAAAATTAATTTCTATTACTTTGTGTCATCACCTTTATGAAATTTCAACTTCAAAACCTTACTTAAGTCACTTTTCTAAGTAGCCTTATAATGTTATTCTATTGAACTATGTATCTTTTATGGCCTGTTTTCGTGATTTCTTGTTTTGTAGCGTTTTATGACATCACAATCATCATTCACTCATAACTTTTGTTGTAGTGATCGTAGAAAAATTGATCGAAACAGTTCTGTAATCAGCACAGATTCAGCTTTATTATGATATAAATATCTCCAATATGAAAAATCCCGACATGTGGCGGATTTTCACAGATCGCATCACATATGTATCATTTCCGATTCCTTGTGATCCTATTGATGATGGAGCACCACTTGTGTCGATTTTGTGACATGCTGTGAGCAGAAGTATGAGATAGACCGGTTGCATGCATCTGTAATGCCATCAGTCCAACAAATATGTTTCCTTTCTATATTTCCTTGGCTGATCACTTTTTCTAGATTGTCTTCATCTCTTCTCAAAAAAAAAGTTTGCACATTTGACACAACTTATTACAACCACCCCTGTGCGTGCTCGCTCACAATTGAGATCAGACTTGGGACATAGCACTGTTTAATAGAAAGCAGAAGTCTCCCCCCCTTTCTTATCCTCCCCACCCCTATCAATCAGTGTTGGGAGAACTGCCAAGGCTTCTGATAACATGACTTAGATCAACATTGCCTGGGGGAGAGGGGGGTCTCCTTAATTCGGACAAAGTGTGCCAACCTTTTTTCATTCATGACTGTGCAATTTGCTGCGAATGGTCTTACCGTAAAGGGTAGTTGCATCTCTAACTTGACTCATTGGTCTTGTGCTCTTTCATCCATGATACACTTATCAGTTTTCTTAAGTAGAGAATATTGAATATTAGTGCGGTAGTTAAAAAAAATGATAGGAAACATTGTATTAAGTATGGCCATATAGTCAATTCGCAGTCAACACAGCTCTGTCATTAAAGAGGACACGTCGGAAGCGATAGTGTACGGACACGAGTTGATGGTCTGAGAAACATGATATCTGTAGAACCTGCGGTGAGGGCAAAACCAATATCAGTGATGAAAAAAATAAATTTAGAAACACTGTCATTAGGTTTTGCCAAACACAGGGTTACTTAGCCCATAATAGGGGTTCAGTGGCTGAAATCAGGAGTTTAGTAGTCCAAATCAGGGGTTTAGCAGCCCAAAATTGGAATGAAATTTTGAATTGTTGTACACTTTGAGGAAACTTTAAAGGTTAATGCAAGACAAATATTGATATGTCCTTACTACCAGTTCATGGGTTAGTATGGATTTGGGACAATTTCATTTACGGAATGAGAGAACGACCCAGGGGAGCCACTCATGTACAACAGTTGGTAGGTGTCTGTTTGAATGCACTGAAACCAGTCCTAGCATGGGAAGGGAAAAGCTAACCCTCTCTAAAAAGGATGTTGCTTGCCAAAGTGACCCAAAACTCTGCTTGAAATTGCTTCAATTCAAACTTTACTGTCAGTGGCGTAGCTAGGTTTTTAATATTTGGGGGGGGGGGGGGGGGGGTGGGCAACAAATAAAAGTGAACCGACAAAGACTTCCAGGCTGTCAACTTTGGAGAATTACCGCAGGGTCATAAAAAATTGGAGGGAAGTGTCGAGTCACAAAACTTGAAATGGGGGGGGGGGGGGGGGGGGGGGTGGCATTTTATGCATCCCCAAACCGACGCCAAATCGAGCTCAATAACAGACAGTGCAAATCTCATTCGACAGGTCTCAAATATTGAGGGTCACCCCCTTCACAGCCCCAGTCCCCCACCTCTAGCTATGCAACTGCTTACTGTCATGTTATCGTGGTTACTTGAACTCAAGTGTATTTGTTTATTTTTGGGGTTATATTGTTTGAAAAAAGGACGCTAAAACTTTGTTTTCATTACATGGACGCTTCCCCAACCATGACCCCCAGATACGTACTCTATTGGCCTATCATGTCTATTTTCTACATATTTGCCATTAATCTTTCATTGTCAATTTATTTACAAGAGCCCCTTTTTCAATATCTGTTTACACAAGCCTTTTTCACAAGAAGAACTTTCCTCTTCTATCCAAAACAGAATTTTAATGTTTCTATTTTTTTAATATTTTTCACCCCCCTCCCCCACTATTTTGTTCTTCTGTTTCAAATTGTTGGGCTGATCACCTGTAAAAAACTCAAGTAAAGCACCCCCTCCCCTGGGTAGAGCCCATTGTAGGTCATTTCCATGACTTAAGGCAATGTACCATGTTGTGATTTGCCCTGTAATATTGTGACTTTGATGCTTGAGCAGTAGAACCATACAAAATAATAGTTTGTTGGCTGTAAACCAAATCAACCGTAAAAATGGACTTACATTTTTTTCGATTACGTTTTATTTAGATAATTATTCAGTCCTCAACTTGCGTTATATTTTTATGTGTGCCTTGTGTTAAGCTCATTATTCCAAAAGTTTACAATTTTTAAAGTTTGTTATTCCAAATTAGGGTTTAGGGTAAGGGGTAATAGTTAAGTTTAGGGTTCAAAAAATTAACTCTTTTGCGCTATCTGGAGATTAAACCATAGACCAAGAAAAAAAGACATATTCTATGGCCATATTATTTTGAGATTCTTTTCTATAAATAATGTTGAAAATTTGAAAATCTTAAGAAGAATTGAAAAAATAATGAAAATTTGTATAAACATTCTGACAATTTACAAAATGTAGCTTAATCAAAATTTTCAAGAAATGTGAAAAAGGTTTTTTTTATTAATTATTATTTTCCCCCTTTCTCAATTCTGTATAACAAACTGTCAGAATAATAACAAACCTTTGAAACAACAAGTTATGATTTTGCAGGGAACTTCATTGTATAATACAAAATGTAAATCCAAACAAGTGAAAAGAATTAAAAAAACTTACCATCTGACCACACTTTTTGGCGTTTTGCACATTATAAACAAATATTTTTTAATCTGCTTTGCGTGGAAACTTGTTTTGATGATGAGTCCCGTGATGAGTATTGATTTATATATCTGGTTCACATACACCTATTCAATTCACTGTTTTCTTATTATGCCTTTAGGGATAGAAAATCATTTATTTACTTTGTTGGGGCACATATAGTTCAGAGTGTCATCATCATGCTTCCTTCTATACAGGTGGTGTATAGCTAGCAGTATGATGGGAATTTGAAGATGTTGTTAAAGGAGGTGTCCCGCAAGCATAAAAGTGTGCATTATATGTTAGAAAAATAACTATCGAGCCCAACTTTTGTAATTATATAGAACAAAACACCACACTTATGACAAAAACAAATAAAAAACGCAATCTCTCAACATGCACTTTTAAAATTCGCTGCGATTGAAAGTCCCAGTGTCGATGATGTCATAGTTATACAATGCACATGCGCAAATGTTGGCACCGATACCCATGACATCATCGACACCGGGACTTTCGATCGCCGCAAATTTTAAAAATTGCATGTTGAGTGATGGCAGTTTTTATTCATTTTTGTGACTTAGTATAGTGTTTTGTTCTATATAATTACGTAGTTTCGGCTCAATAATTATTTTTTGAACAAATAATGCTCAATGTTGTGCTTGCGGGACACTTCCTTTAAATTGCTAAAACCATAGCTAGGATTTTGCTGGAGGAGAGTTATAGTTTTAAAAGTGCCAATATTTTTGAAGATGCTTTTTTGCTTGCTTGCTTATGATGTTGTGTTAGATCCATGTGTTGCATCAAACTCCATGGAGGTATTCCAAAGTGAAAAGTGTAGCTTAATGTATCCTTCCATATGAAAGTCAATGCTATCTTCAGTAGCTAGCAAATTATTTAAGTGAATGTTCTTACAAAGGTTTGTTAATAGAGGGCTATCTTCAATAGATAGTAAAACAATGGAAGTTAATGTTATCATATTAGAAATAAAATTAAGTGAATTTTCAATACAAAGCCCTGCTTAAAAATGTGCAATCTTTAGTATATTGCAAAAAATGTTCACATAAAAAGCCTTATAAAATTGTGCTTTCTTCATAAGCAAGCTAATTATTGAAGTGAATTTTCTCATACAAAATCTTTTCTCATACAATTTTTTTTCTTCTCATATGTTAGCCAGGTAAAAGGGTGTTATCTTTATTAGATAATAAAATGATGAAGGGAATTTTCAATACAAAGCCCTGTTTAAAAATGTACTATCTTTAGAAGATGTATTGACAAAAAATGTTCACATAAAAAGCCTCATAAATATGTGCTTTCTTTTTATAGCAAGCAAGCAAATTATTGAAGTGAATTTTCTCATGCAAAAGCTTGTTAGAAGCTGGCTATCTTCAGTAGATAGTAAAATTTGATTTTAGTGAATTTTCTCATACATTAGCCTGGTAAAGAGGATGCTATCTCTATTAGATAGTTAAATGATTTAAGTGATTTTTTATACAAAGCCCTGCTTAAAAACGTACTATTTTTAATAAACAATAACAAATAGTGATGAGAAGTTAGGCACACAAAAAAAAAAAGAAGTTTGTTTCCAGTGGCAAGCTGAAAAGTCAAATGCTGGGGTTTTTTTAAGGGGAGGGGGTTTGCTCAAATTCATAGTGGAGATTCACTTGAATTGGTTTTATTTAGTCAAATCTGTTAATTTTTGTTACTCTTATGCTCGCTATTTTCGCTGCAGAGTTTCACTTTAGTGTTAGCCGTACGTGGCCAATCGGCATCTTGAAACATATTGGACACAATTCCGACAAAAGATGGCGCCCTAACAATAATTATTTCTGTTTTTCCATATAAAAAAATTAAATGCGCAAGAATCAAGCGTCTCAGTCAAATGCGTGCGCTCTACTGGAAACAAACTTGTTTTATGTTTGGCCTCATTGAAGAGAGTATTGAAGTTTGCCTGACGATCGCGATCTGCACCTTATAGCGTTGCACACAGTATTGAGCACTAGCTGTCTTGTATTGATACTCTTGTTTTGTATATTTATATATAGATTTGCTCTTATGGCTCTTATGAAAGTATTTTTAAAAGAGTTTTACCTATATTAGCAATAGAAAATAGTTTAAGTGATCTTTATTAAATAATACAATTATTTAAGTGAATATTTTTGTTTATGCAAGACTCTATTTTTTCTTAAATGTGCTATCTTCAGTAGATAGTAAAATTATATTGACATCAATTTTCACATACAAAGCCTGTTAAAGCTAGCAAATGATTGAAGGGAATTTGTTAAAAGGACACTGTCTCTCCAGTTAATAGTAAAAGAAATTAAAGGCATATTATGTGATATTTTCCAGGGGCGCCCTCTATTCATGATTTTTTTTAGAAAGTAGATTTTCTTGCAGATTTACATTTCTGATCATAAATCATGAATATATTCTGAGTTACAGAGCGATACGATTCCTAATTACTTCAAAATCATGGTTTTAGAGTGAATTTAGAGTGAAATATAAACTGTCCTGCTAGCAAGACAACATATTTTCACTCTTTACACCATGATTTTGAAGTAATTAGGAATTGTATCGCTCTGTAACTCAGAAAATATGCATGATTTATGATCAGAATGTAAATCTGCAAGAAAATCAACTTTCTAAAAAAAAATCATGAATAGAGGACGCCCCTGGAAAATATCACATAATATGGCTTTAATTTCTTTTACTATTTACTGGAGAGAGACAGTGTCCTTTTAACAAATTCCCTTCAATCATTTGCTAGCTTTAACAGGCTTTGTATGTGAAAATTTACGTCATTATCATTTTACTATCTACTGAAGATAGCACATTTAAGAAAAAATAGAGTCTTGCATAAACAAAAATATTCACTTATATAATTGTACTATTTAATAAAGATCACTTACACTATTTCTATTGCTATTAAAGGTAATACTCTTTAAAAAATACTTTCATAAGAGCCATAAGAGCAAATCTATATAAAGATATCGTATCAATATACAAAACAAGAGTATCAATACGAGACAGATAGTACTCAATACTGTGTGCAACACTATAAGGTGCAGATCGGATCATCAAGCAAACTTCAATATTCTCTTCAATAAGGCCAAACAAAAAACAAATGATGGGGTTGAAAGGTGCCTAATTTGACAATTATCCATTGTTGTGGAGTTTTATGTTCATGTTTGTTTGGTTTGAACATGAGTCAAGGCGGTGACAAACATGTAGTAAAGAGTGCTATCTTCAGTAGATAGTAACAAGTATTTTAGTCAATTTGCATATACAAAAGCCTGTTAATTTGCATTGATCTCAATGTGATGCCAAATATATACCTAAAATAAAGAAAAAACAAATTAAAAAACAAAGAGATAATTCATGTGGACAGTAATACCAAATGTGCAGTGGACTGTTAAATCAAACCTTTTATCACAATGTGGGGGGGGGGGGGGGTTATCAACTTTTATTTGACCTCACTCAGACAATGCCCTCATGCAGTGAACATTTCCAGATGATGTTCATGCATCATTGTTCATCTGTGTTGAACCAAGCTGTTAAACAAAATTGAAACCTTAAGTAAAACACCATCCGTGAAAATGTTGTCCATTTTAGTTACTAGCTAAAATGTAAGGGTTCAATTGTGTTCATTAAAGAATGAAGTGGAAAATGAGGCCAAGGAACAAACACTGAGGCAAAGGGGGTTCTATGGGCCCTACCAACTCCCCTATTTAGTATGAGATTTTTTTTCTTCTTTCAAATGCATGACAATTTTAGAAGAAGAAAAATGAATTTTTAAAACAATTGTGAAATTTTTTGTCAAACTGAAAATCACACAACATTTTGTGAAATTTTATAATTTTGTGAAAATGTTTTAAAGAAAATGCCTGATTGATTGACCGTTCCTTTTTTTGTCAAACTAAAGATCATAATTTTGTTCTTTCTTAGACATGCTGTAAAGTACATGTTACATATTATAATACTGTAAAAGTGGAATTGTTCGCGCGTGTAAATGTTCGCGTATTGCACATTTTGAAAAATGTCGCTTGTTTTTATTTTCGCGATTTTGAGCTTCCATACATTAGACCTACATACAAAAATGAATATATTCGCGCGTTTTAATTTCCGCGCTTGCTGATTTGTGTGCGAAAAGCGCGAAAATAAATGTAGCGCGAACATTTCCACTTTTACAGTACCCAAGAAGAATTAAAGCAATATTATGTGATATTTTTCAATTTTTTACACATATTTTTTCTTCTTTTTTATAATAAATTGTAACTATCAGGAAAAACTTTCCTGGATAAATCTATTTTGACTGTATTTTCTGAAAAAAACATCACAGCACTTTACTAAAATCATAATGGAAATTTGCTTCCAAAATTCCAAAGCCAAAAAAGTACCGCAATCATAGCATAAATAAGTGTAAAGTCGAAAAATAAATAGTGTGAACATGGTGTAAAAACATGAAATTCTATTTTTTGATTAAAAAAAACACTCGAAAAATATGTTGTCCGGGTTAACGGGTTATTTTAACCCTGACAGTTTGATTTTGTAGAAATTAGGAATCGTATTGCTCTGTAACTTACAAGATATTTTATATAGTTTCATGTTTATGAATCTAATTTGACTAAATAATTGCATTTTGAGGAAATGAACACGGATAGAGGGCATTTCATGAAAGAGGTAGCATAATATGCCTTTAAACACAATTGTACCGTTGGCATAACGCATTGATTATTGTGATGCATTGTGCATATGTAAGAGAAGGCTTAAGGGCAAAATCTATTTATGTTTCAAAGCAGTGGACTTTTTAAAGACGTTAAAAGAATGTATAAGTATGTACTAAGTAATTGAAGCTCATAGTGAATAGTCCCAGGATGTTTTAGGCAGTTTCCATTGTCAACACTGTTTTGTGAAGTACCGATGGACGGTTGTGAACCAATGTTGTTGGTTGCTTGGAAACAGTGTTTCTAGATTTTACCAAAACCTATGTGACATAATCAAGCAAAATTAGTCTGAAGTCAAACATATCACATTCTTAGTTTTCTACATGATTTTATTGGGTATTTGCAATGCTATATTTTGAAGAAACCCATTTAAAACGGACATTAGCAATTGAGGGGTATTCAAAACAATTTATAACCCTTGGTTATATCTCAAAATCAACGGGGAAGGGTGGGGGGGGGGGGGTTGACTCATTTTCTTTGATCACATCACATATTACCATTTACAAGAGGGAACAGAGACAAGGTGCATCAATCAGGGTGAGAGTATTCTTTACAGCTGATTTCAGTGGGTTTTTTAAATGCTAAAATGTCACCCTTTTATTTTATTTTCAGCCAATATTTTGTGTTTTTATCCCAATTTCACGTTGTTTTTCAGCATTTTTACTAATCTTCCTCGTTTTTTGCCTGCGACCTCTCATACCCCTGGGCAATGCAATTTCAAGTCTCAGGTTTGACTATCTACTGGTTACATAGGAAAACACTATTTCCAAGCTAGTCACTATAGTAGCTCATTAATTCACAACAATATTGTCTATTTGTGACGGGCAAACCTGTTTAAATATTTATGATATTTGTTTGATACCTGTCGTTAATGCCTATTATTTCTCAATATTGTTCATGTTGAAATAGTACCCATAAGCAACCAGGGTACCAAGGATAGGCTAGACACATTTTAGTTATGTAGACCATTTGATATCTGTTTCTCGGACACTCTGTAACAAGTAATACATGTAGCATTTCAGGCAGGATACAAGGTTCTGTGCCAATGGCATAACTCATTGATTGTGGTTGTGTGCTGTGCATATTAGAGAAGACTTACTTACCGTGGATATGGTACTGGGTTATTTAAACATCTAAACCATGGACGTCAATCTAACCGTCTTGAACAATGTCTACATTTATGCCCCAACCAGCTTTTAAACTTAAAGGCAATGTCACCAGTTCCTAAAGTAGATAATATCTATCTATGCTCGATCTTGATTGTTGAAATAAGGCTGATAATACTGTCTTCAGTAGATAGTAGAAATGATTTATCGAACATGTTCTGCAGCCACGGCTGTTTGACTGTCCGATTTATAATTAAAATTATGGAATAAAAAAAGATAACATAGTGGCCCAGTTATGGTTTGACCTGATTTAGGTAGCGCTAATGAATACGAGTATATGGTAAAAATGTCACGAAAATTGTAGGAGCCATTTTTAAATTATCGGCATTTTCTACTTTACACACATTTTACATGCAACTCTATGGGAAATGTGGCCGATGAGGGCGCTATTATAGTAAATAATAATATTCAAAGAAATAATATTTCTCAGAAATGGCACCTACAAATGTTCTGAAATTTCTACAAAAGATGGCCAGTATATTCAGGTACTTGAATAAGTTAAAACCAGCAAGTTTACGGTGTTCTCAGAATAAATCGGACAAATTATGTGGGATTAAACAGCCGTGCAGCAAAAGCTTGTGAAAAGGCTAACAATTATTGGCAATGGGCTCAATGAGCTACAACATATTTAAACTAGCACCAAAACATCAAATAATAGTTGCTTTAAGTTAGATTTAGTATACACCAATTGCTCAGCATATAAACAACCCATAACAACTGGTAGCTAGTATTACAGATAGGAACTTACTATAAGTCCTCGATATGTGCATATTATTTTCTGTTGACCAATTGGGCATGATATCCAAGTCATTTTAGAGACCTCAATTTTTGCAATAATGGATATCAAATGGCCGGGGGGGGGGTCACTGACATTGGAAAAGGGTATAGGTATGTGCGGCGCTGAAGACCCCCTTTTCACCCTCTGCTGCTAGCTCTTATGACCCCCTTTTGAGCCTGCATCAGTTCTTTAAGACCCCAATTTTATTGAAAATTCAAAAATCGCAAAATGTTGCGCTCCAAAGTCCCAATTATTCCAAATTTGGCGTTTTCGAAAACCAAAATTTGCGTCTTGCTAATCAAAATTGAACTATAGGCCAGTTCTGAAGACCTACTTTTTGGAAAATATCAGTTCCTAAGACCCTATTTTTTCGTCATAAAATCCACTCAGTTCAGTTCTGTAGTCCGCCTTTTTGAGACCCTGTTCGGCACACCCCTACTCAAAAAAAAGTTGAGTGCCCCCCCCCCCCCCCCGGATCAAATGCTCTAATGGGTACTCTGAAACATGCATTGTCTTTGATGGTACATATCTCAACAATAATTACCTTGATTTTTTCTTCTTCTTTTTCAGAAGCGCTAAGAATGCTATCTTCTTTTGCGATGTAAATTTGGAGTAATCAAGACACGTTAAGTATGAGAAAATAGCCTCTAATTATGTACCATTTTATACAGTAAGTAAACAGTATTTATTTTGTTGTGCCTTACCTTTTCAATATAATGTGCAAGTCATATTTTACCCGAAAAATGTGTATAAAGATGTTTCTGACAAAAATAAAAGTAGACAAAAGAGTTTTTCTGATCCTTCGTGTATTTTGCTCTTGGGTCCGTTGGATTCATCTTTTTAATTTTATAGATAAAAGAGAATTGAAAATAGACTTTGTTTAAGATTAGAATTAGACATGAATTCAAAATTTATTCGCCTTTTTCTTAACAAAATGCAGTTCTATATTAATCTGGAAAATGGGTAATTATTTCCTGACATGTTCATTAATCAAATATTTGTACAGCTATGATTAGGTTTTGTTAAAGAAACAAATATACATGTTGCCGCTCAAATTCCCTTGTGTTGCAATGCCAGGTGTTTATATATAATAAAAAAAGACAAATATACAATGAATGATGGTTTTATTTTCTCCGATATTTGTTTGCAATATGGTAGTCATGGTAACTTATAACAATGCTCTAAAATAGATATGCTGATGGGTTTTAAACAAAGATTCTGAGTGCATACAAAGACATGTGCATAAGTCATGCATGATATTGGTAGCAAATAGGTTATTATTAATGAAACTAAACAGGGTGGATTTTATTTCAACTAAAGAAATCTGAACTGTAAGTTAAAATTGTACAAAGGATGCAATTTGTTTATTAAAAAACACCTACAAAAATAAGCATGGACATATTTATGCTAATTGAATAGTTAGAGAATAAAAAAAAGAGTGGATCCCCCATTGACACCGTAGACATAGCATTTGGTGTTGGACGAATAAGGATGGGTCCCATTAGGGGGGAAGGACTAGAAGCGTAACCAGGGTCTTCAAATGGGGAGGGGGGGGGGCATGAGGGAGGACAGGCCTGTGATCAGAGGAGGGCATAACCAACTATATTTGTTGTTAGTATGTAGACTTTGCCATTTCATTTGGGGGCATCAGGGGGGCAAGCCTTCTCCCCCTTTTAGTTACGCCACTGCGAGTGGCATTACATAATACTATATTTTTTGTATATGTAGCCTACATTTGTCAATTCATTGGGGGGGGGGGGGGGGGCAGGGGTAAGCCTTCTGGCAAGGGGAGGGGGGGCTTTGGCCTGCTCCTTCCCCTTCTTCATGCCTCTCCCACTGGTAATGCTGCCGTTTCTGTAGGAGTTCATTGGGAGGTAATATAATACAATATAAATACAAAACCATACATCAAAGCTACGTAGCGAGACCAGGGATATTATGTCTCATCTTCACCTCATCCTTTATCTTGTCACATTTAATTTACAATTGGTTTATCACTTTTCCACCGGTTTCCGCTTTGATAATTTTCAACGGTTGAAACCCAATCGTGTTATAAAATATGGAGATAGGATTCTTTTTAAACATTTCATCGTCATTCATCATTTGAATTGTTGGTGTTTGGTAGAGTTCATGACTTAAAGGCATATTATGTATATATCTTATAGACCAGCCCTTCTCAAATGGTGGCGCACGCGCTACTTGTGGCGCATTGCATCAGTCCGAGTGGCGCACGGAAGGACGCATGAAAAATAATTTTAAAATTTAAAAAAAAGATTTAAAAAAGAATTAAAACAACGAAAAAACAAATATATATCCCCAACTTCAACCAGATCGCAAGAAGCATGAAGAGCCACTTCAGCCACTAACTGCAGTGGGGTAAGTCATGATTATTAGTAGTGGGCCTATAATTGATTATCACTACATTTGCTACAATTTTTGTACATTTTACCATCAACATCTCTTTATTTCTTGTACTATATTGTACTATAAATATAGCTCTCCTTAGCCTCATAAAAGGGGATAAACCAATGAGCTTCGCCCCCTGGACCCCCACTAGGGGCATTAACGCTCGCAGGGATAGTGGCGCTTCTAGATCACTAACATCTAAAAAGTGGTGCTTCACAAAATCTAATTGAGAAGGCCTGTTATAGACCATTTCAAATTGAGATCGGAAAACATTGGAAAAAATGGTCACGTGGACTAGGTGCGTCCTTCGCAACAGTTGATCGCATTTATAACATTGGTTGTCGGCCTAGTGGTTTACTATGTTTACATACGAGCGTACACTCATGAGAAGTAAAACTAGTAGTGAGACTATTTTGTTTTCATCAACAATGGCGACACAAGGGGTTCTCTATTCAACACCAGGCCACGCAGGTATATGAATAATTAATCAGGCAAACGTCATACGCGTCACTGAATTCAACTTCCACTCTGCCGCGGTAACATTAACATTAACATTTTAAAATCTAACTAGTATATTAATAGTTATTTATTCATCTATACTCTACTCTCATTATATCAATTGTTTTATTAATGGAGGTGTAAATTGTTTTATTAATGGAGGTGTAAATAGGTAATAATATAGTAAAACATCTCTCTGCTAATTAATTATTCATATCTGTGTGGCCTGGTGTTGAATAGAGAACCCCGCGACATGACCGGCAACTTCCAAATTTATCAAGCAGAAGGTAAAAATGTGAAGTTATTACCCCAAATCTCTTTTATCTCACCGGTTTTTGTTACTGAAACATCGCAACATACAACTTTGTGAGGAAGACAATCTTTCACCAACACCAGTGCAATCCACACATGATTTTTGTGGATGACTTCCCCTAAGATTTTCAATGCTGGTGCCGCCATTGGTCAATTATCTCTCCCCCCCCCCCCCCCCCCACCCAATACCAACAACAAATTTACGCTGCTGCATCATTGATACATAGTGGCTGGTAGATCAATCTTTAGACCTTAATCCTTCTTTATATTGAAAATCCAATTAAAGATATATATATTCTTCTTGGCCGGATGTCCCTTGACAAAGCGCTAATAAGTAAGCTTAATTATCTAGATCTAGTCTAGTAATTATGCTGGAAGACTTAATGACAAGCATTTAATATGTGGTATATTATCACTAAGATAAATAATTCATGGATTGAGATTTAATTGATTTGAATTACGAAAACAACAATAAATTCAATTTTAAACGATTTGTAGATGATAAGAGCTCAAATTACTAAAAATAGGGTTAGAGGAAAGAAAGGTTCCGCATGTTTAGATATTCAAAGAAAACTAACATCATACGATTCCTAATTACTTCAAGTGAATTTAGAATGAAAATAAACTGTCCGCAGCAGGACAATCTATTTCCAACCTCTTTAAACCATGATTTTGAAGTAATTTGGAATCGTGTCGCTCTGTAATTCAGAAGATATTTATGATTTATGATCAGAAATGTAAATCTGCAAGAAAATCTGCTTTCAAAAAAAAATCAAGGATAGAGGACGTCCCATGGAAAAGCTCACATAATATGCCTTTAAGCCGAAGAAGAGTAAGGCCTAAAAAAAAAAAGAGTTTGATTGGTGTTACCCGACCGACCCTAAATACATCGCCAACCCTGAATATTTTTTATTATTTTGAGGGGGAAAAAAACACACACAAAAAAAAGTAAGAAAAAAAAAGTTTGTTATTGTTTAAAACTTCAGAAACTTGTACTCATAGAGTCTGTTGGTTTCTATAAATAAAAAGAAAAATGTTTAAAGAAAAGGGAATTCTGCTGTCTTTTAAGTGTTCAAAAGTAGATGATTTAAAAATAATTAAAAAAATTAAAATAAAAAAAATCCAGACCGACCTACCCTATTTGTTTTGGTCGTTACGCCAATCAAACTTTTTTTTTAAGGCCTAATGTTAACATGTTAGAATTGGTTAATGATTCTCTCCACCGGTAATTTCACAACCCCCTCTGTGACCCCCTAAAATGTGTCTCCTATAGAATACATGTATTGAAAATATGTCCGCCGCTGGATTTTCCCTTCACCCCAACCCAGAAACAGATCCCCCTGAGAGACATCACCACAAATTGATAATAAAAATAACTTTGCAACACCTTTAAATTTGAATGATTCTCTCCATCTGTAATTTCACAACCCCCTCTGTGACCCCCAAAATGTGTCTCCTCCTATATAATACATATATTGAAAATATGTCCGCTACTGGATTTTTCCCTTCACCCCAACCCAGAAACAGATCCCCCTGAGAGACATCACCACAAATTGATAATAAAAATAACTTTGCAACACCTTTAAATTTGAAACATCCATGTAATCTGATCTGTGTGATGCTCTCTGGCAACGCTCCCATACATATCCGTCTAGGCTTTCCCCGTGTGTACACAAGCAACTTTACTATATATAATATTACTTATGATACCGGCGTAATACGTCAGGTATTTCATGGTTCGTGTTACAGGTCTTGCATAAGGTAAAGTTACTTCCAGGCAGTTTATCTGATGGGGTGGTGCTATCATGCAAGTATAATACTGTAAGCATGTGTGGCTAAATATTGTTTCCAAGTATTGTGTAAATATTATTTCTTCTTCAGCCGAAGTATACCAATCCATAATCAGTGGGGTAAATTTTGTAATTTTGACACCGGATTCGTGCAATTTGGTGAATACTTGTAAGGAAACAATTTAGATAAACTCCCAATACATTAATAGTTAACAATAATTTAGTATTTTATCATACACATGCATAACATGGGGGGGGGGGGGGGGGGTGATTGCATAGGCCATCTCCTGGTCAAATATGGGGGTTGGGGGAGTGGATATGTATAGGCCATCCACCCTCTGGGAATGCCTATGCCCATAATATTATGAGGATTTGGAGTTCTTTCTCTCCATTCACTTAAATCAGTATATCACAACATTTTACACATTTTAGGCGCATTTCGCCTGTGTTTTCACATTGAAACCTTTTTTTTGCATCCAAAAGTTATACAGGGTGTCTCAGAAAAAATTACAACGCACCTTTAGAGGATTGTAACTTTCTGAATAAGTGTCAGAATAGAACAACTCAAGCAACAAAATAAAGGCAAAATAGTTTGCTATACTTTAAAGAAAACCGGATGTGATTCGGTTCAGTAATTCCAGAGAAATGAGCAATTACGTAACATTAGTCTGGGAACACTTCCATCCAAGTTTGCTTATATTGAGTGATTCAGACAGCACATACATGAAATCAATACTTCTCTACAAAATGACATGGATTAACGTGTGTTTATGGTTCTAGATTTTATTTTACACCAAATAATATGCCAGATGAGACCAAAGTTTAACACAAAATATAAAATAAAAGTTGTCTAGATTATTTTCATCACATTTTATACTCAAGAACAGTAAAGTTTAAAATTTGTAGGATAAGTTCAATCTTTTTAAAACAATATGAAACAAAATTATAGCAATTTTAGTAAATATGAACATTGTCGTTATTAAACCAAGTTCAAGATCTAATAACATCGCTCATACAACTTATCAAGCTTCTAGTCTTCACATTTGCAACTTGAAGGCTGAAATCATGCATATTATAAAATTATCGCCAATGTTGCGCATGATGGTCAAATTATTAGTATCGAAATTGAAAACAAAATAAATGTTTTGTTTACATTAAAAGAATATGGTCATATCTCTCTCCTTACAATGAGTTGTAATTGTATTGTTTTTGGTTTTCTGGGTGTTATGAGTGTTATGATTGATTATTCAGTATTTTTAGATCACAAATTGAACTTTTTTATCATAGTATTAAACAGTGCTGGCTAATTGAACATTAATGAGTAAGTAACCAGCAGCGCAAGTGAAAATCTGTCAAAATATGCAAACATGGATGGAAGTGTTCCGTGACTACTCTTACGTAATCACATATATCTCCATAATTACTTAACAAAATTAAACGCTGTTTCCTTCCAATTGTAGAAAACTAATTTGGCCTCATTTTACCGTTTGAATTGTAAAATTCAGATACTTAATTAGGAAGTTATGATCGCCTAATGGTGCGTTGTAAATTTTTTTGAGACACCCTGTAGATAACCAGCTTTGAATTCAGAACCAGAATTGAGAGAGCATCACACTCTTATTGATATTGAAAATTATGCAACAGGGAAATTACCCCTTATATACACAATTTTAAAAAGGTTTTCTTGAAAAAGGTGTATTTGAACCTGAATGTGACACATGTTTATCCCAAATGCACCCTTTCTTACCAATTTTATTGGTCAACACAAGTTTTCCCATTTTTAAGTAAATAATCAACTTGTAAATAGTCAATTTTAGGATGTAACAAGATATGTCTATATCATACCCAATATAAATATCACCCCTAAGGTCAAAAAAAAAGTTTATCTCAAAGCTTGCGAAGTCTTCAAAATCAGGCGACGTGCACGGTTTTTGTCTTCAATTTTCTTTTTTTTTACATTTTTTTATTTGTCAAATTTTACTCTTACTATTTGCAACTGTTGACACTCTCTGATATTGGTTTTTTCTATTTGAAATGAATATTGTGATGTAGTTGTGTAAAGAACAATTGTGCTGCTTTTTTTGAAGCACTGAGTCATGTAAAAGTTTGAGAAAAGGAAAATCTGCCGATATTTTTAATAAAAACTTGAAATAAAATTTGTAGGGACAAAAAAAATGATTTGACTATTTCCTGCATTTCAGACGTGGTATTTTTGGCATCAAAACCAATGCGCATGCAAGCTTTGAGACAAACCTATTTTATTTCTTTGGCCTAAATTGCATGGTTTTTTTATCATCAGTATTATATTTGAACGAGTGCTCTACCACCCCATCCCAACCCCCAGAGTTTACATTTCATATTCCAAGCCTGATTCCAAGCATTAGCAAATGATTACCTCGTGGCTCTATACAGTACAATACCATGAATACCTCACAGTCAGAATATCTCACCTCCATCATCCATTCAATGGCATCAGAGTGGAGAAGCCAGATTGATTTGAGGGTTGACATAAAGATTTAATTTCAAAATGGCACTAACGTGATTAATGTCATTCATCATTACTTCACAAAACATGACAGTTTCATTACGTTACAACTTTCTGAAGCAATGTATGAATAATAAATACCCCCACAGATTGCACCGGTCCACGACACAGCAGCATGGCGTTAACACTACTGTATCTCTCCCCAGTACCCATATTTTTTTCATAAGAGTTATATTTTTCACAAATTTTAAGAATGGATATTTATTATGAAAATAAACGTCGTGCAAAAGCTACACGATAATGTGTGCTTATGGGAGACCCGGGGGGGGCAGAGTTGACTATTTTACTGTAAGCATGCATGGCAACAAAAACGTGTAATAATGGTGTGTTTTTTAGATGAGATGTATTAAGGGGTTTAAAGAGGTCTACAATCGACCATTTTCAGGAAAAAGGGTACTTTTTTCAAAATCCTATTGGTATTATTATATTTGTTTCGGGTCGAATTGGGGAAGAAACAGGCAAAAAGACTTTTGAATTCAGAGGAAATACAGTTCAGGGGTGGGAGACACAAGTATCAAAGACCATACAGAGATATGGCCTCAAATTGTGTACTGTTCATTTCGCTTAAATGTTTGAAAATACCTGAATGTGAAAATATTCCACTTTGGATCCTGTATCTATAGTTTGATGATTCAAGCTGAATGATATTCAAGTGTGTACGAGGGGAAATCAACTACGTGCCTGTCCTATGCCCTGCCTTGTCTAACTAGCTGAAGATAGTGCAAGGAAGTAAGCATGCAAGCGTAGGTTTCTTGTGTTCCTTAAATAAAGAAAACAAATACTTGTATTAGATACATGAACCATGGGAGAAGATAGTATATATTACAGAGAGCAAGTTATGGCAACGAAAAAAGCTCCTGTTCTTCAGGCAGATAGACATCTCAAGTAGGGTCGGTCGATAAGATATTTTTTTGCTTTTTTTTTTGGTTGTTGTTTTTCCTACATAATATTCAACGATTTTCTGAAATTTGATTGAAAATTTTTTGAAAATTTTCAACAATTTCCAAAAAGTCAAGATATTTCAGAAAAATTCTAAAAGAAATCCAAAACAATTTCAAAAATCTTCAAATTTTCTCCTAATAGGTAATAGTGAGCCCAAATTCAGTAAAAACTTGCAATAATTTTGCCTCCCTTGGCCTTAGGCTATTTCTGATACCATGTGTGCAAGGGGCATGCTTCATTTCCCGGTCATCTTCTATATATACCGTCAAAATAGACACATTTTGTGTGCATCATTTTCACGCTTTGGCAATTTCTTTAAACCATTTTGCTTGTCCTTAATTTTGTTAATTTTTGTTGTTGCTCCAGGAACCCATTAAGTAATTTGCAGGAGAAATATATTCAAGTATTTTTATTTTCATTCTATCTATTTGCATAGAAACTAAATGGAGTGTGATTTTTTTGTATGCAGCATTTGATGGAAGTCACCATTTTTGTGGAACTAAGTAGTAGAAGCAATTTTAGAGGTTGTTTTTGTAGGTTTATGATGGTACTGAGTAAATACAAACATATTCATGGTTTTGTTATCTTCCAAAGATTAAAAACAGCATTTCTTTCTACATGAACCCTAACTCTCCAGGCGTGTTTTGTGAATTAAACTATCAGGGGAGAAAAACAGGTCAAATTTGAAGGGGAAAATCACTCTCACACGTGCCGCGGATCGAACCCAGGCTGCGTTTGTGCAAGTCTGATGCTCTACCGACTGAGCTACACAGGGAATGTTAAAAAGAACTTGAGTATTGTTCACAAGTTGAACCATGCGCTGAGCGTGGTACAAGATAGATGGGGTCGCGGCGCAGTACAAGATTGTAGCACTGTCTGGTTTTGTAATGTCCAGGACGGTTACGGTTAAAATAAATTGGTTACAAAACCATGATAAATACAAATCTTTGTTATCTTAAATTTTAAAAAACACCGAAAACATAAATAAGTGTTAAAAACACATAAATATCCTGAAAATCTCCAGAATTTTCAGTATTCAGGAAAATTAACTTTGCTGCTTTCTGCAAACTTGCATGATGTTTATTCGATGCATTGAGTCAAACACAAACAATGGTCGTGAAGTCTGCAGGTTTCGAGCAAGAATAAAACTCTGAACAGCAGACCTTTTGATTGGAAAAATGTAAGGCATATTATGTGATCTTTTCCAAGTAGCGCCCTCTATCATTGATTTTTACTATGAAAGCAGATTTTCTTGCAGATTTGCATTTTTGATCATAAATCATGAAGATCCTATAAGTTACAGATCGATACGATTCCTAATTACTTCAAAATCATGGTTTGAAAATAGATTGTACCAAGCGGTACAATCTAATTTTTCAAATTTTACTCTAAATTCACTCTAAAACCATGATTTTGAGGTTATTAGAAATCGTATTGCTCTGTAACTTATATATTTATGATTTATGATCAGAAAAGTAAATCTGCAAGAAAATCTGCTTTCAATTTTTTTCAAGGATTGAGGGCATCCCCTGGAAAAGATCACATAATATACCTTTAAAGTCATGTACTTGCAAGCAGCTCATTGTTCGGGAGTGTCCTCCTGATTTTGAGTGATTACATTGGAAAGCCATTAAAAAAAAGAAGGAAAAAAACCAGTATTAGTCAAGGCATTTATCAAAATTTAACTGACCGTGCCATGCTGCTACTGTAAAACCACTTCATTTTGCGAGGGATTTAAAGATATATTATGTGATCTTTCCAGGAAACGCCCTCAACATCGAGAAAAAAAATTGAAAGCAGATTTTCTTGCAGATTTACATTTCTGATCATAAATCGTACATACATACCAAGTTACAGGGCGATACGATTCTTAATTACTTCAAAATCATGGTTTTAGAGTGAAAATAAACTGTCGGATTGTCGATTTTTGTCCGACAACTTATTTTACTCTGGTCTAAATTCACTCTAAAACCATGATTTTGAGGTAATTAGGAATCATATCGCTCTGTAACTTGAAATGTATGTCCGATTTATGATCAGAAATGTAAATCTGCAAGAAAATCTACTTTCTAAAAAAAATCATGAATAGAGGGCGCTCTCTGGAAAAGATCACATAATATGCCTTTAATTTAGCGAAGGATCTATGTTATGTATTTTTTTCGATTTTTAAACATTTTTGGCAAATCCAACATTCAACGTCATAAATACACTAACATGCTCCATAGCAACTGACAACTTTGTACAAGAGTGCAAGCAGCATGGCTTGCTCAGTTGACAGATGACATTTATCTGCCTTTGCAAATGACTCTTCAAATATAGCCAGAAATGTTCTTTTTTCAGTACTCGCAAAAGTACAGCTGTCTTGAACAAACCGAAATAGAATATTGCCCATCTGTGCTGAAATGCTATCTGACGTTGCATTTAATTTGATAGCACTCAGGGCACTAAGTCCCAGACACTTGATGTGTAAATGGGGTGTATGTCATGATACAAAGTTCACTTTAAAGGGGCAAAATCCTGTTGATATTATATTAACGCTTTCCATGCGGCAGGCGGCTGCAGACGACATTCCAAATTTTCACAAAATGTTTCAAAAATGTCATAATTATTGAATTTCATTACCATATTTGGAATCATCATGAGAAATGCATTGAAATAAGTACAAACATGCCTAGTATTGGTTCAGTAATCCTTGAGATAGACATTGAAAATTGGGAAAGGTTTCTGAAAAATCTATTTTGTATATGGTAAAACTAATAGCCGCGTGTAAAGTGTTAAGGGTGTCAAATTTGGGAATACAACAGGCAAAAACCTCACTTTATGTTGAATATAGAGGGAATACAGGTTCAGGGGGTGGGAGACACAGGTATCAAATACATAGAGAGATATGGTCTCAACTCTCAAATTGCGTACAGTTCATTATTGAGAGATGTATCGATATACTAAATGAGCAAATAACGTAAAGATAATCATCAAAATAGCCCAAATCCAAAATGTCATACAATTTCGACATCGCCTTCATGCAAAATAAGCAAATAACGGCACTTCCAGGTTGAGATTTGCCGCAAAAGTCCGTGAGTAAAACGATGCATAACATCCGAATTCAGCACCTTAGTTTCAAATCATATCGAAGCTATAAGAAAATCATGAAATTTTATCTGATAATCGGCGAATGTTGGTAAACTGTTTCAGATGGTAGTAAATATCAGACGACGATGGACACGCGAAAACCTAAATTTTGAATTCGTATTGGAATAAAACGTAATCGCGAATGTTGATCTAATCATTTTGAAAAATTCATCATAGGTTAGAAGAAAATGTTTCCAATCCAAAAACTGTTGTGGGTGGCTAACCACCCGCAGTGTCAGTATCATTTTTTGAATTTGAACCGTTGTTAAGCTTTCGTCCCATTCACTTGATCACATAACCTCGTTCGCATATTTTAACCTGAATACTCGTGAATACGCCCGTGTCCAGCGTCGTCTGGTAAATATATGCCTAAGTATTACTTTGATGCAAAAAAAATGATTTCCAGGATAATTGAGGGCGCACTCCCATACGTATCTCTCAATGCCCCTTTAAAGGTAAAAGTATGTTAAATTGCTTCTTGTTTATTACATCCTACCAAATTTGAAAGAAATGTCACAATTTTGTCTATTTTTTTCAAAAAAATATAGAAAATATTTGATTAAATTGATTCTTTTTTCATTGCAGTCTGATAACTGTGCATAGTAATGAAGGAAGAGAGTCGCTGTAGTCTGTGTTACGGTACTCTGCTCGACACCATTAAGTAGGGCAACCAAAATCGTCACGGTGCGGAACAGTGGAAAAGGATAGAACATAGCGGCGATGTCAGAAGTCATAGAATGACGCTTCAATTGTAGCCAAAGACAGATGACATTGGAGACAGAGCCTTTTGAGACACTTAAAGGATAAGTAAGTGAATAAACATTTTGAGGGCTCAGAACCACAAGGCCTTATCTCCATTTTGACCATTTTGAGAAAAAGACTATTGAAGATTTTTAAACACATTGGGGAGATGGAGATGAGGCCTTGCGATACTGGCTATATCTTTGAAAGGGGTTGTGTTATGGAGATAAGGCTCCGTTACTGGAAAGAGAATTTCTTTCTGAAAATGTTGATACCAAAATCTCATTTTTGAAGGCCTTGCGTTTTTGAGGCCTCAATTTCTTACTTTTAAAAGACATCAATCTATATGTGAAAGAGGAAAAAAAAATCTAAAAAGTGAAATGTCACTCTTACAAAGAGCCAACTGAGTGACCAATCCTTTAGAGTGAAGTTCACTCTCAAGATAATACGAATGGTAAAATTTACTCTTACGAAAGAGTAACCTGTTTACTCTTACTAAAGAGTGACCTGATTACTCTAACGAAAGAGTGACCTGTTTACTCTTACGAAAGAGTGACTTGATTACTTACAAAAGAGTGACCTGTTTACTTTTATTACGAAAGAGTGACCTGATTACTCTTACGAAAGAGTGACCTGTTTACTCTTACAAAAGAGTGACCTGATTACTCTTATGAAAGAGTGACATGATTACTCTTACAAAAGAGTGACCTGATTACTCTAACGAAAGAGTGAACTGTTTACTCTTACAAAAGAGTGACCTGATTACTCTTACGAAAGAGTGAACTGTTACTCTTACAAAAGAGTGACCTGATTACTCTTACAAAAGAGTGACCTGATTACTCTTACGAAAGAGTGACCTGTTTACTCTTACGAAAGAGTGACCTGATTACTCTTATGAAAGAGTGACATGATTACTCTTACGAAAGAGTGACCTGATTACTCTAACGAAAGAGTGACATGATTACTCTTACGAAAGAGTGACCTGATTACTCTAACGAAAGAGTGAACTGTTACTCTTACAAAAGAGTGACCTGATTACTCTTACGAAAGAGTGACCTGATTACTCTTACGAAAGAGTGACCTGATTACTCTTACGAAAGAGTGACCTGATTACTCTTACGAAAGAGTGACCTGATTACTCTTATGAAAGAGTGACATGATTACTCTTACTAAAGAGTGACCTGTTTACTCTTACAAAAGAGTGACCTGTTTACTCTTACAAAAGAGTGACCTGATTACTCTTACGAAAGAGTGACCTGTTTACTCTTACAAAAGAGTGACCTGATTACTCTTACGAAAGAGTGACCTGATTACTCTTACGAAAGAGTGACCTGATTACTCTTACAAAAGAGTGACCTGTTTACTCTTACGAAAGAGTGACCTGATTACTCTTACAAAATAGTGACCTGTTTACTTTTATGAAAGAGTGACCTGTTTACTCTTACAAAAGAGTGACCTGTTTATTCTTTGAAAGAGTGACCTGTTAACTCTTACGAAAGAGTGACCTGTTTACTTTTATGAAAGAGTGACCTGTTTACTCTTACGAAAGAGTGACCTGTTTACTTTTACGAAAGAGTGACCTGTTTACTCTTACGAAAGAGTGACCTGTTTACTCTTACGAAAGAGTGACCTGTTTACTCTTACGAAAGAGTGACCGGTTTGCTCTTGTAGAGTGAACTGTTCACTCTAATTCTTATTGAGAGTTAACTATCACTCTAAAGGATGGGTCACTCAATTGGCTCTAGTCTATGTAAGAATGAATCTTTTAGAGTTGAACGTCAGAGCTTGATTAATTGACTCACTTAAATTAACGGCCCCTTCTACATTTACAATTCATGCAGTACACGCAGAGCATTATGTATAAACAAACTGGTCAAGTTGGTCCATTTCTCCGTACAAATGGTTATGAGTATGAAGTATTTTGTAAAACTCTTCATCAGCACGGTGTCACTACCGCTATGACCGTTAGAAGAATAACATTTTATGTAATGAATTATTGGCAACGAGAGAGGGAAAGAGGTATTGATGAAAAAGGTTTTGATGATTTTGAATAATTTCAAATTGAAATAATCCTTATTATGAACATTATTAATATGTATAAGTTAAAAGTTTAACGGGTTCGCCGTCGGACGAGTTTTAATCTGTCAAGCTTTCGTCAGGATTAGCTCTGACTTCTTCAGGACGTCAGAGCTAATCCTGACGAAAGCTTGACAGATTAAAACTCGTCCGACGGCGAACCCGTTAAACTTTTAACTTATATTATGAATACCCGTCGTAAAAGCCTATCTCACAATTATTAATATGATTTGATTTGATTTATTGTGGACAAAACAAAATAAGTGAATGCCTTTTTGAAAAAGCCACAGTAATAGAATGTAAGGAACCTGCAGCAAATGATTACAGCTACACACACATCTGGCATCCATTAATGGTATTGTGAATTATGTGACCAAAACATTCAGCATGTGTTATATATTAGGCCTCAGAAAAGGAGACAAAATTGGGATCAAAATAATTCTACAAAGTTTCTCTATCCAAATATGTTTTAAAGGAGAACAGTGCTATTCATGAAACCAAGCATTATATGGTAGGAAAATAATGATTTCCTTTAAAGCTTTAAAATGGTATAAAAACTGTTGGGACACCCTAGTATATTCAAAATTTCATGAATATATACGCGGTATGTGCGACCCAATCAGATGATGTCATATACTGCTACGCACAAATAAGCGCAGGTTACTAACGGACAACCAAGTACCAAATTTGATCACTAAAACAATTCATGCCACGAACGCATGGCGTATTTGCACAACGCAGTGTGAGTGGTTCGCTTGCACGATTTTCCATCAGATTGATCTATTTGCAATGGGTGAAGCATGGTTTTTAATGATTAATGAAGTACTGTCCAGTATCATTAAATACAGTCATCAAAAAAAGTAACTATACAGGTAATAAATGGGCTTCTAACTTGAACATATTATATCCTTCCAAAAAATTATGGAATAATAAAGTTGTTGGGAAATTTATCTTCTTTACAATGAGATATTGCAAGCTAGGATCAGGTGATTATTGATGAAGTGACACTCCATATTGTATGGTGAAGTCCGATTTTCAATTTCACAATTTTTCTTTTCTACACGCGGACCCAGCTACGGGTGCATTATCGATTATCTGTAGTGCAATCGGGGGATGCATGCGCAGGTTGGACAGTCGGCTGTATAGTTCTGATGAATCAATACGCCACACACACGCTACACCTGTCTTACTCACCCCCGTGTCGAAATGTAAAATGTGAAAATGAAATTGTGACTTTACCTTACATTTTGGATTGTCTCTTCTTCAATATTCAACTGATCCTAGCATGCAATATCTCATATTAAAGAAGATAAATTTCTCAACAACTTTATGATCAAATATTTTTAGGTAGGATATATATTTCTTGAGTTAAAAGCCCATTTATTACCTGTATAGTTAATTTTTTTGATGACTGTAATGATTTCAATTGACAGTTTTGAATCAGGATAATGAATTTGATCAGTTGTTTTGTCGGTAACTGAAGAATAAAACGATACGCAGTAATTATCCTTTAATCAGTATCCATTTGAGTAAATTTGTTGTTTTTTAATAATGATTTCCTTTAAAGCTTTAAAATGGTATAAAAACTGTTGGGACACCCTAGTATATTCAAAATTTCATGAATATATACGCGGTATGTGCGACCCAATCAGATGATGTCATATACTGCTACGCACAAATAAGCGCAGGTTACTAACGGACAACCAAGTACCAAATTTGATCACTAAAACAATTCATGCCACGAACGCATGGCGTATTTGCACAACGCAGTGTGAGTGGTTCGCTTGCACGATTTTCCATCAGATTGATCTATTTGCAATGGGTGAAGCATGGTTTTTAATGATTAATGAAGTACTGTCCAGTATCATTAAATACAGTCATCAAAAAAAGTAACTATACAGGTAATAAATGGGCTTCTAACTTGAACATATTATATCCTTCCAAAAAATTATGGAATAATAAAGTTGTTGGGAAATTTATCTTCTTTACAATGAGATATTGCAAGCTAGGATCAGGTGATTATTGATGAAGTGACACTCCATATTGTATGGTGAAGTCCGATTTTCAATTTCACAATTTTTCTTTTCTACACGCGGACCCAGCTACGGGTGCATTATCGATTATCTGTAGTGCAATCGGGGGATGCATGCGCAGGTTGGACAGTCGGCTGTATAGTTCTGATGAATCAATACGCCACACACACGCTACACCTGTCTTACTCACCCCCGTGTCGAAATGTAAAATGTGAAAATGAAATTGTGACTTTACCTTACATTTTGGATTGTCTCTTCTTCAATATTCAACTGATCCTAGCATGCAATATCTCATATTAAAGAAGATAAATTTCTCAACAACTTTATGATCAAATATTTTTAGGTAGGATATATATTTCTTGAGTTAAAAGCCCATTTATTACCTGTATAGTTAATTTTTTTGATGACTGTAATGATTTCAATTGACAGTTTTGAATCAGGATAATGAATTTGATCAGTTGTTTTGTCGGTAACTGAAGAATAAAACGATACGCAGTCATTATCCTTTAATCAGTATCCATTTGAGTAAATTTGTTGTTTTTTCATTGGAAGCACTTTTGTTGAGCTATGATAAACACTAATTGCTCTTCTTAAAAGTTCCGAGACACATGATATAGGTCTTCAATTTGACTTTAATTGCACTCAATTTAAGGGGTATCCGGCGCACTTAACACTATCCACGCGGCTATTATTTGTACCATACACAAAACAGATTTTTCAGAAACCTTTCACAATTTTCAAAGCCTATCTCAAGGATTACTGACCCAATACTAGACATGTTTGTACTTATGTCAATGCATTTCTCATGGTGATTCTGAATATGTTAATGAAATTCAATAATTTTGACATTTTTTAAACATTTTGTGAAATTTTGGAATGTCGTCTGCAGCCGCCTACCGCGTGGAAAGTGTTAATTAGGTTTTATTTCCATATCTCCAGCGTAACTCGTTTTGCTCATATTACATTGCTGGCAATCACTCAGGTAGGGATGAGCTAATGGTATATATATGTCATGTGCAAGTTGATGGGGAGTTCACATTAAAGTTGCAATAGGTTAATAAAATAAGAGTAAATAGTTGGTCTCCATCACTTTCCATACAATAGCTTTTAGAATAAACAAATAACAATTATAAATTAAAAAGAAAATTATTACAACTTTATAACCAGTTGGCAGTGCAGTGGTTTACACTTTCCAGGAGGCAGGCATCTGCAGACGACATTTGTAAATGTTTTAAAAATGTCAAAACTAATGAATGTCATATCTATATTTGAGGTCAGCATGGGAAATGCATTAAAATAAGTACAAACATGCTTAGTATTGGTTCAGTAATCCTTGAGATAGACCTTGAAAGTTGGGAAAGGTTTCTGAAAAATCTGTTTTGTATTATGGTATAACTAACAGCCGCATGGAAAGTGTTAACACTTTCCACGCGGCTATTATTTTTACCATATACAAAACAGATTTTTCATAAACTTCTCCCAAATCTCATAGTCTATCTCAAGAATGACTTAACCAATACTATGAATGTTTGTACTTATTTCAATGCATTTCTCATGGTGATTCCAAATATGGTCATACAATTCAATAATGTTGACACTTTTTAAACATTTTGTGAAATTTTGGAATGTCGTCTGCAGCCGCCTGCCGCATGGCAAGTGTTAACTATATAGGTCTGCAGGTCTATTGCTGGGAGTCACAGCTATGAGTTGGTGGTGCATTGTGGGAGTCACAGCTATAAGTGGTGGTGCATTGTGGGAGTCACAGCTATGAGTTGGTGGTGCATTGAAAATTGACAACGCTCGCTGAAGAATGAGAAAAAAATATGTCGCTTTATAAACTACAAAAAAAACCTCTCACTTCAAAATTTGAAAAAGGGGAAAAAAGAGTGCAGCACTTACGCTTTTGGGCCCAAACCATCCTTTTCTTGCATGTCTGTTTGGATTTTTTGCTTGCTTGTGGTAACTTTCCATGCATCTGATGATCTGCTAGTGATGATCAATTTACAGATATTTACAACATTTCATCAGACATTTGTATTCAATTAAAATTGGTTTGGCTGAGTGGTAAACATATATACTGTTACTTTAAATTGATTCTATTTAGGCCAAATTAAATTAATTGTTTGTCTCAAAGCTCCTCTCCTGTTGTAAAACTAATGCGGAATGCGGTTTTTTTTCAAGTTTTTTTTTTTTTTTTTTTAAATATAAAATATTGAAATCCTTGTAAAAGTGAACTTTTGTATTTAAGATGATGTGATCAATGAAAATCTGAAAAATCTGTGAAATTTTCAGATTTTTTTTTTTTTTTTTTTTTTTTTTTTTTAAAAAGAGAAAAAAAAGTTTTTTTTCCGATTTTTGTTTTTCTAATGCGCATCAATAAACTAACGCGCGCGGGAGCTTTGAGACAAACAATTAATTTAATTTGGCCTTTACCTATGCTTTTTTAACATCATATCTAGGTTCAGTACTCACCGACTAATCCTGATAATGCTGATGGATTGGCGCTAAGACAGAGATATTACCTGATTCCTTCATAAGTTTTGCTTCTTGATTCTAGAGATGCAATGAGAAAGAATGTTCCAGATGTGCTCTTTGGTTCTCAAGTCATCTACTACAAGCACAGGCGAACTGGCCATGGGGCGATGCGGCGGCCTCCTCAAGTCATCTACTATAAGCATGCACAGGCGAACTGACTATTGGGGCGATGCGGCGGCCTCCTCAAGTCATCTACTATAAGCATGCACAGGCGAACTGACTATTGGGGCGATGCGGCGACCTCCTCAAGTTATCTACTATAAGCATGCACAGGCGAACTGACTATTGGGGCGATGCGACGATCTCCTCAAGTCATCTACTATAAGCATGCACAGGCGAACTGACTATTGGGGCGATGCGGCGATCTCCTCAAGTCATCTACTACAAGCACTGTTGGACTGGGCACTGGGGCGATGCGGGACTGCACCATGGGATAATAGGCCCTGGGCCGTGACCGTACCATGGGACACTAGGCCCTGAGCCTGTCGCTGAATTTGACTAAAATGTGTCCATATGATAAGTAAAAACAAGCAAAATTGCTCAAAATGAACATTTGAATTGTTACCGGCTTTAAGCCTTGGACCCCATTACTGATCCCTCATTGGGCCCTGGACAAATAGGGACATATATATGCTTACCAGGCTTACCCCCTCACATATATCCGTGTGAGTTGTGCAGCCCTTTACCGTCTTATAGAAAAACAACAGAGTCCAACACGGTGACAAATCAGCAAAAAATGTCAACGGCCGCATTGATTTTTTTTTTGTCACCGGGTTCATACCGCTCTATACCGGGTCCTCATCAGCCTGGAACCGGGTTCATACCACCTCCTCACCAGGTCCTCACCAACTGGAACGCCGGGGGTACCGGCCGAACCGCCTTGATAACGCCACAACTGTTCTGTTCAGTTCAGTATGCTGTTCCTCATGTCTTAAACTATAAGGTCCACTCATCCTTTGGGAATATCTCAAGGTTGAATTTCTCCATCTTAACTCTATTCCATCTGTCAACAAATGAACAGGTGTAAGCCAGTTCATCCAGGCCAGAGTGGACCTTTGCTTTTAAGAGATCTTTCTTAGGAGACCTCTGGACTGTTTACCATAGAAAAAAAAGAAGGAATTCAGTAAGGTATATATAGTAACCTTTGGGACACCCTGTATATAATTAAAGCTTTACAGAGACATGGACAGTGTTTTTACCTGTGTCACAATAATATTATTAAATAATATCACCCTTAAGATGACAACATTTGTGCGCTAGTGTTTCCTTATATCATTATGTTTATAATTTATTATTCTTATGCTATTTTGTATCTTTGTAAGGGCTGTGAGCCTCCGGGGAATGGCATATCACATGTATGTATGTATTTAAAAAGTTTTCAAAATGAGGTTTTTATAGCCAAATGCTACCTCCACAGCTGGTTATTTGATGATTTTTTTAAATGAAAAAAGGCGAAAAATTTGAAGTGTTCACACATTTCTTTCATCCGCTCAATCATTCAATTTACAAAGGTATTTTCCCCTCTCATCCACCCATAATGTATCTGATAAATAAAAGGGACATGAAACTCAAATCACACAGTTTTGTATCTGTTTGCAGACTGTGGCGTAACCAGAAAGGATGCTGACAATTGTGCAAAATATTGTGTGGGGAAATTACGGCAAATTGGAAGCAAGATCCCAAAATAAGTTCCGACCAAATAAAGTTGTCTTTAGACAGCTGTATTATTTGCAACAAAATCAACTTTTCAATAATAGCTTTGTAGGAGACCGGATTAAAGGCATATTATGTGATCTTTTCCAAGTAGCGCCCTCTATCATGGATTTTTACTATGAAAGCAGATTTTCTTGCAGATTTGCATTTTTGATCATAAATCATAGAGATCTTCTAAGTTACAGATCGATACGATTCCTAATTACTTCAAAATCATGGTTTTAAAATAGATTGTACCGAGCGGTACAATCTATTTTTTCACATTTTACTCTAAATTCACTCTAAAACCATGATTTTGAGGTTATTAAGAATCATATTGCTCTGTAACTTCGAACATATTTATGATTTATGATCAGAAAAGTAAATCTGCAATCAAATCTACTTTCAATTTTTTTTTCAAGGATTGAGGGCGTCCCCTGGAAAAGATCACATAATATACCTTTAAAGATTTTGTTGAATAATTTAGGGCAAAATACGAGAGACCACCCCACCCCCACCCCAAAATGTCAGGTTCCTATGATTCAGGATGCTGCTTATCTTGTCACATTAAATAGATGACTTTTTATGATGTGCTATAAACATTTATGATGTGATCAAGCAGAATTAGTCTGATGTCGGGAATATTGATTTTGAGTTATAGGTAAAAAGAAGTGACAAATTCTTATGCTTTACCCTGTTTTCTCAGTTGGTAAATTGTTGGTAACTTACAAACTTAAAGTTTAATTTGAGTGGGGTTAGAACCATACTATAGCATTTCTCACCTGCTTTTAAATGATGGACAAATATCAAAATTGAAAACTACCGACATGTAAATCATTTCATAGATCACGTCATATTTAATGAAATGGCTCTTTGCGAGGCTCGCACTTAGTAATGTAATATATCAACAAAATAAGTCAAATAGAAATTGTGATAACTCATCCAAAAACATAAAAATTCATGGCACGTTTCATTTCATTTCATAGTAATTGCACATCACCACATTGTTGTCGCCTTAATTGCTAATGCTAGAGTTAATTTGGAAATCGATTGACATTCAAGTATTTAGAGCAAAAATTCCCTGTCTGCAATTAGCTGCTCGGTGTCATCTCACCAGCCTGCTTCGATAATTGCCTAACTCACTTTTTCTAGTGAGAAAACAACAAAAATAGAAAAAGTGAGTTAGGCAGTTATCGAAGCAGGCTTATGATATGTTGAATAGCACCATGAATAGTACAGGTAAATTCCAACAGGAGCAGTACCTGTTGGATAGAATTAGGTTGGGGATATACCTAAACATTTTACATAATTATTATAATCTGCCTAACTCGCAATGCTGACTTAGGCAGAATTGCAATTGTACATTTATCAACACTTTTGATTTGTCAATGACTCAGATATTGTTACAGCATGTGCATAATGTAATGAAGACATGATTTATGCAAACAACTCAATTTCACTGAAAAGTGAGTTAGGCAATTATCGAAGCAGGCTGACGATATATGACTATAGTTTAATCAGTTCCAAATTGGCAATAAATATTTGGTTTTTTTATGCGCAAAAGTAATCCAAGCGTTCTCGCTCAATTATGGCCACATCACAAGGTATTGGTTGCACGCACGCATCAGATGCACAGTGCGCTAGTTGCCTTCATAATGTGCACCCAGTCCTTCTGTATTCATTCGCTGCCGTAATGCGGAACTGATCAAACTATGGTCACATCAAAAGGAAGCTTTTGTCGGCAGGATGCATTTGAAGATATTGAGGAAGTAAAGCATGAAAAATTAGAAGAAATAAAAAGGAAATTCCACCTAATATTTCCCATGAAATCTGAAAGCATTGACCAAATGTATCAAGTGATGTTTAATTTGTAAAAATTACACATTTTCATGGAACAGAAATAAAATCTTAATTTTCATTTGTAAAGACAAAAGCACCTTTTGATGTGACTGCTCACTTATTAGGCATTTTGTTGTTGTTGAGGTGACCTCGAGTGCCAAAACAAAAAATTTAAAGTCGGGTCGGTCGATTTTCCTTTTTTTCTTCTTCTTTTTTTCTTCTTTTTTTTTTGCTGACAAATATAACTGACAGAACATAGTTCATGACAAGACAAAGTTGGTAAATGTCAATTTTACTAATGTTTCTAGTGTGATAATAGTTTAAAAGTCTATTTGAGCAAACTTGTTAATTTCAAGCAGAAAATAGTAATATTTTGACAAATTGGTAAAATTTTAAATCTTAAAAAAAAAGGTGTGACTCTAATTTGTGAGATTTTAGGGTCGGTCGCTGAGGACAACACAACATTTTCCCCCCTTACTATACTCTGTGTCATCTCAATTTGGGAGGTGACGTCACTGTGTTATGTAGTGATAGGTGCAGCACTTTCTGCATCACAGCTGGCATTCTTCTTTGATAGTGTGGATGCAGGTGTTGACACCCGGTGGGGGGATACTGTGATTTGGAGTGGTCGGGTACCCATTTTTAGGGGGTTTGCTTCATTTTAGACTAAATTTTCGCAAATTATCAGGAAAATTGACAAAAATTTCGCGAAAATAGACCCATTAGTAAAACGTGACCCCATTATTAGGGATTTCCAGCACAAAATCATACCCCATGTTTAAGGATTTTTTCCCCAAAAAGCTACCCATTAGAGCGGCACACCCCGTATACCATCTTAGACGAGTACCCCCCGGGTTTGTCACATTGAAGTTACATGCATGATATCATGCATCTACTAGAATATGTGCTGACGTCACCTGCAAACTTAAAGGGGCATTGAGAGATGTATCGATATACTAAATTCGCAAAAAACATAACATTCCGACATCGCCTTCATGCCAAATAAGCAAATAACGGCACTTCCGGGTTGAGATTTGCTGCGAAAGGCCGCATGTAAAACGATAGCATAACTTCCGAATTCAGCGCCTGTTTATATGATAAACAGCAAATGTTGGTTAACTGTTTCAGATGGTAGTTAGTATTATGCCTGGTATTACTTTGATGCAAAAAACTGATTTCCATGATAATTGAGGGTGCACTCTCATACGTATCTCTCAATGCCCCTTTAAGGTGATGACACAATTCACACAAAGTATAACATTCCTTTTACAAGATTGCATGCTACAGGATCAAGCTTATCCGTGTGGAGCTGAGATCAGTATCATAGCAACAAGCTCCACCTACATGTAATTAACCCAGTCAGAGCTTAGGTGACAACATTCTTATAAACCTGTTGGACAGGCCCAGCAGTCCCTTTTTTCAAAACTTTTTTGTTGTTGATACAATTCTTTGAAATGTTTTGAAAATATGAGAAATGTGTTGATAACATTTTGGATTTTGTGGGCAATTTTGAAAACACCTGACCTACGACCCTACCTGAGAGGTCTGTTTGTCTGTTAAAAAATACAGGGTTGGTTTTTTTGATGTCCCCTTAGGCCAAACAAAATAATAGGTTCGTCTCAAAGCTTGCACGCGCATTGGTTTTGAAATGCCAAAATACCGCGTCTGAAATGCAGAAAATTGTCAAATCTATTTCTTTTTTCCCTACAAATTTTTTATTTCGAGTTTTTATTAAAAATATCGGCAGATTTTCCTTTTCTCAAACTTTTACATGACTCAGTTCTTCAAAAAACGCTGCACAATTGTTCTTATACACAACTACATCACAATATTCATTTCAAATAGAAAAAAACAAATATCAGAAAGTGTCAACGGTTGCAAATAGTAAGAGTAAAAATTGCCACACAAATAAAAGAAATGTAAAAAAAAAAAATGGAAGACAAAAAACAGCGCGCGTCGCCCGATTTTGAAGCCTTCGCAAGCTTTGAGACAAACTTTTTATTTTGTTTGGCCTTACTACGCATTAATTATGACACAATTTCCCAAACAGCAGCCATCGTAGTTTAAGCTTTATGGCTCTGAAAACACTACATATCAACATGATTTCCTGTGCACTTTGCAAATTAAAGTACTCAATGCTATAAATATAACACAACTGTGAAGTCAACAGTTTTACGGAACATATATTTTGCGTTCACCGTGCATCACCTGCGACGTTGTCTGTATCACTTTGTGGCGGCGGAAGCAACACAATTTAGTGAGGTTTTTAAAGGCATATTATGTGATCTTTTGCAAGTAGCGCCCTCTATCATTGATTTTTAATATGAAAGCAGATTTTCTTGCAGATTTGCATTTTTGATCATAAATCGTAAAGATCTTCTAAGTTACAGATCAATACGATTCCTAATTACTTCAAAATCATGGTTTGAAAATAGATTGTACCGCTCGGTACAATCCTTTTTTTTTAAATTTTACTCTAAATTCACTCTAAAACCATGATTTTGAGGTTATTAGGAATCGTATCGCTCTGTAACTTTAAATATATTTATGATTTATGATCAGAAAAGTAAATCTGCAAGAAAATCTACTTACAATTTTTTTTCCGAGGATCGAGGGCGTCCCCTGGAAAAGATCACATAATATACCTTTAACTAAAATGGTACCAAAAACGTTCCTGAAGCCGTTGTCTGGATGTCGTTTCCCCACATGAAAATTATGGGGGGTGGGGGGGTCTGTGCCGCCTATGACAATTTGCATCCAAACATTGCAATTTGAGTTTCTAAGTCTGGCGCAAAATTTCAATTTGAGTTTTTGTAGTTCAAGTTGCATACATTAATTCGTGATAAAATCATCTTGATAACCATTATAATTTGTGTGAGTTACCTGTCCAACCAGCTGGTTGACAGGTATAACTCACTAAAACACCTGCCTGACAGAAATTCCACTAGCCAGGTGTCACCACTGTCACCGGTGTCACTTACTGGCGCTGTGAGTTTGAATTTGTTTAATACTCGCCAGTTGGTTGGGTACTTTTGTATCTTCACCCGCCCGACGTACGGCGGCGGGTGCTTTTTCCAGGCATGATTACAATTTTGCTTATAAATATTTTATTCTAATTTTGTTGTTGAGAATTGTAATTATTATCTAACAATGTTTATGATTGGCACAATATTTGACAAATTCTTAATTTTAACCAATCCGTCAGATAATTTCATGGGGTTAAGGTGAAATTTCGCACCTCAAGGGAACCAAATACATTGGAGCCTGGTTGCTGTTCATTAGAGCATTTTCACTGCCTGATAAAGTGCATTCCTTAAGTGTAGGTTTATACAAAGACAACACAATATAGTGAATCTACGATGGAACGTGCGAATGAAATTTTCAATTGACAAGAGCGCCGAATATTAAGCACACAAAAATAAACAAGCTAATGGCATGTGACGCAGAATAAAATGTACAATTCGTTAAAAGGCAAGCTTGTCTTGAAGTATTTTTAAAATACCTTGTCAATTATCGAGAATAGGCGACAGACCATAAACCTGTCAATTTCTTGAATATTAAATTCACATACACGTACACAAAATAGCAAAATGGTGACTTCTATCGCTTTGTATTAAAGGAATTTAAGTATTTAATTTTGTTTGCAATACATGAATAGCTTTCATTTTTTTTCTTCCTAAATTACCCTTTGGTCAGCAAATTGTGATGTTTCTGACATCCTTCTTCCAAATATTGGCCCTCTGCTGATTTGTCAAAGTTCTGTCCTTTGTCCGCAAATTTCACAAACATGTTCGTCTATTAAACTTGGTCTGAAACTAGGCATGTTAGACAAATGCAAGAAAAAAGTGTCGAATAACCCTAATACTTTTGGGATGGAAATGTTGAAAAAACTATTTTGGGTTGGAAATGGCAAAATTTAGTTGGGAAAACCCGCCATGAGCGCCAGACAAGATAGACTGAGGCACATGCTGCCAGCATGGTTTTCAAATGGGATTTGGGGTATGGGGCTGTAAGGGTTATGCTAATGTTTAGGTAATATTGATATATAAAAGGTAAAATATTTGATTATTTTCAACAAACTGGGATTGGGCTTGAGCTAAAAGGGGGAAACGGGAGGATGGCAAGGATGTGACATTAATAATAATAGTGAACATTTGTAAAGCGCGCAAATCTGCAAGACGCTCAGGCCAAGAAAATAATAAGTTGTGTTGCCCCAGGGACCGACACTAAAATCGTAAAAACTAGGGTCGCATTTTTTATTTTTTATATTTTTTTAAAATTTATTTTTTAGATTTAAATTTTATTAAAAGTGTCTAAATGTTACTATGTTTTGCTTGAAATGAATAAGAAAGCTTAAATAAATGTTTTTTAGACTATTGTCACACTAGAAACATTAGTTAAATTGACATATGGGCCTATATCAGTTTTGTCTTGACATAAACCATATATTTTATCAGCCCAAAAAAAGAAAAAAAGAAATTGAAACAAAAAATTTGAAAAACAAATTTTGAAGAAAAAGAAGAAGGAAAAAAAAAAGGATTTTCGACCGACCGACCTACATTTTTTGGCACTTGAGGGCAACACAACTTATTATTTTCTTGGCCTCAAAACCAGCAGGAAACAAGATAAGGATCAAGAGAGCCAAATAATAAACAACATAAACACAGAAAGATACAATCAAATAGACAAGAATAATATGCAAAAATGTGGCATAAAAAGCTAATCCGGTTCATAAGTAATTTTGAAAAGGTGTGTCATGAGTTGTGATTTAAACATCCCCGTCAGACACTTTTGCCCAAGGGGGGGGGGGGGGGGGGGGGGGGGGGCGTTTTCACGATTTTTAACCGGAAGCAGTGGCGTAGCTAGGGGTTTTTTTTCGTAAAAGGTTACCCCAAATTTTTTCAAAGTCAGTCACCTCGTCGTAAGTGGGGTGTGAAGTCAAAAAATTTCGCACATCAAAAATTTTCGCACGGACACAAAATTTCGCAGTCCAAAAAGCACTGTAGTCAATGTTTTATGAGTAGTTTTACTATCATTGATATTTGAAACTAAGAAAACGCAATTTTTACCTTAAAAAAAATTTAAAAAATTCAAAGGGGAAGGGGGGGGGGGGGGCGATCGCCACCGTCGCCACCCCCCCCCCCCCCCCCCCCCCCATCTGACGGGCCTGTTTAAGGACCCAATTGAAGGGCAACTGCGGATGTAATGCATGCCAAACATACAAAGTTAGTGCAGGTACAAAAAAAACATACATTATATGCTCTTAAAGATATGTTTCCCTCATCTCAACCAGTTGTATATGTGACCCAACATGAGTAAATGAGGAGGCACAATGCGGCAATACCCAACATGAGTAAATGAGGCACAATGCGGCAATGTGACCCAACATGAGTAAATGAGGCACAATGCGGCAATGTGACCCAACATGAGTAAATGAGGCACAATGCGGCAATACCCAACATGAGTAAATGAGGCACAATGCGGCAATGTGACCCAACATGAGTAAATGAGGCACAATGCGGCAATGTGACCCAACATAAGTAAATGAGGCACAATGCGGCAATGTGACCCAACATGAGTAAATGAGGCACAATGTGGCAATGTGACCCAACATGAGTAAATGAGGCACAATGCGGCAATACCCAACATGAGTAAATGAGGCACAATGCGGCAATGTGACCCAACATGAGTAAATGAGGCACAATGCGGCAATGTGACCCAACATGAGTAAATGAGGCACAATGCGGCAATGTGACCCAACATGAGTAAATGAGGCACAATGCGGCAATGTGACCCAACATGAGTAAATGAGGCATAATGCGGCAATGTGACCCAACATGAGTAAATGAGGCACAATGCGGCAATACCCAATTTGATTTAAGAGCATATAATGTGGGGCATGGTTATACTAAGTCAAATTCATAAAAAATGTTTATTTCTGATCTTTGTATCCAGCCAAAGACTCTAATTCATGAAATTAAAGAGTTAAACTACATTTTTGAGGTTTTTCATTTACTCCATTGAGTTATTAACAAAATCAAAACTTTAAATGTCCATAACTTGACAATTTGTATTTGATGTTTTGAGGAAAAGTGATTTTCAATAAACTGTAACTTTGGTTTGGAATGTGATATATATAACATTGACTTTGGTACCAAAATGTCCTTTAACATATGTGACGTGTTCTACCAAAACCAGACGGAATTGGGCAGAGCTCCAAACTGAGATATAGCCCAAAACATAATTGGGGTGATTTTTTGGGGAATTTGAGGTTCTGGTAAATAATTAATCTTCAGAGTGTTTATAACAACATTGTGAAAGATTCAGATTAAAAAATCAACCTAAATGTATGTTTCAGTGATTTAAAAAAAGCCTAGTTCTAGTAAAAAGCCTAGTTCTAGTAACTTTAAAGGGCGATATCTCAGTTTGGAGTTTTCATAAAGACCGTAAAAGACGAACTTGAAAATGATGTAACTACGCTTTGGGAAGTCCGAATATGAAAAGAGAGGTACCGATGTTAAAGCTGAAGATCTCCACTTTAATAATCAATTACTAACTCAATTTTGATATCTTGCCCAATTGTGTCTGGTTTCGGTAGAACACGTCACATATACATGATATCATGATAGAAATAACTCAATATTCTTATTTCCCTCATTGTGCCCCATTTACTCGCATTGGGTCACATATATAATAAAATCCCGTTCCGCAAAAAATATCAGTGGAAAGTGTAATGTCCATGCTATATTTTTTCCATAATTCTTCCCTCAACATCAATATTTGCCCCAAATAATTCATTTGAAGAAAAAAAATGAATTCAATGAAAATTAATAGGGGCATTTCTAAAATGAATAAATGCATAATTGCTTTACAAGAATATACTTTACATATATGAATTTGCAAAAATATATGAATGTAATCAATGAAGCCATTAAGCACCGATTGCCATGGTTACTGATCTAATGGAATTGAATATCATATCATAAAATGTGATAATTATCTTTGGTTGTCGAGGAAATGTAACATAAGTATGGTTGAAATTATATAAACTTATAATTAATGGATGGAGGGGGCGGGATTATCGTAGTTAAAGGTGGATGCAGTGGCAGCACAAGCATTTTGATGGTTATTTATTGGCTGAAATTAGCTTAATTTGTTCTGAATTGGACATTTCAGACCAATTCTTAGCTAATTTTGACATTGAAAGTCAACATTTTCAGTTTGTTTGGGGACAAATGGGATGGGCTTTAAGCTGACTGGGGGAAAGTGGGGTTGGGGCAAAGGTCATGACCCCCCCCCCCCCCCCCCCCCCCCCCCCCCCCCCCCCCCCCCCCCCCCCTTAACACCTTCTACACGGCAGGCATCTGCAGATGACATTCCAAAATGTCACAAAATGTTTTCAAAAATGTCAACATTATTGAACTTCAGTATTAGTATTGGTTCTGTAATCCTTGAGATCAAGGGCGCAGATCCAATCTTGAAAGTGGGGGGGACATTGCCATTTTTCACTAGATCGCCAACCTTGATTGATGTATCACCACAAAAGTGGGGGTGAGGGAAGCATTTGATATTGTGTCAGGAAGTGGGGGGGACGTGTCCCCCCCCCCCCCCCCCGTCCTTCCCCCCCCCCCCCCCCCCCCCCCCCCCCCCCGGATCTGCGCCCTTGCTTGAGATGGACTTTAAAATTGGGAAAGGTTTCTGAAAATCTGTTTTGTAATAAAATGGTAAAACTAATAGCCGCATGCTAAGTATTAAATCCCATACTAACCATGACTGAGCCGATAGATTATATCTAAACATCTACTCATCTTGTTAGAGTATCCAGCGTTTAAGTCCCTGATGAGCAATCAACAGAGTTGCCAGTCTGAAGAAGATATCGTCAAGGTGGTGAAACATATTCATCCACTTAACTTTGTTGTGTCACAACAAATTGCTTTCCAATAGTATAAGTAGTTATGTTATCGGCAGTTACTAGTATAAACCAAATTTCACACCTGAAAGAAAGAATTTCCTGCCACCTTTAAACACACACATCGTGAGTAAATGTACTTTTAGTGTTTGTTAGTTGCCCTCAGCTCAGGTGCTGTAAGTTCATACATAAAAGACATTAATGTAAGGAGTCAAGCAGCTCTGCGCTCGACCTGCAAATATTGATCACATTTCTCGCCTCAAGAATTTACATTTCTATAAATAAATCTTCACTTTTTGGAATATATTTTTAACTACTTTTATTTTCATGCGATACTTTTGGGTTGGACAAGGTGGAACTTAAAGGCATATTATGTGATCTTTTCCAAGTAGCGCCCTCTATCATTGATTTTTACTATGAAAGCAGATTTTCTTGCAGATTTGCATTTTTGATCATAAATCATAAAGATCTTCCAAGTTACAGATCGATATGATTCCTAATTACTTCAAAATCATGGTTTGAAAATATATTGTACCGAGCGGTACAATCTGTTTTTTCTTCAAATTTTACTCTAAATTCACCCTAAAACCATGATGTTGAGGTTATTAGGAATCGTATCGCTCTGTAACTTCGAATATATTTATGATTTTATGATCAGAAAAGTAAATCTGCAAGAAAATCTGCTTTTAATTTTTTTTCAAGGATTGAGGGCTTCCCCTGGAAAAGATCACATAATATACCTTTAACATACTGTATACGTAGTAATTTTCGCACAGGTTTTATTTTCACGAGTTTCACTAGTGGACATGAAGATGCAATATATAAATTCGTGAACATATTCTTTTGCAATACAGTAAATTATAATTGAAGTAGAATCCGCGAAATTAAAGACTTGCACACTATAAAATCACAAAAATATATCTCCGCGAAATTTACCACTTATGTAGTAGTGCAAAAAGTTGTTCACATTTATGGCACGGTTATGTAGGCCTACATACTTAAGTTAATCCCTGCATATTTTAAAAGCATGGAGATGCCGTGATAGGAAGTCTATACTAGGGTCACGTTCACTGGTAATCATGTGAGCGGTAATTACAGTAACATGAAACGACAGACACAGGATCTGCATGTTTAAAAGCAATGATGCCCTGATAGCAAGTCTGCGCTAGGGTCATGTTACATGGTAATCATGCGAGTGGTAATTACAGTAACATGAGACGACAGACATAGGATCTGCATGTTTCCTATCAGACAGGATGCAGACAATATGCATAGGGGACACTTCCTTTTTTCATCATGCTGGGTACTGTTACAATAATGATAAGCTAAAGGCAGCTATTATTGTTTAATATAAAGATAACCAGCGATTGAATTGCTGCCGTATGATGTTTTTGGGATAGGCGACCTTTATGGAGGAGATTGCCATAATTTGCTATTTCATTTTTGTAGAGATATTTTAGAAGAGGGGAAATTGTAGATACCGGTAACTACATGGATAAGTGTGCAGATTTAACAATACAAGAGAAATAATTGTTTGAAAGATAGTGGCGCACAATAGGTTAAAATTAAATTAAATGTCAGTTATTTGTATAGCGCTTTCCCAATTATGCTCCAAGCCCGTACATTTAATCCGCTGCCACAATAGTATACATCAGAATCAGTTCATTTCACTTAGGTTTTGCTGCATATCATACAAATACTGATAATTACGTGTATTCCTATCAGACACTCTTAGATTGTAAGTATCCCGAAACAGCTCCCCATTTTTACACCTGGGTGGAGAGAGGCAAGTGCGGTAAAAAAGTGTCTTGCCCAAGAACACAACATGTTGGCCACAGTGGGACTCGAACTCACAACCTTCCGATTATGAGTGCGGGCTCATTCCACTGGACTTCACATGTACACTTTCAGATAATACAAATGTGACCAGTCACATAAAAAAGGACATGTTGTCGGCAAACACAGTTTTGAGATAGAGACCAATATATTTGGTGAAATACAAAGAAAATAATATGCTTCTTCAAATCATATCTTGTGATTTCAATTACAAAGTCGGATTACCTTAAAAATGGTATCATTTCAAAGCTTAAAATGTGGTCTTTCAAGTCATACCAATAACTCGGATTTGATGCAGGCCTCCAACACGTCTATTTTAACATGACGGGTCATGAATGTACTTGGTAAATTAACTCTAACCCTAAAAACGTGTGGTAAAGATGGAACGTAGAACAGGGGGAGGGGGTTAAATAAAAAAACTTTAAAAATAAGTCCGCCGGCCCCGGGAATTGAACCCAGGCCAGCCGTGTGACAGGCGAGATACACCCCACTACCCAGCCACAGGGTGGGGGGGGGGGGGGGCTTCACAGGCTAAAATCCCATCCTATCCTAAGCTCAATTTTGTGCTGAAAATACAAAACTTCGAGTCTAGGAGATGTTTCGTTTCGATGCCAAGTAAAAATAAAATTGTGAATTATCTCAAAATGTAGTGCGAGTGAATTCTTGCTTATTATTACAATCACAAGAGTAATTTCACTCAAATTTCAGAGTTTGACTGTTAACCAAATTACATGCTTTCATGTGGAAAAGTTGAGAAAGTAAAGTGACAAAAAACTGGTCATGCACCTTTAATTCACCGAGCTGATGGAGTCTCTCAGTCTCAGTCACCGTCGTATCGGTGTGAAATTGAGATGCGGCAAAGAAATTGGGGTTCATTTCAACACTTTGTGCTACTGCATGGTAATGGCACTTAGATCATGTGTTACATAGTTTATGTTATACCGGCTCATATAAAGAGTGCTTGCCGCATTTTGAAATGGTACTTGATGCTAACACAGATCTGCGTTGAAGGGGGCTTTTAATACTCAACATGAGCGAAGCTGAAAGTATCAAAGCTTATGCAGAGTGCATAATCTCATTATTTTGAAATTCTTTGATTTTTACCGTTGCCAAAACCCAAGCATCTAAATGCCAATGGTAGCATTAGGGTACTTAAAATGAGGATTTTTCTAACCCTGAACCTTGCATAACTTGCATAACTTTGGGGTTATTTTAGATTCTCAGACAATGTAATGCACTACAAAATAAAAAATATGTGCTTAAAGGGGCATTGAGAGATGTATCGATATACTAAATGAGCAAATAACGTAAAGATAATCATCAACATAGCCCAAATCCAAAATGTCATACAATTCCGACATCGCCTTCATGCCAAAATAAGCAAATAAAGGCACTTCCGGGTTGAGATTTGCCGCGAAAGTCCGTGATTAAAACGATGCATAACTTCCGAATTCAGCACCTGAGTTTCGATATGATTATATTGAAACTAAGTAAATCATGAAATTTTATATGATAAATGCCGAATGTTGGTAAACTGTTTCAGATGGTAGAGTAGTTAGTAAGTATATGCCTAAGTATTACTTTGATGCAAAAAAACTGATTTCTAGGATAATTGAGGGCGCACTCCCATACGTATCTCTCAATGCCCCTTTAACACAGCAAGAAGCCACCTAACCATATGCCAGGCTAAAAACAAAATTGTCCACATTTTGCCATAAAAAGGTCAATTTTTTAATTTTTCTAATGTTGAAATGACCCATATGAAATATTTCATCCAATGATCCACATTTCTGCTCCCCTTAATATAAAACCTGGCTTAAGAACCTGACCATAGCCACCAGGTATAGACGATTTCTGGAATGTCCACTAGAAAGAGAAGTAGGTTACAAATAATTACTTCTGACTAATCTTGGGGAAAATACCGCCTTGCGCTTGCCGATATTCAATACATCGCCATGACAGTAAACAGGGAAATGAGACGACAGGTAGTCATTGAAATAAATTGGTGGTGTGTATCATCTTGCTATTATTGAAAGGAAATCATGTTTGACATTTGACCTTTTGTGTTGTCAGTGAAAATGTTGCACTATTTGTCTGATTTTGTTTGTCCAATAGCGTTCATTCCATGGGTGCATACAAGACCTGCTCCAATGAAACCAGGATAATGTTGGAAAAATTATTTTATTGTATTGCCAATGTTTCAAGCTTTAAAGGGGCATTGAGAGATACGTATGGGAGTGCACCCTCAATTATCCTGGAAATCAGTTTTTTGCATCAAAGTAATACTTAGGCATATATAACTACCATCTGAAACAGTTTACCAACATTCGCGGTTTTTAATATAAAATTTCATGATTTTCTTAGTTGATATGATCATATCGAAACTAGGTGCTGAAATCGGAAGTTGTGCTATCGTTTTACGTGGCAGACTTTCGCGGCAAATCTCAACCCGGAAGTGCCGTTATTTGCTTATTTGGCATGAAGGCGATGTCAGAATTGTATGACATTTTGGATTTGGGCTATGTTGATGATTATCTTTACGTTACTTGCTCATTTAGTATATCGATACATCTCTCAATGCCCTTTAAAATCCTGTTTCTTATTGATTTTTAGCTACTTTACGTATATTATGCGATCTTTTCCATGGGTCGCCCTCTATTCGTGTTGTTTTTTAAATCAGATTTTCTTGCAGATTTACATTTCTGATCATAAATCATAAATACATTCCAAGTTACAGGGTGATACGATTGCTAATTACTTCAAAATCATGTATTAGAGTGAATTTAGAATGAAAATAAACTGTCCTGCGGCAGGACAATCTATTTTCAACCTCTTTAAACCATGATTTTGAAGTAATTTGGAATTGTATCGCTCTGTAACTCAGAATATATTTATAATTTATGATCAGAATGTAAATCTGCACGAAAATCTGCTCCCCCCCCCCCCCCCCCCCCCCCAATAAAGGATAGAGGGCGTCCCATGGAAAAGATGGCATAATATGCCATTAATTGACCCATATCTCTAATAGTGTCGAACTGGAGGCGGCAAGCCTTCTGGCAGAGGGAGTAAATGCCCCCCCCCCCTCTAGTTGCACCACTGCCTAAGTTTATGCACTGTTGTTTAAAAAGATGTCCTCATCTGACTGGTAAAATGACTTTGAGACCCCCACAGTTCAAACCAGAAGCTTATTATACATACACAGGTAAAAACACAAGCAAATGCAAACAAGATTCATTTTGTACAAAAAATGTATTTTTTGTTGTTGTTAAAAAATGGCTTACAATCATGTACAATTTGTGTGAGTTAGTAGAATCATATTAGTTTATTTGTACATTAAGGTCACAGTTCAAAGGTTACATAACAAGCAAGATGACCTCTGGCCGGAATTGGCAACATGGAAGGTGTGCATCGTTCTATGCTGGTTCCCTGCATCAATGGGCTCCACACAACTTATCCATAGATGCAGGTACGCGCTGATTTCCACTCAAATCTGATTTGCTGGCATAAAAGTCATGCATATTCATGATTGACACAAAATAGATCCACAAATAAATTTGATCAAGCCAGCGTCACGCTTAGAATGATAACAAATTTGCTGATTGGCACAAACTACACGTGTATCTGCGCTAATCACAGCGCCGGACTTCACACACACATGCACGCGTGTCATACGCACATGCACGCGTGTCATATCGCGCTCCCCATCGCGCCGTAGCTATGGCAGCGCGACAATGCATTCAGCGTTCGATGCGTAATCTCAGCTACAGTGTGTTGATCGTTATTTACCTTATGCCATAACAGAGCGACAATGCAATGTGTTGAGCTTACGGTTATGGACGGCAATGGATTTGCCTGTACCTGCACCTATGGATAAGTTGGGCCGGGGATCCAGGGTGCAGGGAACCAGCATAGCATTGTTCATGATACTTCCATTGTTTCTAGAAGTACATGTACAAATTATGTATTATCATATAGACTTAGTTATAACAATGTTACATTCTTAAAAAATAAATACTTGTACAAATCATTATAATATTTGCACCAAAAACAAACCATAATATTATCGCATTATATTTTTTACATAATAACGTTACCAGGGTAACAAGAAAATAAAAATAGTCCCCATCATACCAGATAGAAATTGGGGAAAAAGTCCTATGGTTTTTTTTCCTCACAGTTTGTTGTTTCCTTTTTGTGATAAAAATGTGAAAATATAGCATTGTATTTCCTTGGAAGCAAGTTTTGGTGAAAACATCGCAAATCGGTTAGGCCAATGAAAGTTGATTAAGAGTTTTTGCCACCCATTGCTTGCCATACCTTTGCATCAGAAATGCATTGAAATAAGTACAAACATGCCTAGTATTGGTTCAGTAATCCTTGAGATAGACCTTGATTCTTGATTATGTTTGTATATTTTCTTTCAACCCTTACTTTGAACTTTTGTTTGGTATGTTTCTTAACCGATTTTCTTAAATATTTTGGAGTAATTCTGTTATACCCTTCACAGGCGTATTCATAGTGCTTGATTTTTAAGAACGACGCATACTACCGATGTTGGTGTGAAGGGTATAACAGATTTATGCCTCCATTATTTTTACTCCATAATGGATATCCAAATAATAGATCCTCGCCCCTCATATAAAACTCGTCATCAGCTTTCAATAGCCTGACTTGCACAGCTGTTTTAGGATATAATATTTGCATAAATAGGGACACGAGTTTTAATGTTTCATTAATATATGCACATTTTATGCATCAAGATGCTTCGCAAATAAAAATGAAAATATATTTTTTATAAAATGTATGAAGGTGCAGGTAAAGGTAAACACAAAATGACAAAGAAAACAATGTTTGAAATTGTCAGCAATAATATTACCGTATTATCCCTATTAAGCGCCCATGCCCTTATAAGCGCCCACCCCCGTTTTTCTCAATGACTACCAACAAACAATCCCTTAGCGCCCACCCTTTCAATTAACGTAGCACTGTACAACAACATTTTTCATCACGGCGTGAGACCACTGCGACGCCACAATGTTGATTATACCCAAAAAAATTAAACAGTTCACTTATCGATCGCACATGGTTTTCCGCTAGTGCACCCTCGCCGAATTCGACAGTGTTTACGATAAATGAGTTTAAAAAAGGTAACATAATAAGCGCCCACCCAAAAGGACTTTGCCAACCGCCCTGGGCGCTTAATACTAGGGATAATACAGTACCACTTTTATCATGGCTTACATGGGCGATTGTAGCTATATGTGGGTAACAAATGTCCAAGTAATTTGCATCCGTTCCATCACACCACAACACTCTGATGTTGATTAGGCTATATTTTAAAAAAATCTTTTGTCTCAAAGCTCTTCAGTTTTTCAAAACCTAATGCGGAATGCGATTTTGTTAATTTTGTTAATTATTTTTTTTATAAATATAAAATATTGAAATTCTTGTAAAAGTGAACTTTTGTATTTAAAATGATGTGATCAATGAAAATCTGAAAAATCGATGACATTTTGGGATTTTTGTTGTTGTTTTTGAAGGAATTTTTCTAACGCGCATCAATTAACTAACGCGCGAGCTTTGAGACAAATTATTTTTTTAATATAGCCTTAGAATATTGACAAATTGGGTCCTGGCTCCAACGAGCCACGTAACAGTGCGGCTACAAGTTTAAATTACGATGATGGGAAATGCAAATGTTAACCAACTTTTATACACACAATCATTTTAAACATGATTGGATTCACGCAAAATTTTCCTAAACCAGGAGCCATTTTTCTTACAAAAGGGCACCTAAATATCACCCTTACATACGTAAATTTGCTTTAAATGAAAGTTATAAATCTGATCAACTTTTCCTATGATGCACTGCACATGGTTTTTTTTACATCAAACCAACCAAATTGATCGTTGCTAAATGGAGTCTAAATTCAGCCTTGTACTTCGATCTGTTGTAAGGCTATATTAAAAAAATGATTTGTCTCAAAGCTCCTGCGTGCGTTAGTTTATTAATGCGCATTAGAAAACAAAAATCTTAACAAATCTTTTTTTTCTTCTTTTTTTCTTTTTTTCAAAAAATAAAAATAAAAATCCCACAATTTCAGATTTTTCAGATTTTCATTGATCACAACATTTTAAATACAAAAGGTCACTTTAACAAGGATTTCAATATTTTATATTCTAAAAAAAAAAAAAACTTACAAAAAAACGCATTCCGCATTAGGTTTCGAAAAACTGAAGAACTTTGAGACAAAAGATTTTTTTAATATAGCCTAATCACACCATGGTGCACCACGGTCCCAATGAACTGCTTGCTTGCAGCACACCATACTGCCAATACAGGGAATTATAGTATAAAATAGATTACATTAGCATGATTGTATAATATTTTTTTGTAATAATAATGATTTTGTTTTAGCATACTTGGCCAATATTGTAGATATTGGATCATAAACAGAAATGATTTATGAAATCAAAGCTACTTGCATAAAATGTCTTGTAAAGGGTTTTATTTTTTCAGTTTACTTAAATTACTCAGTTACATTAATAGTAATTTAACCATAACCTGTAAGAGATATCGCCCATGTTGATATCAAATTTTGTATACAATCTGTTGTCATGGGCACTATTCTCTTAGTTACAATAGATACAGCAATCTAACCATAATGTGATAATTAACAAACAAGATATCGCCCATGCCTATTACAAATTTTGCATACAATCTGTTGTCAAGGGAGCCATCTTTGCACATTATTTATTGTATGATGAGGCCATCTATCGATCACCATAATAAATGACACCATCGATATAACAGACAAGTTATGACAGAAACACCTGGGCAGTGTCTATAACAAAAAGCACACCGCTATCAATATACGCCAAAATCTTACCAACTCCGGATGATCTATTGATATGCTATTAGGCTAAATAAAAATAAAAAATTGTCTCAAAGCTCCCGCATACGTTGATGCGCATTAGAAGAAAAGAATCCCAAAAAATCCCAACATTTCACAGATTGTCATTGATCACATCAATTTAAATACAAAAAGTCACTTTAACAAGGATTTCAATATTTTATATTTAAAAAAAACAAAACGCATTCCGCATTAGGTTTTGACAAACTGAAGAGCTTTGAGACAAAAGATTTTTTTATTATAGCCTAGGCAATGAAACAAAAACACCATGGTCTGCATGCAGACAGGTATGGTCGGTCGGTCGAGCATTTTTGTGTTTTTTTGGATTTTTTAAACAACAATTGTTGGAATTTAGGTGGGGGTAGGGGGTTTGATTTGAAGAAAAAAATTCTGAACAATTCTTCAAAAAGTACAAACAATTTATAGGCATTTTTCTAAAATTTCCACCAAATGTTCACACACAAAATTGTATTTAAAAAAACAAAATTGGGCCGGTAGGACCAGAACAGAGTTTGTTGTCACCTTATTACTTACATTTTCCTATTTGATTTTGACAAGGGGTCAGGATTCAAACATGATTTGATCAAGTTCTGGATTATCGTTTAATAAAAAGGTTTCTATTACGAAAGTGCATCACTGTCAATGTACAATGAAATCACAATGATAAATCTTGCGTATCATTATCTGTTTTTTCCATTTCAATTTCTGACAAGGGTCGGGTTTCTAAACATGATTTGATTGAGTTCCGGATTCAAAATATCTTAAAAGGTTCCTGGTACAAAGAGTGCATCACTGTCAATATATAATTAAATCACAATTATTAATCTTGCGTATCATTATCTATTTTTCCTATTTCACTTTCCAAACATGATTTGATTGAGTTCCGGATTCAAAATATCTTAAAAGGTTTCTAGTGCAAAAAGTGCATCACCATCAATGTACAATTAAATCACAACAAATTTTCTCAAAATGTCAAAAATGTTAGGTGAATTTTTTATCTAAATTACATTTTCAAAACAAATCAAAGTTTTTTCATAAATTTACCAATTTTTTGGAAAAATTCAAAACATTTCCCAAAATGTTTTTAAAAAAAAGGGTCGGTCAGGCCAGTGAACAGAGGTTTATTTTGTTGCCTAAATGAAAATTGACAAGAGTGCAAAAATATAAGCATGCAAAAATATCAGCTTTAAGAGGAGGACAGTGAGATTTACCCCACAAATTAAGCATTAAAAATATACGCTTTTATAGAGGATGACGGGTGTGATAAACAAAGCACTGCGTATAATAAACATATACCTTTAGGGCTGGTACAAAAATAAACTGACATGTGTGCTTGGATGAACACAAAGAACTCAAACCCTGGTGGCTTATTACCAGAAAATACAATAATCCATGCTGGTGTAATATTATATGAGGAAACACTTTTGGGGTTTAATTTTGAAATGTACTTAACACTAACAGCGTATGAGTTATCATGAATTTAATTCCAATATTTTTGCACAATTTTGGATTTACATTCACACCCTATGGGTTACTGTAAAAGCCAATATTTTCATGTAAAGATATTTTCGCGCATTTTGATATCATAGACATTTCGCGAATTCTTTTTTTGCGGGTGACCTTCTGGAATCTGGATGCACTGAATGAATGTTGAAAACAATATTTTATCATCATCATTTGAGCATTCAGTTTACCTTTCCGCAAAGTTCCGTTCAGTGAGTTTACTTGTCTATTGCAAGCTTAATCAAAAATATTTTGCAGCAGCAAACTTGCAACTGAGTTGAACAAAATCTGTCTGTTGGTCTAAGATTGTGCAAGTTCTCTCACTTAAGATATTATTTATCGCCAACATTGTATCACCATAGTAAAAAGTAGTGATTCTCTCTCAGTTTTTACGATGAGGTAAACGAGGATTATTAGTTGACTGAAAATGTTGATTTTACAGCACACTTTTCAAGTCTACATGTATGTACCACCTAAAAATACAACCTTGTATTCCAATTGCCATCTCAATTATATCCTTAATTACTAGGTTCAGAATAGCAGCACCTTATTCAACCATTTATCAAGTTCACCTATTTTTTTTTCTCTCCTTCCATTTCCTAAAATGGATACAATTTAGTTTCTTTTACTGGTTTAAAAAAAAGACATCTTACAATAAATATTTTCATTTATTTTAGGCCTTGTACAGTGAAACTGAGAGACATCCTCAATTATGTAAAACCTCCTCTATTCAAATATGTGACGCGATCAAGAGGAATGAGTCGGATGTCGACCCTGGTCGAAAATGAGTTTTTAATACAGTTTTAAAGAAGACACCTAGAGCTTTCAGAAACTGAAAACCCCATGTCGATACCACGTTTTATTCCAAAGTTATGTCAAATTGTATACATGAATTTCCATCAAAACTTATGTAAGCCGCCATTTTGAATTGGCCATCTCAATTTGGGATTCCCCGACATCCGACTCATTCCTCTTGATCGCGTCACATATATGCATTTATCATTTCCATCCCTTTTAAGACCAAGGGTGCCTCGACTGGTGTTGCATCCTTGGTCAAGCCCCCCCCCCCCAATATACTCAGGGGGAAGGGGTGGCTAGGATTATAATGATACATGCATTCTATCTGTTACCATTTAAAAACACACACATTCCAACTTTTTGTACTATACTTCATGTCAGCTCTATTTGGGAGCACATCTGAACGCATAAGGATATTTGGGCATGTGCCGTGTAACAACATAGGTACAATGCCACAACATTTGTATTCTCGCGATCAAAGAATGTCGGTCTTGGCGCAGAAAATGCTGCCCATATCACTACATTTCACCCTGACATCATCTCCCAACTAGAGCTAACAGAGTATAGCTACTCTGCTTCCACTGAGCGCTACCTGCCTATTTAACAGCGTTCATGATTGGATAACTACAAAATATACTCATTTGATTAGCCAATTCAAATACAGCTTCTAAATTATTTCACTCTAATCATTATCAGAGCTACACATATTCTAACAATGTCTCTGATTGGTGTAACACCTGATGTCTCCATCTGTCTGGCCAATTGGCAGGTAGTTCTCAAGGGGTTATCACATAGCATTTAAGATATTTCTGTGTCCCTACTTGAGTGGAAACAGAATTCTCGCTCAATTCAATTCATATACTTTTCTGTTCTATCTATCCATACATTCATAGTCACTTAACCTTTTCAATATCAACAAAAATAGGATATAATTTGCCTTTTTGTCTCTTTCTATGTCCAAATATACACATAATACATTATTATTTTTACATCTAGGGGATTGTGCATCTTGCATGTCGTCGCTGTTCTGGTAAAACCTTGTATGTTTCTCCAGCCCTTCAACATGTATACAGTAAAACCGCCCAACGGTTATGCATAGGAAGTGTTGCTTTATACATGTTCAGGGGCAAGAGTACTTTATAAGATTTTAATAGATGTGTTTTGGACCTTGAACATGTTTAGAGTAAACTTCCCAAAGGTTAAATACTAGGAAGGGATACTCTATACATGCTGAAGGGCCGGATGGAGATACAAGGTTTTGACAGAACAATGATGATGTGATTCAACTCAGATGTTAATGTAACCAGGTAACACAGAACACAATGTGGGATTTTTCTGTATCTGGTGAGTTATACTACACATGGGGTAGGGACATCAGTCTCTTCTACATACTAACAAACAGTCTCTTCTACATATTAGCAACTTTTCGAAAATTAACCAAAATGATTAAAAACTGAAGAACATGTGAACTTTCTTCATCCCTGGATATGCTTGCATTTCAGGTGTCAATCATCAGTCTCTTTCACAGCTCATTATAATAATTAATGTGTAGAAGAGACTATCAGGTATCATTATTCATACAAATTGGGACCATTAGTCTCTTTGACATACTAAAAATTAAATTGTATTTTTAAAGCGTATTGATATTTCTGTAGAAGAGTCTTGGATGTCACCACCCTCAGATACGTTTTTAAACAAAGACACACACTCAGGCTCACAGTTGATTAAACTGTGGGAAAACATGCTTTGTTTTGTCAAAATAAAAGAGTTTTGTTCCACACTTGTTTTGAAACAAACCTGTCACAGCAGGATGCAAAGTCCACATTTGTTAGGGGTTTTAAGGAATCTAAAAACAAGGTAAAATGTATATAACAATGGGTACAGCTTTTTGTCAATAAAATTCTGTGCCGTCAGTATTGTGGGTCAGTTTTTGATACACAGCCATTTTCTTATGGCCGGTTCCATGGACATGGTTAGGAGTAATTCTGTTATACCATTCATAGTGCGTGATTTTTAAGAACTACGCATACTACCGATGTTGGTGTGTAGGGTATAACAGAATTATGCCCATGGTTACTCTACTGCCGTACCTGTGCAGGGACTGTGAAAGTACCACCAAAGTAGCTGGGAAGTACCAGTATCTCTGCTACTGCGCACCTACTTTTTACAGCACAGCACAGTCCCCATACAGGTACAATATCTGTACAGGTACTTGTACTCAAATTAACCCGCCATGATGGTGGGGATAATGGCTGGGTATCAAACAGCAGATAATTTGTTATAGTCAGAAGAGCAGGAACATTTTACCAAAACAGTAATTCAAAACCAACCATAGTGCACAGACATTGTATAATAGCAGTCATTTTAAATTCGTGAAAATATCTTAAGTATCCGCGAAATTAAAGTATTTTGCAGTACAGTATCAAAACAGTTTCGAATCACGTTGTGCATCATTGCCTTAAATTATCTTACAGCGTATCAGATTGACTCAATGAGCGAAAAGAAATTTGGTTGGATTGCTATATCTGGGTACAAAAAACAAAACGTTTTACATGTAAACATAGATAAAAGTAGGCTCCAACACAGGATGTGTTGTTACTCAACACTTGAGCAACAATGAGTCAAAACAGACTTTGTAAAATGTAAAATGCATTGATAACATGATTTTCTCTTGTTCCTTTACACTCTGTAAAGAGTACATTAAACTGGCACATATATGACCTTTTTTCACTCAAAGTGATACACTCTTAAAAAACACTGGCTGTACACACAACTTTTTTTCCAGTGTCAATATTGCCTCTTAACCTTTGTACATGCTTTAAAAATTCTAAGTACTTCAACTTAAAAAAATGATCAGTAAAAACTGTTTGACAATCGTTGTCCCACATTGCATGATGGGTAAAATAAAAATAATAAAAAAGTGTCATCTTAAAAATGATGATGGTACAGAAGCTGTTGACGCCAGGGTTAAAATTTGCTGCGTATTCTGGTTTCTATAGATGAGGTGACCGTTGTTTACATCCAATGTTTATCAACAAATGCAACGGTTGAAGGGACTGGACTGTCAATACACGCTTGAGGGAACAGCATATGACCACAACACTGTCCACTATGCCGAATTGCCCTATATAAGGGACGCACCATTAGATACTCAGGGGGGGGCATGGAAGTTTTAAAAAAAAAAAAAACTTTGCCCACTATCTAGGAAAAAAAAAAAAACTTTGCCCACCAACAAGGAAAAAAAAAAAAAGATGACCCACTGCTGAGTAAAAAAAAAAAAAGATGACTCACCCACCTCAATATAAAGAAAAACAGTAAAACCCTAAAAAAAAAAACTTTGCCGCATTTGCAAAAAAAAAAAAAAAACTTGCCGCCAAAGGCGGCGAAAAAAAAAAAAATTCGCCTACTTCGGTGGAGAAAAAAAAAAATTCCGCCCGACCCCAACTTCCATGCCCCCCCCTGAAAATCAAATGGTGCGTCCCTAATGCTTTGGCGCGAGTTTTAAAAGCACGGGTCCTAAACAAAACAGGATGCACGCGCAAACTGACGGGCAAAGAACAATGGCAACTAGCCACGTTTTGCCCGGTGTGACGTCACCTGTCACCCCATCTATAGTTTGATCAGTTCCAAATTGGCGACGCCTCCTTACAGAAGGGAATGAATTTAGAAGGACTTGGACGCGCACGAAGCAACAAGCGCACTGTGAATCATATGCGTGAAGCGTGAGTGCGGCCAAAACTGTGTGCATGTGGCATAATCGTGTGCCCACGCTTTGAATACTTTTTACGCTCAGAGAGACAAAACCCAAATATTTCTCGCCAATTTGGAACTGATCAAACTATAGATGAATTCTCTGGAATAAAATTAATTTGAGACCGCAACTTGAATAAATGTCTTTATAATAATAACAGATTTAAGTATTGATACTTGTATACTGCTTTGACACCAGATATGATGCGATCTGTGAAAACCCATCGGATGTTGCAAAATGTGAACTAGGAATTATGGGTAAAATAAAGAAAAAAAAATCTTTTTTTAAAGATTTGTTTAGACAATTAATGTCCAATACTTTGTGTCATCATCTTTTATGAAATTTTAGCTTCAAAAACTTCCTTTTCTTTTTAACCTTATAATGTTATTCTATTGAATATGTATCTTTTTTGGCCTGTTTTCATGATTTCTTGTTTTGTAGCTTTTTATGACATCACAATCATCATTCACTCATAACTTTTTTTTGTAGTGATTGTAGAAAGATGATCAAAACAGTTCTGTAATCAGCCCAGTTGCAGCTTTCTTATGATATAAATATCTTGAATATGAAAAATCCCACCATGTGGCGGGTTTTCACAGATCGCATCACAACTAAGCAACAATGTACCCCAGCCATATTTTATGCATCTTTTGTAAGGGTGAATCAGAATTTTAATCTGCCCTTACAGTCAATTATCATCCATCCTGTGGTCACTTACTTCATTCATATCAGGCCAAACAAAGAAGAAGGTCTGTCTCAGAAACATTGTGCAAAAAAGCTAAGTGCTGTGCTTTTTTTTGTTTTGAAAATAGGCTGAGGTATGCAATTTTTTATTTTTTTTGCTTATCCAAGCTTACGGAGAACTTTTTCAACTATTTTTTTTAAAAAGAAGAAAAAAATAAAAAAAAGAAATAAAAAAAGAAGAAAGTTTTTAGCCCCCAGCGCATAGACCTACGCGCCGTAGCTCATTTCACATACCAATGCAGGCGGGCTTCTGAGACAGACCTTCTTCTTTGTTTGGCCTAACTTTATGTAGTGACATCAGAGTGTATTCTAATTATTGCACCTCATTACCGTGTGCACGGTGGTACTGTAAAAGTGGTAATTTTCGCACAATTACATTTTTCAGTTTCAGCCATTTCGCTTGTTTTTAAAGTCACGATTTGAAAGTTCATTACATAGACTTATACACAAAATAAATATCTTTATTTTATTTATTTTAATGGTAGCTGCTTGGAGCGTGAAAAGTATTGTGGCGCGAAAATTAATGTAGCGCAAAAATGTCCACATTTACAGTAGTGCCTCAACGTCTACTCAGGCAAGTAAAGACGGAACGAACACCGACACTTGTGCGCTAATGCTGCGTCAATCACTAGAGTATGCTTTGAAGTCACTGCACAGAGTTAGATGAATGAAATTAACACCATGAGTATTGGTTTGTTGATCTGATGAGTGCTCTGTTCAGCTGGACACTCTTTTGATGACCATGCACTCTTCACACAAAGGCTGGATAACCTCAATTGCTGATCTGATGACGACTCCTCTCTGGACATTTGGACAACCCTTCTGGATACTGACGGGGAATGTTATGGTTAGGAGTTACCAATCATTTCTGTTATGATAATGGATCCTCGATATGTGCTAATTGTAGATGGTGTGATGTGTTACTTCTGTGTAAAATTCCTCAAAGGATCAAATCTTTAGCTAGATGTACAAATGATTAACAAAACTTCACGGCCACGAAATAACAAAACACAAAACATCGCTACATTCTTGTATAAAACTTGCCTTGATATGCAAGGAGATTCCTCTTATCAGAGGGGCACCACCTATTACGGACGGCACTGTCTGATGCATATAGAAGTCCCGCATTCCACAGAACAGATATCTCCAGTTTAAGTAGTAGCTATTTTAGGGACAGGATCCATTTTAGTGTGGGTTGCCATGACAAAAAATACATAAATATCATTCCATATAACTTATAAGCAGGATAGGTGAATTTAGTTAAGGAATTGCCGATATTAGTTTCCATTAACAGTATTTCCATGACAGCATTCTTGAATATAAACACGATGACAACAATGTAGAATTGTTGATTGGTATGTTGTTACAATGATTGACATTGCAGTATTAATGTGCACTGGTTTTCATTTATGGGTTACCATGACGTTCTAGTTACGATGTCATAAGCATAATGACAACGTTATTGAGTTGCGGATTGATTCCCATTATGGGGTTTATACCGTGACGACAACGAGGAATTATGGACCAGTTTCCACCTATAGTATATCCACATTGTGTAGTTGCGGACTGGTTACAGATGCTGCCATTGACACGATGGTATGGAAATGATATATAAACACTTATGATAATACGCTCCATCCAGACATACACTCGATGCACAATTTATGGAAGACTGCAGACTGTAAAAGGATATAAAAGAGAAAGGAAAAACAAAATGTCAATATCATGTCTTAACATGTTGGAACTTTTTAAAGCTTAGGGTAGGTCTAGAAAAATTGGCTTTTATTGTAAAACTTGCCTGAAATTAGCTTAGTTTGTTCTGAAATAAACATTTCAGATGAATTTTAAGCTCATTTTAAGTAATTTTGACATCAAAACTCAACATTTTCAATTGTTTGAGGACAAAAGGGATTGGGCTTGAGCTGATGGAGGGAGGGTCATGACTGGGCAAGAGGGGAGCAATAACCTTCAAACAGATAATTTCCCTCTAATTCTTATGTATTTCATAATTTTCGAAATTAAAATTATACTCCAAACACAAATTCCCCTTTAAGGAGCTTCCAAAATATTGTGAAAATCGTAATTTGTATGCAATTAATTTGTCATGCTTTGCAGATATTTAACTGTTTTTAAATTTGTGATTTGTAGTTTCATCTCATAGACCTATTGCCCTATATATCAAGATTGATTTTAAAATGGACATAAAACCACAGGACACAATGTCAATATAGAGTACAATTATCAACCAAATTTGTAAGTGACAAATTCTATTTTTACAGAATACGAAGAAAGGTGCTTGTTAATCCTAACTTCCTAGTCGGGTTTTTGACAATTGAACTATCAGGGGAGAAAAACGGGTCAAATTTTGGGGGGAAGATCACTGTTCGCCGGGGATCGAACCTTGGCCGCACGCATGGCGGACGAATAACTGATTGCGCTAACGAGGGAGCTCAAAAAAGTTACCTTTTCCGAGACCATTTGACAGCTTGCCGGATTGTGCCACGAGATAGAACCGTGAAGCATGCGACGAGAGGCTAATTGTTGGGTAAGGTTAGGGTTAATCAAACTGTACGTTGAGCTCATCAGCCTGATCTGGAGCATTTTACTGCGATTGGTCAGTCCCTTCAAGGTTTTGTCTTCCTTGCATCTCCTACCCTGACCCTCCAACCCCCTCTTTGCTACAAAACATATTGCCCGAGCTAAATTACACTGTTAGCACTCATACATGTAAGGAGCCGGAAGGCATGTGGCACATTTGGGTGAAATAAGCAAGGGGAAAGTATTGTATTTAGATGAGTAGAAAATTAAGACCTCTGGGCATATCAATATTTTTAGAAGCACTTAACTTTAAACAAGCATAATTACTGCTACTTTGTAACGCTTCACCTTATTGTCGCTGTTTTGTCAAAACCTTGTATCGCCATCTGGCCATTCAGCATGTATAAAGTAATACTTCCTATGTATAACCTTTGGAAGTGTTGCTTTATATACATGTTCAAGGGCCAAACACACATATCAAAACCTTGTAAGGGTTTTTGCCCCTGAACATGTATAAAGCAATACTTCCTATGCATAACCGTTGAGCAGTTTTACTGCATACATGCTGAAGGGCTAGAAAAACATACAACGACGATATGACCGGCAATACCCTTTTAAATTCCATGCCCTTTTCTATTTTATGTACTTTATACATTGCTTCTAAATAGACATTCACACATTTACTTAATTTGCAATTCACATGTGTGCTCATCAATGTGTTCAACCAATTATGAGATCTATTCTAAACCATAGATTATCAAGGTGTGCGATGGCTTGGTTGGTATTAGAACTTGAAGCGGTGTATTTTAGATCAAAATTGCTAAACAGAAACCATCCTGAAAACCTGTCAGTTCCAAATTGGCGAACCTGCTTACAGCAGCGAATGAATTAAGTAGAGCATTGAGGTGCCTCACGGCGCATTGTGAATTGTATGCGTGACCCATGCGTATGCCATAATAGCGCATGTACGCTTGGATTACTTTATCATCGTGATATAAAAATGCATATTTCTCACCAATTTGGAACCGATTGATCTATAGATGGGGGTGACAGGTGATGTCATACCGGGCAAAACGTGGTTAGTTGCCATAGTTCTTTGCCCGGTTTGCGCGCGTATCCTGTTTTGTTTAGGACCTGTGCTTTTATCACTCGCGCCAAAGCATTATAAAGGGCAATACGGCATAGTGGACAGTGTTGTGGTCATATGCTGTTTTCTCAAGCGTGTACCGACAGTCCGTTGCGTTTGTTGATAAACATTGGATGTAAACAACGGTCACCTCATCTAATATTTAATCATGAATACTGGAAAGCATACTTTCCAGTATTTATGATTCAAAGCAGTCATGATAAATAACCTCTAAATAAAAACACGTTATTGTTAACAAGTTTGATAACACCAGCAGTTAAAGTCAGCAAACCTGTGATGCCTGAACAATGAAGCAAAACAAAGTGTGGTGCGCGCAATAAACGGCGCACACGCGGAGTGCATTAGACACTTTCAATGCACTCCGCGTTTTAGTTTCTTGCTTTCTGATTGGTTCGAAACTATAAAACCTGCAAGATAGGTTTATTAAAACCTGCAAGATAGGTTTTTATTGCTTGGAAGTTCCAAGGTTATTGACTGCGCAGTCTACAGTACCATACCATTAATGAAGCCATAGCACAATGCAATCCACTGTACAAAATTACAACAAAAGACATGAATTCAAGTCTTGTGGTGGTATTGACCTTCTCTTGCAGCCACAAGGAGTCATTCATTTTACCAATAGTGTAAAAGCAATACAAATATATTATATTTATAGAAGAAAATTACCCTGACTGACTGCCAAGGTCAAGTATCTACTGTGTAAGTGTTTAATAACAGTATCATGTATCCAGAGAATAATCCCCATCTTGGCTTGGTACAAGCATGAAAGTGTTACTTTAATGGTATCAGATGGTGTTTTTACTGTGAAAAATTACATGTTTCTATTTCCTAGTGGTGTATTTTGTTCTTTGAGGTATAATTTGTTTGACCTTTCAAATAGGGTCAGCGCCCATCAATGGAATAGAATAGAATAGAATAGAATAGAATAGAATAGAATAGAATAGAATAGAATAAAATAGAACGGAACGGAACAAAACAGAACGGAACGGAACAGAACAGAACAGAACAGATTAGAACAGAATAGAATGGAATAGAATAGAATGGAACAGAAATTATCAAGAGCAGAACAGAACAGAAATAAGAATAAAACAGAAAAGAACAAATAAAATTGAATAGTAGAAATGAATCAATAAAACAGGACAGAACAGAAAAGCATAGAATATCACAGAATGGAATGGAATAGAATAGCACAAAAAACAGAACATAATGGAACAAAATGGAATAGAATAGGACAGGACAGAATAGAAAATAAATAAATAGAATAGGATCATTGCTTTTGCTTTCACCAATTTCACAAAAAGCTCCTCTCCTACAGCAAATGTGATACTAAAGCTTTGCGTGGTACATAATAAACTTATGACCGGTTAATAACCTATCCATGTTGAAACATTGGCTGTAGTCCGTGGGATCCTCCCACCAATAAAACAAATGGTGAAATCACAACTACTGTAGTTCCAGGAATGGCAATTAGCCTATATCAAAACCGTGACCTTCCGTGTACACAAACTTGCATGAACGCTTGTTTACATCCTTTCATGATGAAAGTTGTAAATTATATTAGTCATCGATAGTTGAATTGCGGAAGTGATATTTACAAAATGGCGGACACAATTTATTTGATGTTGCCAATGCCATCCAAACTAATCACAAAATTATTTGCAATTGGTTCATCATTTTATATAGAAAGTTGGCATTTGTGAATTGTTGCAAGCCCCCCCCCCCCCCCCCCCCCCAAAAAAAAAGAGAATTGGATTGCCCTTTCACCTCAATTTTTGTGGGGGTTGGTAGGTTAATTTTTTTTATTTTTAAAGATGTCAAAGAATGCCCAAATCACACTGTATCTATCTGTTGTTTAGAATAAATGAAACTTTCTGGGCTAATTTCGGAAACCGAGTTATGGGGTCACATGAGGGCTACATAGGGGTCAATTGAGGCCACTTAGTGACAAATTTGTAATTTGTAAATTTATTTTCAAAAAAATAAATTTAAAAAAAGCGACTGAGTTATTACACTTTTAGGGTCGGTCGAAAGGGCAATCCAACCATCTTTTAATTAGGCCTAATATACGTCACAAACTTCTACTTCAACTAAATTCAATAGAATGTATCCACGACGTCAGGACACCAACACAACAATTTGCTAATCTTTCGGACTAATACGTAATATTCATGGAAAGCATATGGCTATCTTGTGACAATTAATTAGATAAGTATTTAATCATGATCATGCTTTTCCATGTATCTTGTCATGTGTGGGATTGTTTTCGTTATTTTTAGCGGAAGCATGACCTTTGAGAGGATGTGATATTGTTAAGTGGTATCTGATAGTGGTTTGAAAATTAATAGTCATATCATATTTATTTTGAGTCTATGACCTTTGTAATTTGCTACAATGATAAATTCTGTATAATAGCAGAGCTACCAACACCACAATATTACAATCAGGAAGATTTGGCACAGGAATCAGGAAGATATTAACAATAATAAAGAATCCTATGGGCCACCAATTAGGCCCCCCCCAAAAAAAACACAACAACAACAACAACAACAAAACAGTTGACTTGCCCTTTCAGGGCCAGAGTCTGGGTCGGACGGTCAGATTTTTTTTGTTGATTTTTTGTTGTTGTTGATAACTTACCCCGGAGGTCCTCATGACATCTCATGTTATTCTATTATAATTTATTCTATTTTCTCCTCGTAATTTTATTATTGGATCAAGACTATTCTTTTCTCATGTCCGAGGCGACAGCAAAATTGTTAACTTTATTTGTTGGAAGTGGCTCTTTCTACTTTATTCTTTTCTTCTATCTTTTCTAACTTTCATTTCATTCAGCCAGCATGCTTATATAGGCTTTTTAAGCATGGCCCAAGCATTTTGCTTGAGCTTGGTCCTTTCAGGACCCAAGCGTGTGTCTGTACGGACCGACCGTGTAAACAAACAAACAAATCGGTAAAGGGACTTCTATAAATGTACATGCTAAATTGTACATGTACACAGTAATCGCATCAGAGTATGGCACTGTACACGTTTACCTACTGTTAGCGTTGCACCAACTCCATCACACATGCAATACATGTATAATATAATCGAATTTGAACCTGGAAAGTCACAAAAATGCACCTAAATGGAGCTGGCAGGGACAGGTATACCCTTACAGTTGAATCTAACCATCATTGACATTGATTACCATAATTAGCTTGGGGGATGGATGATAGGTTTACATGTGGGTCATTTCAAGTCATAATATTGCATGTTATGGTACAGAGATACTGTATCAGAGAATTTACACTGTGCTTATATTTTTCGAGCATTTACTTATTGATGTGAAATACAAATATTAAGGCAGGTACAAATATACATTTCTGTGATAGAATTTTGTCAGAATTAGTATCAATTCCGATAATTTGGCAACCATGTGCAGATTTTTTGAAGATTGGAAATAAACCGTGCTAAAATGGGAAAGAATCCTGTGAAGGGACACGCAAATATTGCATTTTCTTAATACCTTACGGCCTTTGGTATGTAAATTAATGCACATTCCTATACACTAGGAGCTAGTGCTACATCATTGAGGCTCTTGAATGACATTTAAATGTAGATTAATCTGACATAATTATCAAGTCTGTATCAAGATGACATTGACATTTTCAGAGGCTATGCAAGTACAGTAAAGTGGTAATTTTTGTGCAATTAGTTTTTCGAGTTTGCCGATTTCAAACTGTTTTGCATGTTTTTAAATTAACTATGTGTAGCTTCAAATCACATAGACCTCTCAGGCTATACGCAAAAGAAAAACATTTGTGTGTTCTTATTTTCGTGGTCGCTGATTTAAGCACGACTAAAGCGAAAATATATGCAGCCCGAAAATATCCACTTTTACATTACAGTGATATATAATATTCCATGTAGACAAGGATCAAAGACAGTTGGCTATGTAGATCTGGCTTGTTGGTACTGGTGGGACTTTATGAATGATTTTCAAAATATGACAAAGTTCAGAGGTAAATTTGTTAAAAAGGCCTATAACCACTTCAGAATAATAATAAAGTATATTGCAATTTGAAGGGAAATTTTGTCAATGACAATTTCAGTCTGACCAAAATATGCTGCAATTTGAAGAACCATCTGGTCAGCTACAACCTCAATGAACAACTTTTGTTGTTGAATATTCTACATGTTTTAAAAGGAAAACTTCCTCCCCAGTACAAATATGAGTGTTGATTTGAAAGTGTTCATTCATTGCTTATGGCAAAATCCACAAAAAGCTAAATTTTTGAGTAAATGGGTAAGCTTTAGAAAACCCTACCATTTGTATTCCTCACTGTGTAAGTGTATGGGTCATTCTTTAAAAGTCCCCATTGAAGACAATGACATGCAGTGGTAGGGTATACTAAAGGAACTCCATAGAAATATAAATAATAATAGTAATATCGAATGTCTTGTTTTCGGGCGATACAAGAATATATTGCACTCGCCATAAAAATATATTCTTGTATCACCCTCGAAGCCATTCAATATTATATAAATATATCTTGTCTCAATCTTGTCTGTATTATTTTAATGTTTTTTCAGAATTTTGATGATATCCACAAAAATGTACGATATTTTCTAGTTAACTTAATTTATATCCATCCAACTAGTATGACATGATATTACTCTAGTAACCAGTATTTATGGTATGAGTCATTGTTTAATATCCGTAAAAATATAACAAAACACTATTAAAAAGTAATCAATTATTCCCATTACGACAAGCTTATGGATGTAATAATGGCAAATTTTATTGCAATTCATTTACTGCATTTGTTGTTGCCGCGGTTACACATCATATGATCTAAATCATTTAACAAGGGCATGGTACTTACTTGATTACATACTTCTAAAATATATGACCAATTTGTAAAATGTAAAATAATTCAATTATTAATGTGAATAATTTAGATTATATCGAAGTATTAGACAATAGGTTTTTTAATGCTGCTTATTTCATAACATGATTCCTTTGTTTTGAACCATTATCCCATTTGGCCAACAAAAAAACATTTTCCTACAAAATTTCAGAAATCTTGGCCAAAAATTGCAAAAAGTTAACAGATTTAGAAGGGGAAGCAAAAAAGCCATCCATATTTTGTACATTTTGTCCAGTCACTAATTGCCAGAATTCATGTTAACTCATTATTTGTCTCACTTTCACTTATTGAATTACTCTTCATAGGCCAGCATGCCATCCATTTTCCTTTCATATACAAGTGCTCTCTTCTTCTTCCCCTTTCATATTCCCCATACTCCCCAACTTTTTATTGCCAGTTAAAACGTATTTGTTATTGTTATTCCCTTTGACAAAAGATTGTTTATTTACATCTAAAAATAAACCCACTTGTTTCAGCTAATTTCCCTAATTAATCATTACAACATACTTCCACTTCCCTTTACAGGGACACACACATTGTGCAATTATTTATCACCTTTGCTTTCAACCACACTATTTAAGCCAAGGCGATGAAGAAGAAAAAAACCCTGTTGTACGGGCCCGATCGACCTTTTTTTTCTCCAAATTTAAATACAAATTATTCTTTTTTTTAAAACTCCCGAATTTTTTGAGAGAAAAAAGCCAGCTGAGAGGTCCGTTTGCCCGAACAAAAGAGTGGACCAGTTTTTTGTCATCGCCTAAGTATTTATTTGTGTTCATTAGGGTGGCGACAAAAAACAAACCTAGTTTTTTTTCTTCAATTTTTGTGAAAATGATGGTGAATTGTAAAAATAAATTGGGCACAAGATTTGATTTGAGCTGTTGAATCCTACCTACATCCAAGAAAACAATACTCATCTTTAATCAAGTCCACAATGGAATAAAGTATAAGAACACTATTTAAGCAAGATTTGTACAAAGATGGTTTTTGATTTGTATCTAGTCTAGGATGTATGTTGCATTCGCAGTTACACCAAATTTTCGAAACATTTCAAAAGAATGTCAAAGGACTTGAAAAGAAGAAAAAAAGGAATTCACTAGAAAAATAAATTGGTTTGTCTGGCCCATAGAACAGGTTTTTTGGAGTTGATTTATGACTTGGAAGAAGTGGTTACTAAATCCATTTCCTTGACAGGAAATGGTTCAGATCTCAAACAAGGAAATGTTATTATCAAATTTAATTTGTTTTTGCAAATTGGGAATAATGAGTGAATACAACGTTGTCTACTAGTTGTAGACCTACAGTGTATGAGTAAAAGTGGTAATTTCCGCACGATTAAATGTTCACGCTTTGCCAATTTTCAGGCATTTCGCTTGTTTTTAAATTCGCACTTTGAAAGATCATTACATAGACGTAAACGTGTACACACACAATATACATGTATGTTCGTGTGTTTTTATTTGAAAATTAATGTGAACATTAATGTAGCGCGAAAATGTCCACGTCCCATTTACAGTAAGTAGTGTTACCTTTACCTTATTACAAATAATTGAGAATTCTGGCACACAGCCTTGTAAATGTTGTATTACATACAAACATACTATCTAATTGGCCATGGCCATGATACACAGTAGCCATGATATAAAGTAGTCATGCCATTTTAGTGCAATGTAGACCAAAGAACTCTACTGTTATAGTGTTATTGTATTGAACACTACATGTACTGTAAAAGTCAATTTTCGCGCTACATTCACTTTCGCGCTTTCCGCACCAAAATCAGCAAAAACGCACATATATATTTATTTTGTATGTAGGTCTATGTAAGGAAGCTTAAAATCACGAAAAAGGTAAACATTTTTGCATTGAAAGTAACAGTGAAATTTCCAGATTCGCAAAATTAAATGCTCGCTAAAATAGCAGTAATTTAAATTTTTCGAAATAAAGCATCCGCAAAATTATTGTTTTGCAGTATGCATTCTTATGTTCACAGTAGCTGCCTGATAATCAGAGAAAAACGTGAATGTTAAAGAAGCACACATTATTCCACATTAAAGGGACATTAAGTGGTGTTGACAATTTTAAATGTTTAAAAATTTACTTCAGAATTTAAGATGAACATTAAAAATTGCCATTATTGTTGTTTCTACTAACAAAAACACAGCAAAATTTGATTAAAACAATATCATCGCTATTTATTGAAAAACGCCCTCTATGCAAATATGGTTCGCGTTATGTATCAAGCGTACTGCAGGGGAATACTGTTGGACATAAAATGCTCGTCGCGGCTGTACGAGCATTTTTGAATCGACGTTTTCTTGTATAAAGGTGTAAGTTCATACATGTAATACAATTATAAAAATAAACTAATCCCAGTTTTTATCATGATTGAGGGCGCAGCCTCCATCACATCTCTTTAGTGTCCCTTTAACAGTTTACTACCGGGAGAGTGAAGCCATTGAGTGAAGGTCAATACTAAGGTCAAATCTATATTACTATCAGCTTTCAAGTACTCATTCATACCATGACCTGTCTGTAGTGTAGTGTAGATTTCAGTTTCATTCAGAATAGGAAACAAATTATACTGTAGCCCTTGGTCATGGTATTGAATTTCGCCAAACATTCGGCCTCATCTCAGCGAACGGCTCACGTACAACTAAAGTTAGGGTTAGGAATAGGGTTAATTCAGTAGGGTGAAATCCCGGGGTGAATTGAGAAATCTGCGAACTCTCTCTACCACGTCACCACAACCGTGTAAATTTCAGTTTCATTCATCATAATGGGATACAATGTCCCGGGGTGCTCAGTGGTCATTACAAGAGAGGTATCATGCGTGTCCAAGAAATCACGTAATTAGGGTAGTTTTTGAAGCTGGGGCACGTTACGTACGTAACGTGAATAGGGTATCAAAACAAGCCAAATTAAGAAAAAGGGTATACTTTTTACATCATTGGCTTTCGTATTTAGGGTCCTTATTTGCTCCATGAGGATTATAAATAGCCACATGGGCGAGATATATTTCTCAAATTGTATCTATCGCACTGTGCTCTGATAAATCAGCTCGGCGTTTGTTTCATAATAGCTTATTAGGGAAGGAAAAAAGGGTTAGAAATGTGTCATACGCGGTTAGGGTTTAAACTACAAATTACTTGCTTAGGGTTTCAAAATATTTTGAGTACTTGTTTAGGGTATCAAAATATTTTGAGACTTGTTTAGGGTATTGGAAATACTGATATTACTTGCTTATAGGGTATGTAAAATACTGTGACATACTTGTTTAGGGGGTGCTTTTTCACATTAACACGATTACGTATTTAGGGTACTTTTTGAAAGTCCTTGGACGCGCATGATACCCCCTTGTAAATGAACACTGAGCACCCCGGGTACAATGTACATGTATGTCAATCACACTTGGGAAACCAAAATGATACTGTACTGAAAGAAACAAATGGGTTTTGGGAATAAGACATTTTTAGGTGGAGAAATAAGTTTAACAGGGAGAGATACTAAATTGTTGTCAAGGTATATGAAGAGAAGTATTTATCTACACAATTCCTTGGATAAAGCCGGTGGGGGGGGGGGGGGGGGGGGGGGGGGCACTGACATTGGAAAAGGGTATAGGTATGTGCCGCCCTGAAGACCCCCTTTTTCACCCTCTCCTGCTAGCTCTTATGCCCCCCTTTTGAGCCTGCTTCAGTTCTTAAGACCCCCAATTTGATTGAAAATTCAAAAATCGCGAAATTTTGCGTTCCAAAGCCCCAATTCTTCGAAAATTGTGCGTTCTTGCTAATCAAAATTGAACTATAGGCCAGTTCTCAAGACCTACTTTTTTGAAAAAATCAGTTCCTTAGACCCTATTTTTCATCATAAAATCCACTCAGTTCAGTTCTGTAGCCCCCTTTTTGAGACCCTGTGCGGCACACCCCTACCCCCAAAAAAAGTTGAGTGCCCCCTCCGGGGCCCGGGGGATAAAGCGGCAGTCAACGATAACACAATCAAATCAGTCATTTGTTTTGGAACACTTTATATGGGTCATGGTTTTGGAACACTTTACAATTTATATGGGTCATGGTTTTGGAGCTCAATTTTTGTATGTAGGCCTATTCCATATACGATGAGTTCAGTGGTAAAGGTGTTTATTTAACTTTTCCATGGTCAAGTCCCCCCCCCCCCCTCAAAAAAAATAACACTAGCATGCCACCCCCACCCCCTCGAGTCAAGTTTTTACCCAACAAAATTACATGCAACCCCAAACCCCCCCCCCCCATCTAGAATCTAATGGCGCACCCTTTTAGGCCTACCTACCATGGTCTGTGTGTAGTTGGGGTCAAGTTATAAGGAGTATATGTGGATAATCTTTGTGGAATCCCTTATAAATAAAGCAAAAAAACAAGATACAGTGTAGTTCACCAAGATAGATAGCAATCAGACTATCTACAACAAGTTCAACCTCGGGGTTCAAAGTACTATAATTACTCTACAGCGGGTCATGTTCCACCCCAAAAAAACCTAACATCTCCCCCCCCCCCCCCCCCCATTGAAGTGGGTCAAGTTTTTCCCAAAAACTTACATGCCACCCCAACCCCCTCCCTGCCTGAGGATCTTAAACCCTTTAGGCCTATCATGGTCATTGACTGTGTAGTTAGGGTCAAATTCTAAGGAGAATGTGTGGATAATCTTTGTGGAATCCCTTATAAATAAAACAAAAAACAAGATATAGTTCATGTAAGGACAGATAGCAATCAGACTATAGTATCTACAATAAGTTCACCTCAGGGGTCAAAGTACTATAATTATGATTGGCAGATATTGAGATCATATTCATGCAATAGGAATGTATTACAGCTTGCAACTTCCCTTTTCATTTTGTAGTTAATATGTCACATGTACCAGCGCAAAAGTGTTGCTTAACCCCGGGTCTTACCTGCGGATTTGGGCTACTTTTGGGCCTTGAAACCAACCCCAACCCTCCCCTGCCCCACCTCGCCGAAAAAATGGTACCATGACTAGCCAAAGTTGGGCTACCAATTTATTATTTATGGGCTCCACGGACATTGGGTTACTTTTTGTCGTGGACTACAGCCTACATATGGGCGGCACTTGCGCTCGATTTGGGAGAAGTTTTAGTTGGCAACACCGCACCACAACTTTTTTTCAGACAGTCAGCATGGTCAATTGATATAACTTTATAAAGTTGTTCAATAACAACAACACCTCAGATTATTTCAGCGCAGTTAAAATGTGTTTATCACAGCTATGTAAAATGTTTTTCACAACACAAAAAAAGATCAATTGATTTTGACACCCTACAATAATATCATGGATCTGGTATGCAATCCATAAACAGGCGCTAGTGTCCATGAATTTATTTACAACAATGTTCAAAATAGATGGAATTTTAATCTATTGAAGTGACCGTAAAAAGGAAATCAATGTTTTCACATTCACAAGCTTTTGGTGCACAATACTGGATGTGTTTATCACATGGTTGACAAAATGTCACATTATATAATATTAAAACAATTGTGTGATGTAACTTTTAAAATCAAATAAAAAACTTGAGACTTCAAAACTTTAGTACTGATATAACCTTAACCCCGGCGGCGTGTTTTGGGGAATAACTATCAGGTAAAACAAATGGGTCAAATTTGGCGGGGAAAACGGGCCCGCCGGCACTGGGGATCGAACCCAGGTTGCCTGGTTGACAGTCTGTTTATCCAACTAAGCTAGGGGGCAAGCTTGCAAACACTTTTTGCTCCGCATAATGATTGCTCGCTACCGGCCTGGGTAGAGCTTATTTTGTTAAATTTCTTTTTATTTGATAAAGAATTTGTTTAGCATTCAGGGCCGTAAGAGTTAACAATTCAGACTGGGGAACCGCTCGCTACCGGGCACGTGGTAGAGCTTTTTTGTATGGGTAAAGTATTTTTTAGCATTCAGGGCCGTAAGAGCAATTCAAACTGATGCCATTCACATAGATTCATCATCATCATCATCCTTCGGCTGCCGAGCAGGCGACCACAAGTTTCTTCCATGCACAACGGTCACATCGATTATATCTATATAACAAATGCCTGCTTCTATTCTAATAATGTTAAAATGTCAAGGCAACAATATTTTCGCTTGTCTGAACATTTTAAATCAAGGATTTTGTGAACCTGTTTGTATACAAAATGTTCTGATAGCAAAAGCAAGATTATATGCTGAAGATTGACAGGTGTAAATAAGGGCAGGTTCAAGCTGACATGTACTCTGAGACGATTATAAATAATGTCTCAGATGTACTTTGGGACAAAAATGTTATCTTCGATAAAACATGCTAAAGTGAATCAAATTTAAGATTTAAAATCAAACCTATTGAATGATCATACGGCAGATGTTTAGATCCAATGGGAATGTTTTATGTCACATTTTGTACAAGATTAATCAAATCAATTCACAATTTTGAAAGAGTTCTTACTAAATCCATGAGGCACTGACCTCCAAAACTTACGTTCAAAAGTGTAAAACTATCACTTGCCAATTTTGAAAACATTAACAATTTGACAAAATACAGTGTCATCATTGGGATATTTTCCCACCATCGTTTGGGGTAAGCTTTAGAATACCCGACCATTTGTATTCCTCACTGTGTAAGTGTATGGGTTGTTCTTTAAAAGTCCCCGTTGAAGACATGCAGTGGTAGGGTATACTAAAAGAACTCCCGTGTTGAATTTCAACTTTTGTGTTCATCTTATAACTTTCATGTACACAGAAAGTTGAAATTCAACACGGAACCTGCATGGTGAAGTTTTGGGGTTATGACCACATGCCTAGCATTAAAGGTATATTATGTGATCTTTTCCAGGGAACGTCCTCAATCCTCGAAAAAAAATTGGAAGCAGATTTTCTTGCAGATTTACTTTTCTGATCATAAATCGTAAATATATTCCAAGTTACAGAGTGATACGATTCCTAATAACCTCAAAATCATAGTTTAAGAGTGAATTTAGAGTAAAATTTGAAAAAAATAGATTGTACCGCTTGGTACAATCTATTTTCAAACCATGATTTTGAAGTAATTAGGAATCGCATCGATCTGTAACTTAAAAGATCTTTATGATTTATGATCAAAAATGCAAATCTGCAAGAAAATCTGCTTTCTAAGTACAAATCAATGATAGAGGGCGCTACTTGGAAACGATCACATAATATGCCTTTAACTGACACATATCCCATCGTCTGTCTGATTTTTATGATCTGCAAATAAAATACAACATGGATTTCCATATCTTTCTTTATATATTCACTTGCATCGCTTAAAGGTGTATGTTCAGATCACTTTTTTTGGGCTATGATTTTTTTTTCACATCAAGATATTTTGATATCAGAAGAATCCCCATAATATTTATCTTATTATGTCTGTAAAATCGTAGGGGCCAGAAATGTGTCATTTAGAAATTATAGGCTAAAATGTGGTGAATTACTGCCAAAGGTGGTTAACCACCAGCCAGTTTGTGTACTACCATAGATCCATGGTACTACTCAATGGGCAAATTTATTGTGACCTTGTTCTACAATAAGAACCATTGGACTTATGCAACTCAAACTTTGGAATGATGATCTTTCATGTAAAATAGAAAACATCAGTTGAAAATCGGGCCAACTACCTTTTTAACCCCCTGGGGTCTACCTGTCTATCTTACAGTGGTTCTGATTGGTTTATTACAAGATGTACTCATATGAATAGCCAATTCAAATGCAGCTTGTAAAATGTTTCACTCCCATCTTGATCAGGGATACAATTATTCTAACGATGTCTCTCATTGGTGCAATAAATGATGTATCCATCTTTTTAACCAATCGGCTGGTAGTTCTCAGGGGGTTAATACAAAAACGTGTTACAACCTGTATCATACTGTATGATGAGTAGTCACTACCTGTGGTCAACTACATGAACAAATACAAAACGAAGGGCACTGTTTTGTAGCCAAACTTCTTCATACAAACAGTAAATCCGCTTTATCCATTCATAGTAATTGAAGTGCAAGGTTAAAGGCCATTGTTTATTGTAGCCAATTGTTACATTTATTTGGTTACTTTTTAATTGTAATTGAATACAGTAACCACTCAAGAATTTGGATGTTATCCATTTATGCACAATTGTACAGGTAAAGGAAGTTGAAAATTGTCTCACTGACAAAGTGGTATGAATAACCGGGGTAGGGGGAGGGGTCAGGACTTGAAAATAGGTGTGAAGATGTGCAACAAACAAAAGGTAAGGTAGCATAATAAGCCATTTGGTATTTACAAATCTTCCCCCTCCCCCTTAATAAAAAGTTTGAAAATGTAGTGTTTGCACATAAAATTATCGAAAATCATAAAATATGAAGAAACCAGATGAAATGCAATTGTTTCCAATTTTATTTTAATATTTGAAGATCATAGCGTATCCCACGACTGACTGGCAAATATGTTTAAACTCACAGTGTAAGTGAGTTACACTGGCTGGCAGAATTTCTTTTGGGCAGGTATTTTTGTGAGTTACCTGCCCGACTGGATGGTTAAAGAAAATCTTGAAGTTCCAGCCCTGATCAACTCGGGAGGTGGCGAGAAGGTGTAACTAAACATAGACGGTAGAACATAACTTGTTTGGATTTGAATCATGCTTACTTCAAGAAAATATATTTTATGTTTCAATTGCCGACGCACTAGTTACCCGCTATGGGCAGGCAGGCGAGTGCAATTTTCCAGGCCTGGAGTTGAATGGTTTATAATGATACTCCGTAAATAACAAGTTCTTTTGTCGAGTACATTTCATAATATGTTGCTTGTCAATGTATAACTTTGGACATGTTAGACTATATTTTCAACACCAATGAAAGCCCCTATTAAAATGCACCTAACAAAGTCCTGATTTGGATACTGCACCTCAAAACATATTTTGACTTGCATGGGTAATGTACTGTAAACGTGGAAATTTTTGCATGACATTACTTTTCACACTTTTTGCATGACATTAATCTTCACGCTTTTTGCACTCCAAGCAGCTACCACAAATATATTTATTTTGTGTATAAATGTAAAGCGAAAAAGCTGAAAATCAAGAAAGCGCGAAACTTTAATTGTGCAAATATTACCAATTTTACAGTATTCAAAATTGTCAAACCAAACAATGGATCAGGGAAATTCCTGAATATGAGTCAATTAATAACAGGTAGAGACAAATTTGGTGATGGATGGATCATAATTGTGTAAGTGGGAAGTTACATTATCACCTTGGTATTTACTGTAACACAATAGATCTGTGTTTCACACAATGCATGACTAATGGCGTATATAGCACTCACTTCCCTTGTTGAAGTGGCTGATAGGATTTATACAATTACTGTCTCAAACTCGTCAAATATTTAAGTTCCAAACTGTGATTGTGAAAAAATCATGAGATTTAATAAGATCTGTGTTTGCTCCTTCAAATTCAAAATATGGCATAGAGCTGTAACACAGGATAGCGCGCCCATTTTTTTCTGGTATTACCGAAAAAGCAGAATTTATTGTACCGTTTTTTAACCAATTACTATTTGTTTTCAGTAGAATCATCCCCATGTTGGATAATGGATGTTAAAGGATGTTATGCTTAAAACGCATAAAAAGCGAAAGCCAACCAATTACTATTTGTTTTCAGTAGAATCATCCCCATGTTGGATAATGGATGTTAAAGGATGTTATGCTTAAAACGCATAAAAAGCGAAAGCCCCCCCCCCCCACCTCCTTCCTTTTTTTGAAAATGCGAGGACACTCAACCATTTTTTTTAACTTTGTCTAAAATGTCAAATTCAAGCTCTTTGTAAACTTGGTGATGGTATGAATGATAAAATCTCCCAGACAATTTGAACTTTAGTTGAACTAACAATATCAATAAAGATATCTCACCTCTTAGTAGGTAACTAACTCGCCATGTGTCAATAACGGTTATTCTCACCTAAATCTGAACCAAAACGATAAAAAAATCAATAGCTTAATGAACTTGCAAAAGTGATACTGATAGAAACAGACTTGGATTCACATGATACACTCCTAAAACAACAGGTTCAAATTATGCATACAAAAAAGAGGGCCAAAATGTGACCCGGTTTTTATTTTTTATTATTTAACAGTCAATTTGATGTTGTTTTGAAAAGTGTATGGCCTAAAAATTCATCACACAAAAAACAACTCAAGCTACAGCCATCTTTACCTTTACACTGAGCCAAAAAAGAAACTTATACAATTTTAACAGATCACCATAGGGTCAGTGCGCATTTCTCTTGTGTCATTGAAGCAAACAATAGGTTATTGACTGCCATTTAAAGCAATACATTGCAGTAATATTGTATCCAAATTTGGTACATTTTCATGCACAGAATTTTATTTGGTGATCTGTTAAAATTTTATAAGTTTCTTTTTTTTTATAAGTTTCTTTTTTGGCTCAGTGTATAAACAGATACGATACAAAAAATTAAGGACAAACTCTACTAGAAATTGTAAACCCAGTATCATGATATCGCCTTTATCTAATCATATCACACATACATGTAGGACATATCTAGCAACCATGATGACCTTTATTTGAACCAATATAACCGATGTGGATGATGAGAACACATGGCAATAGATATACGTAGTTTAATTGACAAATATGACCACTGGATATAAAATTAGTTTACATGGAGGGTCGAAAGCCTGGTCGGTGGAGAGCAGGGCTCAAGATAACAGGGTTTTTTTACCGGGAGGTACTTTTTTTAAAAGCTAAGCACTCGGATCATGGGATTTATTGAGAACCAGGAGCTACTTTCAGTCTACTGGGAGCTAACTTTTTTATTAAATCATATTGTCAAATCGAAATGTGATGTCTCAGGCAAGCTTAAACCGATCATCAAAGGGCGCTGGTTTGGACAAAATATCAGCGCTCGGTTGTGTATTTTTCAGCATTACCGGGCACTATGGCAGGAGGACCTAGGGGTAAAAATCGCCCAGCGCCCGCTTATCTTGAGCCTTGGTGGAGAGAGAGAGAAAGAGAGGGGGGAGAGCTTGGCCTGACATCTCCTACAATGCATCTGCGTACCATCTACTGTGGTGCGGAGGATACTGAAATGTGTTACATTTTGTGAGCAAACTTCCTCAAAAAAATTAATTAATCCACTCATGGATGTAAATGAAGTGTGGCAGCATAATCACGTATCTTGGGTTCAGCAATTATATCCTCAAATTTGAATAAACCAGCAGCCGATAAAAAGAAGTACAGCGTCATAGTACACCAATTAATGCTATCTATCTCGGTTCAGCAAATATTGATTACGTTGATGTCAAACAAAATTGTGACGCGATCAAGAGGAATGAGTCGGATGTCGGGGAATCCCAAATTGAGATATGGCCAATTCAAAATGGCGGCTTACATAAGTTTTGATGGAAATTCATGTATACAATTTGACATAACTTTGGAACAAAACGTCGTATCGACATGGGGTTTTCAGTTTCTGAAAGCTCTAGCCTCTATGTGTCTTCTTTAAAACTGTATTAAAAACTCATTTTCGACCAGGGTCGACATCCGACTCATTCCTCTTGATCGCGTCACAATTGGTCACAGAAATATTCAATAGCGAAAATAGCATGTTATTAATGACATAAAATTAGACATTTAAAAAGAATGTTTGTTTGTTTCTAACAAAATGTGTCACTTACAATATATGACAATGGTGTTGCTGAAATCAATAATAACAAATATTAATGCTTTAGGAATTTAATCGAATTTGTAACCAGGACAACCCCAACCATGGACTGTATGTAGGTACCAGTAGCTGGTGAGAACAGCTGATCATTTGACCTTTATACAGTCTATCTTGGATCTCCATTTAGATAGATAGTCAAAAGCAAAACAAAATAACAACCTCATACAAACACTTAACAGGCTGACTCATCCATTCTGATGACAACGATTTTATGAAATTTCAGCCCATCAAAACTATTGACCGAACGTTGGGTGAAAAACAATAGTTTGGAAGGGACGGTCCCCCTTTTCACCCTCTTCTGCTAGTTCTTAAGACCCCCCTTTTGAGCCTGCATCAGTTCTTAAGACCCCCATTTTATTCAAAATTCAAAAATCGCGAAAATGTTCGTTCTTACTAATCAAATTTTAAGACCCTATTTTTCTTCATAACATTTTCTCAGTTCAGTTCCGAAGCCCCCCTTTTTGAGACCCTGGGCGGCACACCCCTACCAAAAAAAGGTTGAGTGCCCCCCTGGTCCAGACATTCAGAATATTAGGGTAAAAAATTGAGACAGCTTTTTGGCGGAAACAAGTGTGGAATTTGAAACCCACATCCCACCTAAATTTGCCGATCCCGGGTTTGGAGGGACTTTGTTTCCGACTCATTGAAAATATGAAATATGAAAATTTTGGAAATTGAGAAAACAAATTTGATGCCTGGCTGGCCGAGACAATTTTAATTTTTTTTAATTTAATTTTTTTAAATTTATGTATTTAACAAACGTTACTAAAATAGAGTACATGGCAGTTATATATCCTGGAGGCGACACATGACGCGCTAGTACCAAATCCAATTTCTATTATTTACGTGGCCACGCCATTATACACGGCAGCATTAAGACGTTGTTTTCCCCTTCATCGTCTTGATTTATGATTGATCTGATTAATGAAAACAAGAAACTTGGCAGCACACTTAGGCCAACAACAAAAAAGAAGTTGTGTTGCCCTCAGCGACCGACCCTAAAATCGTAAAAACTAGGGTCGCATTTTTTTTTTTTTTTTCAGATTTAAATTTGATTAAAAGTGTCTAAATGTTACTATTTCTTGATTGAAATGAATAAATAAGCCTAAATAAATGTTTTTTAGACTATTGTCACACTAGAAACATTAGTTAAATTGACATATGGGCATACCAATTTTGTCTTGACATAAACCAAGTATTTTTCAGCCAAAACAAGTTTAAAAAATTAAAAAAATTAAAAAGATTTCCGACCGACCGACCCGCATTTAAATTTTTGGCACTTGAGGGCAACACAACATTTTATTTTTTTGGCCTTAGCCCTAATGCAAGATAAATATATGGCTACAGTCCATATAACACCTTAGCTTATAAAACCGATCACAGACAAGACAATCCACATGTGAATTACTGAGCGACCACAAAGTGATTTGCCGGCGATTCCAAACACTTGTTTCTCAATTAGGCCAAAAAAAAAAAAATTGTTATATTGGCGTAACGGGCTGAACAAAAATAGGGTAGGTAGGTAGGGATTTTTTTATTTTTTTTAGCAGCTGTTTTTGAACAATGTTAACCGAGTTTAAACATTCCCTATTGTTTGTTAGAAGTACCCCTCAGTACAAGTCTATATACAAATAAAACACAATAAACCATATTTTCGGAAGGAATTTCCGTTTATTCGAGGAGCACCGTCGTATTTCATTCGAGAAAAAACATTTATTTTTTTCATTTTTTTATTTTTTAGGGTCGGTCGGTTGGTTTTTTGTTTTTTTTTCACTGAAAAAAAAAAAAAGTGTAGGGTCGGGCGTATTTTTAGGGTCGGGCGGGTTACGCCAATATAACAATTTTTTTTTTTTGGCCTTAGACGCAACATACGGCAATGAACCCTGAGGGAATGCATTCACACGATCATCTGAAATCTGTCGGCACAAAATGTTTAAAAAAATCTTGATATTGGTGAATTTGGAGTGATGTCCTAATCGCTAATCCACCCTGCCTGCAGTCATATTTTTTATTCTTTACATGACAAAAGGGCGTATTGGATTGAAGAGACAGCTTGCTTGACGGACTTGCTTGGTAACATCATGCTTAGTCTACACCAGTGTTTTTAACGTCCACAGAGGATTATATAAAGACATAATATATAACGCCAAGTAAAATAAATAACATGTTGATCATCCGGACTTTTACAAAAAATGGTGATAATGGGAGGCTTATTATATGTTAATGTTATTATGTTATTTTTGTTACTATTCATTTATGTGTGAAATTCCAATTCCTGAAGCTTTTGGCCTCATACTGAAAAAACGAAGAGGCCCTCATTATGTGTTGTTATTTAATGTTATAAAGCTAATATATGAAAAATAACAAAAATATTTCAAATTCTCCAATAATCGGTGAGGGCGGGGACGATCAACATTTTATTTATTTTACTTGGCCTAGTGAGACTTGGGGAGACAGATGCATTCACTTGAGAAGAACTCACACTTGAGTCTATTTTACATCTGTGATTTTAGTGTAGTATTATAAAGCAGTCTTGTCATCAAATTGTGATGAAATTATGTGACAGGGGGATGGTGTCATTGTGTAGCGTTGTTTATAGAGGAGTGAATGGGGATACTTATACCTGGGGTAATGTACTTTTGTTGGCAGATGATGTAGTGGCGTCTACATACTTAAGACGGACAGGATGTTCTGATTGTACTCATGCGGAAGTCGCACCCCATCTTACTCCTAGAGGAGTGGGATGCAATATTTAAATTTGTTGTTTAAGCGACGAAAAAACCCAACCCTGTGCTACTAGCAAACAGATCTCTCAGGTAGGGTCAGTCGGTCAGGTAGTGTGTTATTTTTTTTTCCACACAAAAATACATGAGATTTTGGTGAATTTTCAAAATGTTCACAATTTTAAAAATATTTCAAAAATGTCAACAACAAAAATATAATATTTTGCCAGCATTTTCTATTTGTTTTGGGTAAATCGGGCCTGTAGAAAAGGTTTTCTGTGTGTGTGTGTGTTGCCTAACCATAAACCTTCCTCTGTACAACAAAACACTACACTATGTAGGTGTTGGTATCTTTATGGCGCGATTTGGCCAGGCTATCATCATGATCAATTGATCATGCTGAAGAAAATCTCTAAAATCTTAAGGTTTTCGAAGCTGACTCCTTTTAACAACAAAATGCTGAATTCAGTTATTTCAGGTCTGAAAATCCAAAACAAATAATAAATGCAGAAAAAAATAACAATGAAATATACTTTTAACGTCTAGAAAAACAGACAGTTGGCTTTTTTTTTTTAAAGTTTAGAAATTACAAAGGTTGATTGCATCGCATGCCCTGTAAATTGTATTGTTTTCATTTTGGATTTGAATGTGTCATCAACCTCCAATGACAAGACGCACAACAATTGACCCGCCTATCTCCTAATCCTACTACATGTATATAGAGAAAGGCTGGTCATACTTGGTCAATCCAATGCTGAGTGTACTAACACAATGATTGTAAAAATCAATAGTTTTGTAAGAGTTACTGATTAAACAAATAATCAATAATTGGGAAGGAATGTGGAAATACCTAATTGATTAAACATTTATGACACAATTATTATGAGCATTATTTAATAAAATGATTAAATAATAATATGACCAACCATTTATTATTCATTGTTCAAACATTTCTGGTATTGTTCGCTGAATCACTTAAGTAAAACTATCTACACAATAAAATGAACAATGCAAACACAACTAAGATAATAACAAAACATAACGAAACAATTTCATAATTTAACCTGTAACCCAGTTTCGAGACTTTGTAAGAAAATAACTGAAGCATAATCTCATTCTCAACTTACATAATTTAAACCTGTTATGAAAAGTTTTTTGCATTTAGTAAGTACTATATTAGTAGGATTGAGTGTTAAATGGGAGTAAAACCATTAATATTGATTGAAGAGGATGTTATTGTAGTTGTCATGTACTTATCTAATACTATAAATAAGAATACATGTAACTTGATCAGTATCGCAATAAATGTAAATTTGAATTTTAACATGAATGGCTACTGTTGAACTTTTTTAGATAGTGAACCCTATTTATTTGTTGAATTATGATGTCATGGTTTACAATATTTGGACAAATCTAAATTGTGGAGTTTTATGATTTGTATAAGTATTGACTGTATTGTATTCAACAAATTGTGGTTATAAACTATTGTTTGGTCAAATAAAACACACCATCAAGGTTGAGACAAGGCCAATGTGAATGTATTGTATGAATCACCATATATATTGAACACTTGATGAATGTTGAAGCACATTAAAGGGACAAAAAGTAGCGTTGAAGGTTTTAAAAAAATGAATTTACCTCAGAATTCAAGATGAATGTTAAATATTACCATTAGTGTTGTTTTTAATCACAAAACACAGCAAAACTTGATAAAAACAATACCATCGCTATTTATTGAACCTTTTCTTAAAAACGCCCTCTATGTAAATATGGATCGCGTTATGTATCACACATGCTGCAGGGGGACACTGTCTGACGTAAAATGCTGATCGCGGCTCTATTAGCATTTTTGAATCGACGTTTTGTGGTACAAAGAGAGCTGATTTTTCTTTATCCTTATAGATGTAAGTTCATGTAATACAATTGCAAAAATAAACCAATCCCAGTTTTTATCATAATTGAGGGCGCAGCCTCTAACACATCTCTTAGTGTCTCTTTAACATGTCACTTTTTAACATCGTCATTCCCCTCAATGATCTTGATTTATGACACATATGAATGGACCCGATTGTGGTTACAAAACAGATTGATCAGGAACGCTGGGTGGAGGTAGGGGTGCAAAATTCATTCATCCACAACATTTTAAACATTGAATTGCGCTATGATTATTATTGTGCACACATAATTGGGTTTTGGCAAGTTGGCATGGTTTGGCTCTGCTCCAAATCCAATGACTCACAGCACTTGTCTTTTGACCTATTCTCTGCTGTGTAGACTACACAATGACCTGTAATGCATGTACAGGTATTTAGTAATCGCTCAGGTGTGTTACCTGTGGTACCTACCATGCATGCTATGGTGAATAAGTACAAGTAGACTGTGACTGAAAGTGGCTATTTTTTGTGCACTTAGACATTTTCACAGCTAAAAATATTGAACATCTTAGACTTTAATTTATAATTTTGGGGGCATGTTAAATTTTAGGGGCGACTGTCGAATCCAACAATACATTGATGTAAATGATGCTAAACTTTCAACAAGTCCACATTGGAATAAAGCATAACAACCCTGTTTAAAAGCAAGATTTGTATCTATATACATGTATGTAATGTATGTTGATATTTAATACGCAGTTGCTCCAAATTTCCTTGACATGCACGAATACGTAGAACTGTAGACCTACGAATACATCATACACCAATCAGAATATTTGCACTTCTACACTCTTATTATTTGCAAAAGTCATTGCTACAGGTGTAACTGTAGGCCCTAAGGAAAGCAAACAGGGAGGGGTGATAATATAAATGTGGTACATTTGTAGGAATAATGTCACTGAAAATTGGTTATTTTTAATTGATTTATTTTTCACCCATTTTCGATTTTGTACATTTTGACTTAATTTTGAATATGATTTGAAAGATTATTAAACTTTGATTAATAAAACACAAAATAAATAAATGTGCACATTTTATTTCCCGCTATAGCTGCTGAATCATAATAAAAAGCAATAACATTAATGTCGTGTCTGACATTTTAAGCTTACAGTTCAAAAACTCTAAATGAGGAAATGTTTAGGCTTACACCTATCAGTTGTAAGACGCACTATACGACCCCCGGGAGTGGTGCGTCACTTTACCGAGGTGCGTCAACTTCTCATGTACCATGACGCAGCCTGTGTCAAAAAAACGACGGACCATTGCCATCCAAATACGCACCCTCAGCCAACTATCAGCCCATTCGCACCCATATAAAGTGACGGACCTTTACGCACCCTCCATCATTTTTTTGACGGACCAAAGGCTGCCACTGACATACCCGCCGTCAAGAATTATTGGTAAACGACGCACCCACGACGCACATCTCCCGGGGGTCGTATAGTGCGTCTTACAACTGATAGGTGTATTAGGCTACATTAATGTTTGTGCTTTTCACATTTCAAGAAGCTATTGTGAAAATAGAAACAAGCAAATATATAATTTTGTGCATAGCCTGCAAGAAAGCTTTTAAACTTCTAAACCACAAATTTAGAAGCAAAATTGTCCAAAATTGGCAAAGCGTGTAAATTAACATTGCAAAAATTACTAATTTTACAGTACTTGAGCTTGAGATGAGTTTCCTTCCCCATGAAGTGTAAAGACAGGAAGCCCAATGTAAATACTATTGCCATTGTACTGTGGGGCTAACCTCAATTGTTGTGTTTTGTTGTTAAACACGGTTGAAAGTTACAGCCCGGTTCATTGGTTAAAGGGACACTAAGAGATGTGTTGGAGGCAGCGCCCTCAATTATGATAAAAACTGAGATTAGTTTATTTTTATAATTGTATTACATGTATGAACTTACACCTATAAGGATTAAGAAAAATCAGCTCTTTTTGTACAAGAAAACGTCGATTCAAAAAATGCTTATCCCGCGGGACCAGCATTTTACGTCCGACAGTATCCCCGTGCAGTACGCGTGATACATAACGTGAACCATATTTGCATAGAGGGCGTTTTTCAATAAATAGCGATGATATTGTTTTAATCTGGTTTTGCTGTGTTTTTTGTTAGTAGAAACAACAATAATGGCGATTTTTAATGTTCATCTTGAATTCTGAAGTAAATTTTTAAACATTTAAACTTTTCAACACCACTTAATGTCCCTTTAATTAACTTCTCAGCTTTCATGGCTTTATTCATTGTGAAGGATCATGGTATGATTTTAACAAAATGTGTGTGTTTATTTGGGTATGCTGATTGTATTGTAATACTTTCAAATCTCTGATAATGACGATGCAATCCTTCCTGTTATGGTCTGTCAAGCATGAACCCACATGTACCACCCACCAGTTATTGTGCAATACATGGAACATGACTAGCAACTGCCACTGTATACATGTACAATTATACATACATGCTGTATTAGAATTAGACGTGTACAAGATGTACAATACATACTTTCACATGGGGTGGGGGGGGGGGGGGGGGGGGGGTGACACAACCATGTTGGGTTTTTTTGGGTTGGGGGGACACAACCATGTAAAAAATAATGCCATGTTTTATAATAATTTAAATCAAATTTTAATTTTAAGGTTCCAGTCCAGCTTGTGTGGTGAACAACACATTGTTTGTGATAAATCCCACATCTGACACCATTGAGAAATTAATGATGAATGATGCATGATGATGTGATGTGTTACCAAAAAACCGTACTGTTATGCATGTACTTTTTTCCTTACAAAATTTATCATGTCGACATTGGGATTAAACTCGGGATGATTGATTAATTCATGATCTTATCATTGATTGACTGGGTTATTGTTGTTGATCGAAAATGAGTCAACTAACAAACCAAGAATTATGAACCAGGAACAAACCACATACCACATACTCATAGTGTAAGTCATTTACATTTAGCCATTACTTTGTTGAGATTATCCTCTCAACACTCTTTTAATCCTAATCCTCAGAAATAGAAAACACACCCAGATCAAGTTTGGTCAAGTATAGATTAGATGATTAATACCGATACCCATTCAACCAAGAGCTTTGCTTGTTGAAATTATTTAGTAACAGACCATCGACCATTCGAGACCTGCTCATAACACCGGGTCTTTCACCAGACTACTGATCTACATGAGTTTGGATGACTTTATCTTCAATTATAGCGAGTCATTGCAGTGTACATGATGTACATGCACATGAACCAAAAATAGGAAACCGTTTCAGTTGACCCAATATTGAGCCAGCACCCATACAGTTTAAACTTTACAGATCAGTTTATTTATTCCCCATTATATTATTTGTATATTTATTTTGTTGTAATTTTGGGGAACATTCAAAATTGATGACTTAGGGCTCTTTTGACTTTCCGTAATAAAAAATACTTAGTATGGTACATGAGCTAGGTTAATTTGTTATCAATCAAAGAATTGTTCATGAAAATAAATCAAGCCCTTCAAATTCCTTTGTCTTTTCCTTGAACGAATTGAATGGTAAAACATTAATGTCTCATTTGATTTCCAAGTACTGATTTTATGTTTTTGTAAATATTCAAGGGTTAGCTTTACAATACCCTACCATTTGTATTCCTCACTGTGTAAGTGTATGGGTCGTTCTTTAAAAGTCCCCATTGAAGACATGTATGCAGTGTAGGGTATACTAAAGGAACTCCATTCATTATTATTTTGTATCGTATGTAATTTTTCTTCGTTTCGCATATAATGTTGTTTTGATTTTGTTCAGCGCTGTGTTTTCTGTAGAGCGCTATATACATTTTAATAATCATAATAATAATAATGTTTGTTTACAACCGTTTACAAGCACCAACAAAAGATATTTCTTTGGAACACATTCTTACCTGCGATAAAAAAGTTGATTTAGCTACAAAATATTGCATTTATGGCAGCACCCACTTCCCTTTCCTCGTCTCGGCACCAACACACGCATAATTTCTACTACGCACTCGGCGAAAACCTCGTTAACGTTCTGCGTGTTCTTTGCCGACGTTTCATAAAACGGTACATTCCAACGGCTCGATACTATCATTCCTTCGCTGGTGGGTACCTGTCGTTCTTTCTCCAGATCGGCTTTGTTCCCAACTAATACAATAGGCACTTGGTCGGAACCTTTAACTCTAAGTATCTGGTCTCGTATAGTCACCACGTCGCCGAAACTCTGTTTGCTCGTCACACTGTATACAACGACAAATCCTTGACCGTTTCTAATGTATAAATCTCTCATAGAGGCAAACTGTTCTGTACCAGCAGTGTCTAGTATTTCTAATATTGCCATGGTATTCTCCACTTCGATAGCTTTCCGGTAAAAATCCTCTATCGTGGGGTCGTATTTCTCCACAAAGTTGCCCGATACAAACTGTACAGTAAGTGCACTCTTTCCCACGCCTCCACTGCCCAACACAACAACTTTATATTCTCGCATCGTAACTTTTGTACACAAAAACACTCGCCTATTTCCGTAATTCCCGAAATCCGATCGTCCACTGCAACGTATAGATCCTTAGAATGATGGTTCAACTCACTGTTGGAGTTCTTTTTAGGCACATTTTGGTGGAATATTAGGGTTATTTTGGCCGGAGACTAATCCAAGTTTTGTGAAGTTTTGGTCCCCGAATCAATCATCAATGGGTCCACTGCAATCAATGTCTTGTTGCTTTCTGATCAACTTTCTCAATCGGCCTGCCTGCGGGCGCGGTTCATGCCGCCTAGGACACTGAAAATTAGCATTTTGTTATCAAGTACAAATGACATTTCTGAACTAGAGAGGGTCGTCAGTCATCTTCGGTCTGAAGGCCTGGTCTGACTGAATGAGATCATCATAAATCATAGGGGGGTGGCCCTACTACAGGTGACAGTGCGGGGAGCCTTGCCCGCGTTTTTAACGCCTACTTGACCATTTGAGTGGTAAAGGGCCTCCTACCACACCCACATAGCCGCTACCCGTGCGTGCGTGTGTGTAATTCACGAGGGGGGGGGGGGGGGGGGGAGGGGGGTGGGGAGGGGCGGTATATGAAAGGAGATGGGTGTCTCGTGCACTTTATGGCACTTGGTTGCTGAAAATAATTCGCAAAATTGCTCGTTAGCTAAAATGCCCACACATAGCATAGGCCCCTATAGCAAAAACATGACCCTTAGATTAAGTATAGGCCTTTATCAAGGCTTCCGTTTTATGAAATGGGTACATGTGGGAACATTGACTTTTTAAGTGACAGTAGAATGGGGATACTTTGACCCACTTTTCTTTACTTTTAATTTTTCATATTTATGTAGGTATAAACGAGGCTATAGTTGAAGAACCTCGGTAAGGGCCGCGGAAGGATGAAAGGAAATAATTGAATGCCGACACTTTGGAACCCGGTACTATATCTTAACGGAATAAATAGTTGAAAGCATGTGAGTGGCTATCAATTTGTTTGAATAAAGTATTTCTAAAAGTATTTCTCGATCTAGACATTTTTACCGTTGTCTCTGGGGCCACTGTTTTATACCGTACATTTGGGGTAACTTTGGCCCACATGCCAACAACACTCATTAAAACCTCCCTACTTATATATGATAAGATATGTTAAAACCGTTTATGATTGATTTAAAAAAAAATAAAAAAAAACAATATTTCTGAGAAAATGTTACAGATTAGATGTTATCGGGATACCCAAAATACCTTAAAATTAACTTGTAAAATTAGAGGTAAATGTTCCAAAAACATGGTATACCATTTTAATTTGTGATGAGATTGCGTGTTATTTTTCACAAGCATAAACAAATAAATTGGGCTGTAAATTTGGGTAAAACTTTGTTTTAAAATTTTCATTACGTTAACAATAGGGTCAAAGTAACCGCCACACCGCTTTTTCAGTAAATGCTTACGGTCTTATGTCGTAGCGAAAAATGAAAAACGAATTGGGTTATTTTGTCATAGGCAAATTGTCTATCTATTAAACATAAAAGAAAGTCAACTTTATATACAGGCTTTTTCCTTTTCTTTGTCACTCTATGAACATGTACCGATAGAGGGCTCACTCCCCATGGACCACTCCCCCATCCCCCCATCCAGACCCTCTGATCTCACCCCGGAAAAAAGTATTTGACTTGTATTTCAGTCGTTTCTCGGATGGGAAGTATCAGAGGGTGTTGTTCGACTGTACTGCGACAGTGAAAGTATACAAGGTATACACAGTCGACTAACGTAACAGTTGCTGATGATACACCATGTTGGTGGGGCAAATACAATTTGTCGCCGGGGACGGACAAATATCCTACAAATACCTTAAAATATAAAGAACAAATCCTGCAGGGTGGCGTGTTTAGGTCTAGTTCCAAATACCAAATTAAAAAATGTCATCTTAAACCTTTTTCTTAAAACATTGACAAATAAACTCTTTTTTTTTGCGGGTGTGCCAAGGTTACCCATTCTACAGTAGGGGAGAGCGGAGAGTGTACGCCCTTGCACTCAGTGGTTCGCCCATCACGTGATTCTCATCTTTAAGGCCACTTGAATTTGACGAACACACAATAGATACTACAGTAGTATGTTGCAAGCTTCTCCGTCACATGTTTGTCAACTTATCATCCAAAACTTACCACTTTTGCCTTGCAAAAGTGAATTTTCTTCCATTTTTCATATTTTTTGACCTCGCATGCTCACAACATTTTGGCCGCTTTGGACATTTTTCTATTGAAAAAATGGCAGACAATTTTGAACATTTTTGGATAACAAAATCATTTCGGCCATTACTAAGGCCATGAAGATAGCACGTTCTTGGGCACGTTTTCTGCTAGACATAGCATTCATGTGCATAACTGAAGATAGTGTTTATCCATGCATGCTGCATGCTAAGCATGATAAGATAGCATTCATATGCATGCTATCCACTGAAGATAACATCCAAGTGCATTTTGTCAGCTGTCGGTTCTGAATGATAGCCCTAGTGATCATCTACATCTACTTCATGATGATACTCAATAAAGTTGTCAAGAGACAATATCTAATTGAGAACAAAATACAGACGTCAGTCAGAAAACATGGTACCAAATACACACAAAAGATACATAATGACTTAAATGAATAAGACCAGTTTAGAGTCCAGTTTGTTGCAGTCGAGTAATGAGGACGGTAGTGCATTCCAGTCCAATATTGTACGCGGGAATATCTACCATGTCTACAGAATATATCATGCATAGGGGCCTATGCTCAGTGTCTATTGAATATAGGGGAGAACGGGGTAAGTTGAGCCACTGGGTAAGTTGAGCCACCCCCTGTATTAGGGAAACTATTGACATTCCTAATTTTACACTGCCCTCTATTGTTAGATGATATCACTCAAACCTCTCTGGTGACAACCTTGCATCGTGTGCACACATGGAAAGAAAATTGAGCTAGAAAGTTGATTTTGGACACATCTGAGTAAATTTTAGAAAAAATGGTTTACGTGGTTTTTTTCTTAGAAGTGCATAGTGCAACTTTGTGTGCTAAAAGGGTGACATGTGCACTTAAATTTAGTAACATGATGAAAATGTCATTAAGCTTCAGTAGGGAAGGGGGGGGGGGGGATTTTTTCATAAGTTGATCGTCGCGGGGTAAGATGAGCCATATTTTACAGGGTAAGTTGAGCATAGGAAATAGCCATGATAAAATAAAATTTGTCAAAATTTAGTACGAAAACTGTGCGGAAGTGTTTTATAATTCCAGTTTGGATTAAAGTATTAACAATTATGAGTATATTTCACTTTTACCATGAATAATGAATAAACCAAAATTTCTGAAACTTATTTTCTGATTTCAAATGTCCCATTGATTATTGTGGTGGCTCAACTTACCCACACTGGTGGCTCAACTTACCCATAGTCAGGGGCAAGTTGAGCCACTTTACCAAATTTTTTCAAGCATCTCCCATGAATAAACAATAGCAATTGTTTCAATTATTATGTTATACTAAGTAAGTCAACACTCTAAAGTTTTACTTGCAACACTAAGTTAGAAGGTCTGTCTTTTAATATCTGCACAATAGGGCAAAATGTGAAAAATGGCTCATCTTACCCCGTTCTCCCCTAGCATATCCATGTGCATACTATTTACTAAAGATAGCATTAATTTCATATGCATGTTGTACTAAAGATATTAAAGAGCATTCATGTGCATGTTGTCTAAGCATATGATAAGGTATCATCTCTGCTATATATGGACATTATCTACTGAAGATTTAGCATTTAGGTCCATGCCTTATCTACTGAAGATGGCATTCATTTGCATTCTATCAAATTTCACAACGTAACAAAATCAGTTTGCGGTAAAAAATGCCAAAATTGCACAAAATCATCTAAAGACACTTCTCTAGGAACTGTTTTTTATTGTGCTTTTATTCAAATTTTCAAAGAAAAATGTTAAGAACATTCTTTAAATTGACCAAAAAGTGATTTCTTAACCTCAAATATGAATTTGTTTACCCTTTTTTTTAAATTAATTCAAACATTGGCAAAAATCACAATTCTAAAGAAGACCAAAATGCCATTGAAATCCCTCTCCCTTATTCAGTAAGAAGAATTAAATGGCAACCCAGTTTTAAGGCTTAATTCAAATTGACAGGGTTTATCTACACAATATTTTAAAATTGTAACTCCACATTTTTGTGAGTTCTTTAATAAACTCTAACTTTCATTTTATCCCACGAATCCGGGGCCACGAATATGGTATTATAGGCCTATGGCTAAAACCTGTTTTCGGCGATGGAAACAAGAATGAACGATGGAAAATAATATTTTTTTATGAGTTTGCACCGGGAGTTTGGTCCCAAGCCCCAACCATTATGTGAGAATAATTAAGATTTCCCCTCCACCTCCACCCCCCACACCAAAGTGATTGATATTCGATTGTATGGAGTCAAAAACGATAGAGACAAAAACGAGTAACTTAGGGGTTACATTTGCCTGGACAGTGTGTTCGTAGAGGAATTACGTTTATCATTAAATTAATCAACTCAAAGTATATATAATCTAGATAATATTATACTCAAATCATACAAATTCGGTAAAAAGTACTATTTAATTTCAAAACTCACGGATATATTTTCTGTTCGGGGATAGAGCCAAAATATATATGGCAGGTAAATATTGTTAGTTCTAACCTAGAAACACCGCTAATTGATTGCCAAATTCGGAAGCGCAGGAAAGAAATTAACAATACGGAAAAGTCGCCAATTTTTAGTCGCCGATTTTTACGGCGGCTTTTGAAGGTATTTTACATAAGTAAGTTATGATTTTGGCATAATATTTTATCTCAGCCAATACCTTAAACGTTACCAATCGTTTCTGATTATTGTCTAGTAATTCTGACTATTTCTAACAGATCTGTATTGACATTTGTTTTGTATCAAAACATATTTTTTTAAAAAGCTTACAAAAAATACATTCATTATTTACAATACTATAATTATTACTATCTACATACTGCGATGACTGGTAAGCCATTCAACAAAAGATTGTTTAGAATGTAACCCCAGCAGCAACGCTGAATGATAAAGACTGGTATGATAAAATCATTCTATAGACAGTGAACAGTTTACAAATACAATTGACATGATTGAAGAATAGTCTCGATAGATACCAAATCTATGATTTGGGTATCGGCTCAATGCTAATATGTTGAAAGGAACCGTTCTAGACAGAAAATTTAGGAACCTGAAAATCCTCCGATTTTATGTCCCACTCACCTGTTTGGAGAATCAAAGTTGTCCTTGAATGTTCACTATTTAGTCATGGCATTGCTATGAAATTAAGAGCTAGCAAAAGTGTTCTGAAAAGTCGCATTGGAATTTTTTATATAGGCACTAGCAAGAAAAACAGGGTATAAAACACAAAATCACATTTTTGTCGGCCATTTTGAAAGAAACAACTACACGAGGTCAATTACTCAATTAGGTTTTTATTTTTCTGTGCAAGGCTACCGGATTGAATTTCATCCAAATAATAGATACATATTGGTCAAGAGCCAGGTGAACACTAAAAATTTAAGTTAAATATGTCCGTTATGTCCGTAAAAACAGAATTTAGACATTAAATATTTATAATGTAAAAGCTGAATGCACTTTTTCTTCACTCCATTTTTCATTTTTTACTTCTTGATTCATGTGATACTTTGTTTTCATTTTCTACATTGTCTCCTATGCACAGTAATTTTCATTACTTGTTCCAGTGCATTTCCATTATTTGTCACCATAGGCCTAGTCCCACTTTGTTTTTTCTTGTTTTCTCATGCATTCTCTCAGTCCTTTTACATTTCCATCCATTTTATTATCTATTTGTAGTTATCAATCACCATTATTGATTTCACTCACCCATTATTTTTATATCCCATTTGCCTTTTACTTTTTAATCTCCCCTTTGTCTATGTCATCCTTTTGTTATTTTATCCACTTCATCAATCAGCTGTCTAGCTTGATATCTTCCCCTATTCATTCATCTGTCACTTTGACTTCCTGCCTATTGTTCCTCTGTCTATATATATGTTGTGTTATGTTGTATTCTGTCATTTTACCTTCGATAAAGATTCTGTTAGAATTGAAACGTCAGGTCCTCTTATATTTATTACATTAAATATTTATGTAAATTAGTCACTTTTAGAGGGTCACAGTTCAAGTCACAGTTCTGGTTCCACTTTACAGAGGTGCTTGAACATGTACCCATATCATGGATATGGGTACTGCATGGACTAATTGAAGAAAGCCTTTTCTTTTGACAACATAATCAACATATAAAAAGAACTTGTCCAGGACCAATGGACGTGTTAACTGTGCAACCCCTGCCCTGTGACCTAGGACTGATGTGTGTCCAGCCACAGACCGGGATGATCCCCTACTCTTTACGAAGGAGTCTGTGACCTTTTAACGTGCTCGGATTTTGCTCTTCCGATACACGAGACCACCATTTCTATGTGACTTCTGAACCACGAGGCAATTGAGACTTAGTACCTTGCCCAAGGATACAAACATTTTGGCCGTAGCGGGGCTCTAACCCACAATCTTTGTATCGTGAGACCTGCGATCTACCCACTAGACCACACACGCTCTCACACAAGCTTCCCTGAAAGAAAGCTACATGAAATGACAATGTTCGAGATGTCCTACAGGCTACAGACTACAGTACGGCCGTAATTTGGCAAATCAGCGTAACTCGAAAATTACGTTTTTGAGATATGAGCACTTAAAAGTGTTAGTGTTTGCTTTAAAAAAAATTATTTACAGAGTAAGTTCATTTAAAAGGAAAACGTGCATGATGTTATATTTTCTTTATTTTTAAAATCTTAAGTAAAATAAACTGTTTTTACTAAAGATACAGCTGATTTTAACCAGATAGGCGGGTTTGCCAAATCGACATCTAATTATACGCAGAGTTAATCTTGCAAAAACAGCGTAACTCAATTTACGTGTAATTATTTGGTTACTATTTTTCGCCAAACCCGCGTATCTCGTAGCAAAATCGCTGTTTGGCAAAGGCGCGTAACTTAGAGATACGCTATTTGTCAAGAAATGACTAGATTTTGAAACACGTAATACGAGTTACGCTGTTTTACCATATTAAAATGCTAACTGTTGCAAAACAAGGCTGAGATACGCTATGCTATCTTTAAAACGGTGCATCGAGGGCTTTTGAGACTATCACAAATGAAAAGAGCGCCCTCGATTTCCCCCAAAATGCATTTAACTCAAAAAGTCAATATTTCGACTTACGCTGTTTTGCCAAATTACGGCCGAGTAATAGCTGTGACTGATATATTTAACTCGGCTGAGAAGCAACATGAGAGCTGCAAAAGAAAGATAAATGATGGATTGTAACATCTGAATAACATTAATAGGTCATAGCCTCATATAGGATGCCTTGGCAAGATTGATTGAACGATGGATTGCAACATCTTGAGTGAGTCAAGTCATAATAAATAAATTTAAAAAAGGCTATTACTATACAAAATAATAAGCCACCTCTCATTTTCACAACCGAGGAAGACAGACAACAATGTGATTGTTATCAGAACTTTAGTTCAACAACAGACTGTTCAAGTGTTCCAGAAAGTACTCACATAGAGGCAAATGTAAATGTTAATTTTTCAGATAACTTGACAGTTGATAACATTTTAATAATTATATAAATGGACAATGACTTTAAACCTATTCCATTAGGAAGGGAGATGTTATAGGGAGTAAACCCTTTATAATTATGTATTATTGGATCATCCTGATCTAGTGCTTTATATCACGCATGCGCAGTACTATACATTGAGTTACTACAATGGTCATCTAACCTAAAAGTACGGTCTCCTAGAGTCCTCTTTACTTAATGTGATCTACACAATACTAAGTCACATAACACATAGTACCTACTGAGTTAGTTACAAGTTTTTATTCGTAAATTATCCATCCATGTATTAAAATAGGTAGAAAGCTTTTACTATTGTCATAATTAATGCTGGCTACTCTGAATCCTAGCTCTCTGTCAGAGAGCTTAGGTGGAATGAAAGCATATGACTATGAGTCGGCATCGCGAATGGTCGAATATTAACATATCAATATTTTTCAACTTTTCTGAATAAAATTAGTCAAAATTGTTTCTTCAAATATCATGTTTAATGTTCAAGTATGCATTGGTAAAATATCTAAACCTGCAACTATTTCCAAGAAATTTCGATCGCCCTATACCCGCTACAGTAAAACGGGTAAAATGGCGATGTGGACTGTCTATGTTAATGTATGCTTCATGGAGAAAAAACAACTCTGTTCTGCGAGCCCCATTTTAAATTTTCAACAATAAAAAGAGTTTTACATTTTAAAAATTCTCACCAAATTTGTGATTTTTTTTCTTCAATTTGTCAATTTAAAAAAAAACTATTTTGGAAATTATATTTAAACAAAATTGACATTTTGTGGAATTCTTTTGAAAATTCAAAAAAAAAGTGTACGAAAAACATATCCTGGTTACAAGATGCATTGGTGACATTTCATACGGACTTTTCACAGACTGCAAACCCTAAATAGATAATGGTACTTTACCACTACCAGATATTTTTTGTAAAGCATAAAAAGAAGTCAGTAAACTCTTTTAACTTTTAACGCCACAATATATTAGACAAATTTTGTTCTGCGATCCTTTGCTATTACTTAACCTAACACAAGTCATAACCATTTGTTTGTTTATTATCCACAGATGCCTGACCAATAATAACAATGCCACCGGTCGCAACCCCTCAAACCCAGCTAAGCCTGACCCCCCTGGGTGGGGCAGGTCAGGTGGGGCACCCAGGTAGCAACAGTATCTCTCTTGGTGTATTACTGGATTTCCTGATACAGAAAACCTACCATGAGCTGTCAGTGCTGTCAGAGCTTCTACCGAGGAAGATGGATATGGAGAGGTGGGTATTGATTGATTGAATTATTGATTAATTGATCGGTGATTAGGTTCATGAATTAGTTGATTTTAATTGGGATCGTTTGGATCATATACTTTAGGTCCCAGCCATTCATGAATTACATGGTAAAATAATACACTTTAATTCCATCAGACATTTGAGGCTTGACCGGGTCTTAAAGTACTCTTTCTGATCTTCCAACTGAGGAATAGGCCTACATAAGTGGTGTGAATGCTGTAATGATTGGTAAAAGGTGATGATTTATTGATTTACTGACCCACAGTCATGTGTAGGCCTATTTGATTGAGCAACACACAGTAAATCTAATTTTAAACAACTGCAAGTTAGGTTAAAAAATAATCATGCCAAAACAACCTAATTTGGAACACCTTCGACCAAATCAGTCCAAGCCATCCCCCATTGGAATCAGCATTAGGCAGTTTATTATTGCATACATGTACTTACAATATTTACTATTGGTTTGTTTTTCGCTTTCGTAAACATACAGGAAGATAGAAATAGTCAAGTTTGCCCGCAGTACCCGCCAGTCCTTTGTTCGACTCCTGGCTCTAGTCAAGTGGGCTAGCAGTGCAGCTAAAGTAGACAAGTGTGCAGTAAGTTCAATTTATTAGAGTAATAATTATCATATGTAATGACACTAACCGGTACTGTGCACATTAAGTTTAGTTGTGAGCAAATATTATATTAGCTGTTGCAAATCAAATATTGTTTAGCTGTTGCAAATATTGTTTAGCTATTGCAAATATTGTTCAGCTGTTACAAATATTGTTCAGCCGTTACAAATATTATTCAGCCGTTACAATATTGTTTAGCTGTTGCAAATATTGTTTAGCTGTTGCAAATATTGTTTAGCTGTTGCAAATCAAAAATTGTTTAGCTGTTGTAAATATTGTTTGGCTGTTACAAATCAAGTTCTTGATAAACAAAGGAACATTAAAGATTCAACTCAATTTTCTATTCAATTCACTTTATTCAGCAGAATGATGACAAAATAATTTAAGTTGGGCTTGTAATATGGGTACTTTTATTAAAACAATTTACAATGTAAATGATAATATAGATAACAAAAAAAGAAAGTCAACAATCAACATTATGATGGTATAACACTAAGGCCTTTCTGGTAACTTGTCAGTGACATGTTGATATTTTTTCCAAAGACTGTAAATCTTCTTAACCCTGAGAACTACCGGTCGATTGGTTAAAAAGATGGATACATCATTTATTGCACCAATGAAAGACATTGTTAGAATAATTGTATCCGTGATAAAGATGGGAGTGAAACATTTTACAAGCTGCATTTGAATTGGCTATTCATATGAGTACATCTTGTAATAAACCAATCAGGACCACTGTAAGATAGACAGGTAGACCCCAGGGGGTTAAGGTTGACAAAGATTTAAGAAATTGATGCAGTATCAAAAGTCACATACAGGGTCATTCAGAAAGAATGGGCACTTTTTTGCAAAGGCACAGCAAAAAGTCAGGCTTGAATATTCAAAACAAATTATGATGCTAAAGAGAGTGCGTTTTTGGTTTTCATTCAAAAAAGATTTGTTTGAATTTTCGATGATTGTGCCCAGGGTTCGTGTTACACTGCATTACGCCATTTTTTTTATTTGGACGCAATAAAATTAAAATGTCCTGTGTTATTGCATTTTGCTTGGACATCCTAGATTGAGGCTATTCAACTTACTATAAATACGATCACGAATTCACGATGCATCGCAGTTACAAAAATCTGAAATTGCATCACAATTTGCTAAGCTTAATCGTCGAAAATGTCCCTTAATACTTCTCATTTTGCGCAGTGTTTTAGTATCAAAACAAATCAGTGCATATTACACAGACACACAGCGAAGTTGACTTGGGATGTGTACAACCAAACTTGATCGTCCATTATCGTCTTCTCCACAAATCAAATCAAATCAAATTTATTTCCATAAAAACAACACTACAAGCGTAAGATACTTGTTCGCAAAGAAATGTATGTACATATGTGCACGTGCGGGAATTGTGAGCACTCTACAGTTGGTAAAGAAATAAACGATTGGCAGGTACAATTGTTGACCTGTGACACAGCACACGATGACACGGTATGGTTCAACTTGGCAATAGGGGTGGTACGTTCAGGGCAAATGCACAACAATTAATTTGATTGTTTTATTCTGAAGTTTTTTGTATGTTTTTTGATAAATGTAAATATTGTATATTGTCAATCTGTAATGAACATTTTATTTATAATATTTAGTTCAAAACTCTGTTTGCTATGTCAATTTATATATAGTATATTGTGTGCGTTTAATCTCCTTTAAAAGTAATACGATCTCGCTTTGAGTGGCTATGCAGGACTGGCGCTGTTGCGCAGGTGCTTGGGAAAAGTTTTCGCCTCGCTTGCTTTACTACTGCATTGTACTGCGGAGACTGAGGAGAGTAGCAATATTGCTGTCATTCACATGCGGCATGATATCGTAATCATAATTAGGGAATTTATCATTTTGTTCATGGACTCCAAACAATTCTGTTAAGACGCCATAATTCTGAGAATTGCTAAGATATGGGGTCCAACTAGACCACATAATTTTGAAGCTACTGCGAATCCTGATTGTGCCTTAATGTTACATCAATTTAAGTTTTGGATACAAAATCTTATAAAGACGAAGAAAAATAAATAAAAGGAGGCATTCCAGCTGAGCTGATTTAAGAAAGCATGCTTCATAAGACTACATAAGAAATCGCCCGTCCTGTGAATTGGCTTTAAAATAGAGGGATTTACTTAAATTACTTTAACATGAATAACAAATTTGGTGGATTGTTAAGCATCTTTTTAACACTGCTAGTACCATTGGTTTTGAATATTCATGCCTAAAATGTCTGTGATGCATTTGCGAAAAAAGTGTCCATATCTTTCTGAACCCTGAACAATAATGTCTGTGAATATAAAATGTATGGTGCTAAGAAACAGATTATTTGATTAAAGTTTTGGAATACCGAAATTGGGAATGTGTAGCCTATAAGCATAATGGTAGAATTTGGGTTTAGTTGTGTAAGCATATTGACAAGGTACTATTGATTTGATTTCACACATTTTACCATTTTCAGGCTATTTCTGCATTTCTGGATCAACAGTCTTTGCTATTCATCGATACTGCTGATATGTTGGCACGTATGTCGAGAGAAAACCTAGTAAATGCCAGGTTAGTATTTGGGGAAACTTAGTCAATGTAAGGTTAGTATTGCGGGAAACTTAGTCAATGTAAGGTTAGTATTGGGGGAAACTTATGCAAGGTTAGGCCTAACAAAGAAGAAAGTCTGTCTCAGAAGCATTGTGCAAAAAGGTAAGTGCTGTGCGATTATTATTATTTTTTAGAAAATAGGCTATGAGGTATACAATCTTTTTTTTTTGCGATTTATTTTCTTTCTTTTTTGCTTATCCAAGCTTACAGAGAACTTTTTTTTTTTTTTTTTAAATCCAAAAAATCCAAAAAACTTGTCAGCTTCCAGCAACCATTGGAGGTTAAATTCAGATGAAATGTTGATGCTCAATTAGTGTTGAAAATGTATAAATAAAGGAAGTATGACACAAACTAAAGAACAGATAACTTACTTATACAAGGCATTTCACTAACGTATTTGCTTGGTTACGTAGTAATTCATGTATCCATTTTATTTGTTTATTATGAAGCAGGAAAGGTGAAGTTAACTGAAAACTTGGAATATGGCGAGATTTTTGATTTTGTGACTTCTAAAAAGGACTCTACATACTTTTATTCGTCCTCTAGCTTGAAGGCTAAATTGCCCAGGAATATCTAAGGTGGCATAATATCACATGCATCGGTGATAATAACTTGGGAGCAGATTTCTTTCTCATTCAGTGTGCATGTTTAGGACTTCCAAAAGTACACTTTACTAGTCTACTATTGCGAGGTACATTAGACGCGGACCCACGACTAGCACCAATGGTCGCGACCCCGACTAGCACCAATGGTCCCAGCCCCTGACTAATGGCGACCAGGTCATGCAAGCCTAGTCCCTATAGACCATTTCAAATCCAAAAATGTACGATCGGTTCTGTATGCTTCCGATTAGCCGAGTGATTTGGCGCTCGGTTACATGACCGGTCATGGCCATGTGCCGGAGAAAAACAAACATGTTTTTCACCCGTCTGCCCGTGTGGTAGATTGCGCTGGTGTTGGTGATAGATTATATCCCTATGGCACAAAGTGGATGTTGCGGCTTTTCAGTAACAAAAACGGTGAGATACATTTGGAATTTGCCAGTCAACGCCTTTGTTGATAAAAAACCAAAATAGTCTCGTTCCACGTCTCATGTGTGCAAGCGTGTATGTAAACCTAGTAAATCACTAGGCGGATAACCAACTAGGACAATGCTGTGAATGCGATCAACTGTTGCGAAGAACGCGCAACGCACCTACACCACGTGACCTGTTTTTCCGAAGATTTCCGATCTCAATTTGAAATGGTCTACAGTGCTAATTTGATTCTTGTAACCTTGTTCCTATTCCATACAGACTACCAAATTTTTCCCTACCTTGTGCTGTTGACGTCCTCACAACTGGTGGATATAGACGCCTGCCAACCTGTATTAAGGTAAGAATAAGATATTGGAAATGTCTATTTCAGGCCAACAGATGTGCACATATTGATGACATCTCCCGATATATCATGACATCATTATCAACCAATCAGCAAGCACGATTTTTCCGGGATAAATCTTCCATTTAAAACAATACAAAACATAACACAAAGATTTTTTACAGAAAGGTTTTGTATTAGACTATTTTTACACAGGTCGCTCACACTTTTTAAAGGTGCTCAGACACACAGCCACAACGCCTTTACGAAAGGCTACTCAGTACTCACAAGCTATTTATAGATGGCAGGAACCACTTGTACAACTCACAAACCTACAATCGTGATCATAAGTAGTTAGAACACCCTGATAATAATACACTTTATTGTGTCCCTGTTTCGGCATAATAAACACTATTGAAATATAGCTGTCTCTATGCTTTTCTAGACATAAGTAACTCCCCCACCTACTAGGCATTGTTGACCCTTCCAGTATATTGTAACCCAAAAAGCATGTTTCAACATTGAACCAGGGGGAGAGGGGGGACACACACAAAAGTAGCTCAAGCTATTGTTTTTTCACCTTACCGTTGGCAGATATTCCACATTTTACCCAATAGTTTTTTTCTCATTTATAGTTTTTTATTATCATTTCTCTCGCTGAAAAACAATTCAAATATACATGTGGTGATACAAATTATATTTACCAAGGGGTACATTCGTGTATGAACAAAATGTTATTTAGATTGAACGTATTTTGTATATGAACAGGTAAATTTATACAGAGACAGTGTATTGTTCGTCTTTCTTTAAACATACATGCAAAAACTTTTGACAATTTAATTATCTTATTTCTCAAAAAGTGATGTCCATTTATGCCACCGGATGTCTCTAGGCTTTATTTTTTCAGGTCTGCATTATAAATAGTTTTTTTGTGACATACAAATTTATCACCTCTTTCTTTCCATAGGTAAAACAAGATTTGACCCAATAGTTAACAAGGCAACAAAAAAACCAATACAACAAACCCTGTTCTATGGGCCTGACCAATCCTATTTTTAAAATATTGCGGAAAAATATCCCCTATACTAATGAATATCGATCAAAACCAATTGTTTCTAGTTGGTCCAACAATGTTAAAATTCTAACCGATTGTGGGTGTTTTTGTGTCATTTTGAAAGGCAAAAATGCCTGACTGACTGACCCAACCTGGGAGGTTATTCATAGAACAGTTATTTGTTTTTAGCCTATATAAGGCTATATTATAAAAATCTTTTGTCTCAAAGCTCGTCAGTTTTTTTTTTATAAATATAAAAAATTGAAATCCTTGTAAAAATGAACTTTTGTATTTAAGGGGGGACTTAAGGAAGTTTTTTGTTGAATTTTGTTGGTGCTGTAATTATTGACCATGACTCAAATGTACATAAAAGTATACCTTTTTGGAAAGGAAATGGATCAGAGAATCCAAATTTGGCATCAATTTTGACCAAAAATGTTGATTTTTTGAGAAAATCACAAAAAATCACTTTTTTGACCCAATTTTTTTTAACAAAGCTAACAAACATAATTTTGAGTTAAAAATGCCCAAATCACTTGATGATGATGTTAAGACACTACTGGAGGGACGATTTTTTTTTTTTTAAATCTAATCCAATATTTTTTGAAATTTTGACAAAAAAGTGTAAAAAAAAATTAAAAATCCATTTTTTCACGTTTTTTGGCACTTTTTGGTCAACATTTTCAAAAATATTAGATTAGGTTTTAAAAAAAAAAAATCGTCCCTTCATTAGTGTCTTAACATCATTATAAAGTGATTTGCCCATTTTTTACTCAAAATTATTTTTTGTTAGCTTTGTTAAAAAAAAATTGGGTCAAAAAAGTGAATTTTGTGATTTTCTCAAAAAATCTACTTTTTTGGTCAAAATTGACGCAAAATTTGGATTCTCTGATCCATTTCCTTTCCAAAAATGTATACTTTTATACACATTTGATTAATAGTTCAATAATTACAGCACTCACAAAATTCAAAAAATCAAATCAAAAACTTCCTTAAGTCCCCCCTTAAAATGATGTGATCAATGAATATCTGAAAAATCTGTGAAATTTTGGGATTTTTAAAAAAATAAAAATAAATTATATATATTTTTTCATAATTATTTTTCTTCTAACACGCATCAATTAACTAACGCGCGCGGGAGCTTTGAGATAATTTTTTTAACAAATATAGCCTAATGTAATGATTTTGGTTATTTTCAGGAGAGAATTGTACCACCCGACCCCATTACAACTGGTGAGAAAGCATCAGTGTTACAAAGGCTGAATCAGATTATACAGCATCGTCTTGTTACAAGTGAATTGCCACCCACGCTAGTTAATTTGACTATAGGTAAGGGCACATGTGTTAGAGAGATGATGGGTTCGAATCTCACATTAGATTATACAGCATCGTCTTGTTACAAGTGAATTGCCACCCACGCTAGTTAATTTGACTATAGGTAAGGGCACATGTGTTAGAGAGATGATGGGTTCGAATCTCACATTAGATTATACAGCACCGTCTTGTTACAAGCGAATTGCCACCCACGCTAGTTAATTTGACCATAGGTAAGGCCACATGTGTTAGAGAGATGATGGGTTCGAATCTCACATCAGATTATAAAGAATTATATTGTTACAAGTGAACTGCCGCCGACACTAGTTAATTTGACCATAGGTAAGGGCACATGTATTTGAGAGATGATGGGTTCGAATCTCACATCAGATTAAAAAGAACCATCTTGTTATAAGTGAACTGCCGCCTACACTAGTTAATTTGACCATAGGTAAGGTCACATGTATTTGAGAGATGATGGGTTCGTATCTCACATCAGATTATACAGCACCGTCTCGTTACAAGTGAACTGCCACCCACGCTAGTTAATTTGACCATAGGTAAGGGCACATGTGTTAGAGAGATGATGGGTTCGAATCTCACATCAGATTATACAGCATCGCCTTGTTACAAGTGAATTGCCACCCACGCTAGTTAATTTGACCATAGGTAAGGGCACATGTGTTAGAGAGATGATGGGTTCGAATCTCACATCAGATTATACAGCATCGTCTTGTTACAAGTGAATTGCCACCAACGCTAGTTAATTTGACTATAGGTAAGGTCACATGTGTTAGAGAGATGATGGGTTCGAATCTCACATCAGATTATACAGCATCGTCTTGTTACAAGTGAATTGCCACCAACGCTAGTTAATTTGACTATAGGTAAGGTCACATGTGTTAGAGAGATGATGGGTTCGAATCTCACATCAGATTATACAGCATCGCCTTGTTACAAGTGAATTGCCACCCACGCTAGTTAATTTGACCATAGGTAAGGGCACATGTGTTAGAGAGATGATGGGTTCGAATCTCACATCAGATTATACAGCATCGCCTTGTTACAAGTGAATTGCCACCCACGCTAGTTAATTTGACCATAGGTAAGGGCACATGTGTTAGAGAGATGATGGGTTCGAATCTCACATCAGATTATACAGCATCGTCTTGTTACAAGTGAATTGCCACCAACGCTAGTTAATTTGACTATAGGTAAGGTCACATGTGTTAGAGAGATGATGGGTTCGAATCTCACATCAGATTATACAGCATCGTCTTGTTACAAGTGAATTGCCACCAACGCTAGTTAATTTGACTATAGGTAAGGTCACATGTGTTAGAGAGATGATGGGTTCGAATCTCACATCAGATTATACAGCATCGTCTTGTTACAAGTGAATTGCCACCAACGCTAGTTAATTTGACTATAGGTAAGGTCACATGTTTTAGAGAGATGATGGGTTCGAATCTCACATCAGATTATACAGCATCGCCTTGTTACAAGTGAATTGCCACCCACGCTAGTTAATTTGACCATAGGTAAGGTCACATGTTTTTGAGAGATGATGGGTTCGAATCTCACATCAGATTATACAACATCGTCTTGTTACAAGTGAATTGCCACCGACGCTAGTTAATTTGACCATAGGTAAGGCCACATGTTTTTGAGAGATGATGGGTTCGAATCTCACATCAGATTATACAGCACCGTCTTGTTACAAGTGAATTGCCACCGACGCTAGTTAATTTGACCATAGGTAAGGCCACATGTTTTTGAGAGATGATGGGTTCGAATCTCACATCAGATTATACAGCACCGTCTTGTTACAAGTGAATTGCCACCCACACTAGTTAATTTGACCATAGGTAAGGGCACATGTGTTAGAGAGATGATGGGTTCGAATCTCACATTAGATTATACAGCATCGTCTTGTTACAAGTGAATTGCCACCCACGCTAGTTAATTTGACCATAGGTAAGGGCACATGTATTTAAGAGATGATGTGTTTGAATCTCACATTAGATTATACAGCATCGTCTTGTTACAAGTGAACTGCCACCAACGCTAGTTAATTTGACCATAGGTAAGGGTACATGTGCTAGAGAGATGATGGGTTCGAATCTCACATTAGATTATACAGCATCGTCTTGTTACAAGTGAATTGCCACCGACGCTAGTTAATTTGACCATAGGTAAGGCCACATGTTTTTGAGAGATGATGGGTTCGAATCTCACATCAGATTATACAGCACCCTCTTGTTACAAGTGAATTGCCACCCACACTAGTTAATTTGACCATAGGTAAGGGCACATGTGTTAGAGAGATGATGGGTTCGAATCTCACATTAGATTATACAGCATCGTCTTGTTAAAAGTGAATTGCCACCCACGCTAGTTAATTTGACCATAGGTAAGGGCACATGTATTTAAGAGATGATGTGTTTGAATCTCACATTAGATTATACAGCATCGTCTTGTTACAAGTGAACTGCCACCAACGCTAGTTAATTTGACCATAGGTAAGGGCACATGTGCTAGAGAGATGATGGGTTCGAATCTCACATTAGATTATACAGCATCGTCTTGTTACAAGTGAATTGCCACCCACGCTAGTTAATTTGACCATAGGTAAGGGCACATGTATTTAAGAGATGATGTGTTTGAATCTCACATTAGATTATACAGCATCGTCTTGTTACAAGTGAACTGCCACCGACGCTAGTTAATTTGACTATAGGTAAGGGCACATGTGTTTGAGAGATGATGGGTTCGAATCTCACATCAGATTATACAGCATCGCCTTGTAACAAGTGAATTGCCACCCACGCTAGTTAATTTGACTATAGGTAAGGGCACATGTGTTTGAGAGATGATGGGTTCGAATCTCACATCAGATTATACAGCATCGCCTTGTAACAAGTGAATTGCCACCCACGCTAGTTAATTTGACTATAGGTAAGGACACATGTGTTACAGAGATGATGGGTTCGAATCTCACATCAGATTATACAGCATCGCCTTGTTACATGTGAATTGCCACCCACGCTAGTTAATTTGACCATAGGTAAGGCCACATGTTTTTGAGAGATGATGGGTTCGAATCTCACATCAGATTATACAGCACCGTCTCGTTACAAGTGAACTGCCACTGACACTAGTTAATTTGACCATAGGTAAGGTCACATGTGTTAGAGAGATGATGGGTTCGAATCTCACATCAGATTATACAGCACCGTCTTGTTACAAGTGAATTGCCACCGACACTAGTTAATTTGACCATAGGTAAGGGCACATGTGTTAGAGAGATGATGGGTTCGAATCTCACATCAGATTATACAGCACCGTCTTGTTACAAGTGAACTGCCACAGACACTAGTTAATTTGACCATAGGTAAGGGCACATGTGTTAGAGAGATGATGGGTTCGTATCTCACATCAGATTATACAGCATCGCCTTGTAACAAGTGAATTGCCACCGACACTAGTTAATTTGACCATAGGTAAGGTCACATGTTTTTGAGAGATGATGGGTTCGAATCTCACATCAGATTATACAGCATCGCCTTGTAACAAGTGAATTGCCACCGACACTAGTTAATTTGACCATAGGTAAGGTCACATGTATTTGAGAGATGATGGGTTCGAATCTCACATCAGATTATACAGCACCGTCTTGTTACAAGTGAATTGCCACCAACGCTAGTTAATTTGACCATAGGTAAGGGCACATGTGATAGAGAGATGATGAGTTCGAATCTCACATCAGATTATACAGCACCGTCTCGTTACAAGTGAATTGCCACCGACACTAGTTAATTTGACCATAGGTAAGGGCACATGTGTTAGAGAGATGATGGGTTCGTATCTCACATCAGATTATACAGCATCGCCTTGTTACAAGTGAATTGCCACCCACGCTAGTTAATTTGACCATAGGTAAGGGCACATGTGATAGAGAGATGATGGGTTCGAATCTCACATCAGATTATACAGCATCGTCTTGTTACAAGTGAATTGCCACCCACACTAGTTAATTTGACCATAGGTAAGGGCACATGTGTTAGAGAGATGATGGGTTCGAATCTCACATCAGATTATACAGCACCGTCTTGTTACAAGTGAACTGCCACAGACACTAGTTAATTTGACCATAGGTAAGGGCACATGTGTTAGAGAGATGATGGGTTCGAATCTCACATTAGATTATACAGCACCGTCTTGTTACAAGTGAATTGCCACCCACGCTAGTTAATTTGACCATAGGTAAGGGCACATGTGATAGAGAGATGATGGGTTCGAATCTCACATCAGATTATACAGCATCGCCTTGTAACAAGTGAATTGCCACCCACGCTAGTTAATTTGACTATAGGTAAGGGCACATGTGTTTGAGAGATGATGGGTTCGAATCTCACATCAGATTATACAGCATCGCCTTGTAACAAGTGAATTGCCACCCACGCTAGTTAATTTGACTATAGGTAAGGACACATGTGTTACAGAGATGATGGGTTCGAATCTCACATCAGATTATACAGCATCGCCTTGTTACATGTGAATTGCCACCCACGCTAGTTAATTTGACCATAGGTAAGGCCACATGTTTTTGAGAGATGATGGGTTCGAATCTCACATCAGATTATACAGCACCGTCTCGTTACAAGTGAACTGCCACTGACACTAGTTAATTTGACCATAGGTAAGGTCACATGTGTTAGAGAGATGATGGGTTCGAATCTCACATCAGATTATACAGCACCGTCTTGTTACAAGTGAATTGCCACCGACACTAGTTAATTTGACCATAGGTAAGGGCACATGTGTTAGAGAGATGATGGGTTCGAATCTCACATCAGATTATACAGCACCGTCTTGTTACAAGTGAACTGCCACAGACACTAGTTAATTTGACCATAGGTAAAGGCACATGTGATAGAGAGATGATGGGTTCGTATCTCACATCAGATTATACAGCACCGTCTCGTTACAAGTGAACTGCCACCGACACTAGTTAATTTGACCATAGGTAAGAGCACATGTGTTAGAGAGATGATGGGTTCGAATCTCACATTAGATTATACAGCATCGCCTTGTTACAAGTGAACTGCCACCCACGCTAGTTAATTTGACCATAGGTAAGGGCACATGTGTTAGAGAGATGATGGGTTCGTATCTCACATCAGATTATACAGCACCGTCTCGTTACAAGTGAACTGCCACCCACGCTAGTTAATTTGACCATAGGTAAGGGCACATGTGTTAGAGAGATGATGGGTTCGTATCTCACATCAGATTATACAGCACCGTCTTGTTACAAGTGAACTGCCACCCACGCTAGTTAATTTGACCATAGGTAAGAGCACATGTGTTAGAGAGATGATGGGTTCGTATCTCACATCAGATTATACAGCACCGTCTCGTTACAAGTGAACTGCCACCCACGCTAGTTAATTTGACCATAGGTAAGGCCACATGTTTTTGAGAGATGATGGGTTCGTATCTCACATCAGATTATACAGCATCGTCTTGTTACAAGTGAATTGCCACCCACGCTAGTTAATTTGACCATAGGTAAGAGCACATGTGTTAGAGAGATGATGGGTTCGAATCTCACATTAGATTATACAGCATCGCCTTGTTACAAGTGAACTGCCACCGACACTAGTTAATTTGACCATAGGTAAGGTCACATGTTTTAGAGAGATGATGGGTTCGAATCTCACATCAGATTATACAGCATCGCCTTGTTACAAGTGAATTGCCACCCACGCTAGTTAATTTGACCATAGGTAAGGGCACATGTATTTGAGAGATGATGGGTTCGAATCTCACATTAGATTATACAGCATCGTCTTGTTACAAGTGAATTGCCACCCACGCTAGTTAATTTGACCATAGGTAAGGGCACATGTGATAGAGAGATGATGGGTTCGAATCTCACATCAGATTATACAGCACCGTCTCGTTACAAGTGAATTGCCACCCACGCTAGTTAATTTGACCATAGGTAAGGACACATGTGTTACAGAGATGATGGGTTCGAATCTCACATCAGATTATACAGCATCGCCTTGTTACATGTGAATTGCCACCCACGCTAGTTAATTTGACCATAGGTAAGGGCACATGTGTTAGAGAGATGATGGGTTCGAATCTCACATCAGATTATACAGCATCGCCTTGTTACATGTGAATTGCCACCCACGCTAGTTAATTTGACCATAGGTAAGGGCACATGTGTTAGAGAGATGATGGGTTCGAATCTCACATCAGATTATACAGCATCGCCTTGTTACATGTGAATTGCCACCCACGCTAGTTAATTTGACCATAGGTAAGGGCACATGTGATAGAGAGATGATGGGTTCGTATCTCACATCAGATTATACAGCACCGTCTCGTTACAAGTGAACTGCCACCGACACTAGTTAATTTGACCATAGGTAAGGGCACATGTATTTGAGAGATGATGGGTTCGAATCTCACATCAGATTATACAGCACCGTCTTGTTACAAGTGAACTGCCACCGACACTAGTTAATTTTACCATAGGTAAGGGCACATGTGTTAGAGAGATGATGGGTTCGAATCTCACATTAGATTATACAGCACCATCTTGTTACAAGTGAATTGCCACCCACGCTAGTTAATTTGACCATAGGTAAGAGCACATGTGCTAGAGAGATGATGGGTTCGAATCTCACATTAGATTATACAGCATCGTCTTGTTACAAGTGAATTGCCACCCACGCTAGTTAATTTGACCATAGGTAAGAGCACATGTGATAGAGAGATGATGGGTTCGAATCTCACATCAGATTATACAGCACCGTCTTGTTACAAGTGAATTGCCACCCACACTAGTTAATTTGACCATAGGTAAGGGCACATGTGTTACAGAGATGATGGGTTCGTATCTCACATCAGATTATACAGCACCGTCTTGTTACAAGTGAATTGCCACCCACGCTAGTTAATTTGACCATAGGTAAGGGCACATGTGTTACAGAGATGATGGGTTCGAATCTCACATTAGATTATACAGCATCGTCTTGTTACAAGTGAATTGCCACCCACGCTAGTTAATTTGACCATAGGTAAGGGCACATGTGTTACAGAGATGATGGGTTCGTATCTCACATCAGATTATACAGCACCGTCTTGTTACAAGTGAATTGCCACCCACGCTAGTTAATTTGACCATAGGTAAGGGCACATGTGATAGAGAGATGATGGGTTCGAATCTCACATCAGATTATACAGCACCGTCTTGTTACAAGTGAATTGCCACCCACACTAGTTAATTTGACCATAGGTAAGGTCACATGTATTTGAGAGATGATGGGTTCGAATCTCACATCAGATTATACAGCACCGTCTTGTTACAAGTGAATTGCCACCCACGCTAGTTAATTTGACCATAGGTAAGGGCACATGTATTTGAGAGATGATGGGTTCGAATCTCACATTAGATTATACAGCATCGTCTTGTTACAAGTGAATTGCCACCCACGCTAGTTAATTTGACCATAGGTAAGGGCACATGTGTTACAGAGATGATGGGTTCGAATCTCACATCAGATTATACAGCACCGTCTTGTTACAAGTGAACTGCCACAGACACTAGTTAATTTTACCATAGGTAAGGTCACATGTGCTAGAGAGATGATGGGTTCGTATCTCACATCAGATTATACAGCACCGTCTCGTTACAAGTGAACTGCCACCGACACTAGTTAATTTGACCATAGGTAAGGGCACATGTGTTAGAGAGATGATGGGTTCGTATCTCACATCAGATTATACAGCACCGTCTTGTTACAAGTGAATTGCCACCGACACTAGTTAATTTGACCATAGGTAAGAGCACATGTGTTAGAGAGATGATGGGTTCGTATCTCACATTAGATTATACAGCATCGTCTTGTTACAAGTGAATTGCCACCCACGCTAGTTAATTTGACCATAGGTAAGGGCACATGTGATAGAGAGATGATGGGTTCGAATCTCACATCAGATTATACAGCACCGTCTTGTTACAAGTGAATTGCCACCCACGCTAGTTAATTTGACCATAGGTAAGGGCACATGTGTTTGAGAGATGATGGGTTCGAATCTCACATCAGATTATACAGCACCGTCTCGTTACAAGTGAATTGCCACCCACGCTAGTTAATTTGACCATAGGTAAGGGCACATGTGATAGAGAGATGATGGGTTCGAATCTCACATCAGATTATACAGCATCGTCTTGTTACAAGTGAATTGCCACCCACGCTAGTTAATTTGACCATAGGTAAGGTCACATGTATTTGAGAGATGATGGGTTCGAATCTCACATCAGATTATACAGCACCGTCTTGTTACAAGTGAATTTCCACCCACGCTAGTTAATTTGACCATAGGTAAGGGCACATGTATTTGAGAGATGATGGGTTCGAATCTCACATCAGATTATACAGCACCGTCTCGTTACAAGTGAACTGCCACCGACGCTAGTTAATTTGACCATAGGTAAGGGCACATGTGCTAGAGAGATGATGGGTTCGAATCTCACATTAGATTATACAGCACCGTCTTGTTACAAGTGAATTGCCACCCACACTAGTTAATTTGACCATAGGTAAGGTCACATGTATTTGAGAGATGATGGGTTCGAATCTCACATTAGATTATACAGCATCGCCTTGTTACAAGTGAATTGCCACCGACGCTAGTTAATTTGACCATAGGTAAGGTCACATGTGTTAGAGAGATGATGGGTTCGAATCTCACATTAGATTATACAGCATCGCCTTGTTACAAGTGAATTGCCACCGACGCTAGTTAATTTGACCATAGGTAAGGTCACATGTGTTAGAGAGATGATGGGTTCGAATCTCACATTAGATTATACAGCATCGTCTTGTTACAAGTGAATTGCCACCCACGCTAGTTAATTTGACCATAGGTAAGGGCACATGTATTTGAGAGATGATGGGTTCGAATCTCACATCAGATTATACAGCACCGTCTCGTTACAAGTGAATTGCCACCCACGCTAGTTAATTTGACCATAAGTAAGGGCACATGTGTTAGAGAGATGATGGGTTTGAATCTCACATTAGATTATACAGCACCGACGCTAGTTAATTTGACCGTAGGTAAGGGCACATGTGTTAGATAGATGATGGGTTCGTATCTCACATCAGATTATACAGCACTGTCTTGTTACAAGTGAACTGCTGCTGACACTAGTTAATTTGACCATAGGTAAGGGCACATGTTAGAGAGATGATGGGTTCGAATCTCACATCAGATTATACAGCACCGTCTCGTTACAAGTGAATTGCCACCCACGCTAGTTAATTTGACCATAGGTAAGGGCACATGTGATAGAGAGATGATAGGTTCGAATCTCACATCAAATTATACAGCACGGTCTTGTTACAAGTGAATTGCCACCCACGCTAGTTAATTTGACCATAGGTAAGGTCACATGTGTTAGAGAGATGATGGGTTCGAATCTCACATTAGATTATACAGCATCGCCTTGTTACAAGTGAATTGCCACCGACGCTAGTTAATTTGACCATAGGTAAGGTCACATGTGTTAGAGAGATGATGGGTTCGAATCTCACATTAGATTATACAGCATCGCCTTGTTACAAGTGAATTGCCACCGACGCTAGTTAAATTGACCATAGGTAAGGTCACATGTGTTAGAGAGATGATGGGTTCGAATCTCACATCAAATTAGTTAGCATCATCTTGTTACAAGTGAACTGCAGTCGACACTAGTTAATTTGACCATAGGTAAGGGCACATGTGTTTGAGAGATAATGGGTTCGAATCTCACATTAGATTATACAGCACCGTCTTGTTACAAGTGAATTGCCACCAACGCTAGTTAATTTGACCATAGGTAAGATCACATGTGTTTGAGAGATAATGGGTTCGAATCTCACATTAGATTATACAGCACCGTCTTGTAACAAGTGAATTACCACCCACGCTAGTTAATTTGACCATAGGTAAGGTCACATGTATTTGAGAGATGATGGGTTCGAATCTCACATCAGATTATACAGCACGGTCTTGTTACAAGTGAACTGCCACCCACGCTAGTGAATTTGACCATAGGTAAGGGCACATGTGTTTGAGAGATGATGAGTTCGAATCGCACATCGGATTATACAGCACCGTCTTGTTACAAGTGAATTGCCACCGACGCTAGTTAATTTGACCATAGGTAAGGTCACATGTATTTGAGAGATGATGGGTTCGAATCTCACATCAGATTATACAGCACCGTCTTGTTACAAGTGAACTACCACTGACGCTAGTTAATTTGACCATAGGTAAAGGCACATGTATTTGAGAGATGATGGGTTCGAATCTCTAATCAGATTATACAGCACCGTCTTGGTACAGGTGAACTGCCACCGAAACTAGTTAATTTGACCATAGGTAAAGGCACATGTATTTGAGAGATGATGGGTTCGAATCTCTAATCAGATTATACAGCACCGTCTTGGTACAGGTGAACTGCCACCCACGCTAGTTAATTTGACCATAGGTAAGAGCACATGTGTTAGAGAGATGATGGGTTCGAATCTCACATCAGATTATACAGCACCGTCTTGTTACAAGTGAACTGCCACCGACACTAGTTAATTTGACCATAGGTAAGGGCACATGTGATAGAGAGATGATGGGTTCGTATCTCACATCAGATTATACAGCACCGTCTCGTTACAAGTGAATTGCCACCCACGCTAGTGAATTTGACCATAGGTAAGGGCACATGTGTTTGAGAGATGATGAGTTCGAATCGCACATCAGATTATACAGCACCGTCTTGTTACAAGTGAATTGCCACCGACGCTAGTTAATTTTACCATAGGTAAGGTCACATGTGCTAGAGAGATGATGGGTTCGAATCTCACATCAGATTATACAGCACCGTCTCGTTACAAGTGAACTGCCACCGACACTAGTTAATTTGACCATAGGTAAATAGCACAGGTTCACAGATTTTTACGGTGGGTGATATAAAACTGGTTGATATGTTTTATTTGTTATTAAAGAGATGGAAAGAATGCACACAATTCTCCTGTATTCTGGAAAAACTTAGTAAATCTGTTGAACACAAATTTGAGAAAACAAGAGGAAAACTGTTTCCATATTTATTCCAGACTAGGTTTTTTTAGATGAAAAACTGCCGACAGGAAGAGTTCACACACTTTAACTCGATAAACTGAAGGGGAAAAACCTATTAAGTCCAAATATGGGTCTAACTCAATTTTTACCAAAATTTGGACTTACAAGGTTTATCCAGAATACAGGAGAATTGTTAATTTGAATTGCCAGCGAATCTAGTTAACACTTTCCACGCGGCTATTAGTTTTACCATATACAAAACAGATTTTTCAGAAACCTTTCCCAATTTTTAATGTCTATCTCAAGGAACTGAACCAATACTAGGCATGTTTGTACTTATTTCAATGCATTTCTCATGGTGATTCCAAATTTGGTAATGAAATTCAATAATTATGACATTTTTAAAACATTTTGTGAACATTTAGAATGTCGTCTGCAGCCGCCAGCCGCATGGAAAGCGTTAATATGACCATACGTAAGGGTTCATGGCATAGGAACTGTCTTTTACTACTGTCACAATTATAAATAAACTTGGGAATTGAATGTGCTTAACTTAACATCTATTATTTTGTTCCTTTTTTCAGCTGAGGGCAGAGCCAAATTTCATGTACCGCAAGAGTTTGAGGTAAGCAGTATAGTAAAAATACAGTGAATCCATTCAAAAGGAATAGCACAAGGTCTATAACCCCCATGCGAACTATCTGCTGATTGGTCAGAAAGATGGATACATCATTTATTGCACCAATGAGAGACATCGTTAGAATAATTGTATCCCTGGTAAAGATTGGAGTGAAATATTTTAGAAGCAGTATTTCAATTGGTTATTGAAATGAGTTTATATTGAAATTAACCAATCATAAACATTGTTGAATAGGCAAGTAGTGCCCAGGGGTATAATGAATCATAGTATATTAAGTGTTTGCTCATTATAGAATCTATACCATATGTTCAACTAGATAATTTTTCTTGGTGAGGAAATCTAGGAAGAAGCTTCTACTATATTTATTATTAAGGGTAGTGCCATATACAGGGTGGCCCGAAATTTCAGACATCTATGTTTAGTGTTATAAAATGAGGGACGGAATCATACAAACGCTGTATTTGAAAAGCTATGACTTATGGATTTTTTACACCAAGCATTATATATTTTTTGAAATGTTGAAATGTTGAAATATTTTTAGGACAAAAAACCTTTTTTTCTTTGTGTTTTTTCATTTTTTCCTTTTTTTCTTCCATTTCCCCCAAAATCAGGTAAATAGGCTCCAACTTTTAGGTCTGAATTGAAAGAAGAAAAATCCGCAGACCGCATTAGATCATCTGAGACAAAGTGTGTTTTTGTGGCCTTGCATACATACATACAAATATACATATCTATACATATGAGGATTTATAGGGCGCCTAATCATGAATATCTAGGCGCCATTACAAGAATAAGAAGCCACAAACAGGCAAAAGAAACAAAAACAAAATACAAGCAAAATTACTGATAAGGGTATAGGTGAGATTTCAACGACTTTTTGAAACTGTGAATGGTTGGTGCCTCACAGATGGATATGGGCAGTGTGTTCCAGGTGAGTGGACCGGCGACTGAAAAGGCATGATCACCAACTGTTTTGGATGTTCTGGAAATGTGGAGTTTAGTAGCGTCCATAGCAGATCTAAGAATACGAATGCCGGTGACAGTAGAAGAGTGAAAAGAAATTGGCTTAAACAAAGCCATGTTTACTGGTGATGTGATGTTGATCTGTTGAAAGTCAATATGTTTTATTATTTACTGTTTTGTGCAGGCCACCTTGACTTTGATGGGTGATGACCCCACCATACCATGGAGGCTACTCAATATTGATATACTCGTCAATGATCCGGACACAGGGAGTAAGTATTGATTTATTGATTTTTGGTGTGTAAAATCATAATTTGGGAATAAACAAATCTTTGATAATTATAATTGGATATCAAAAGGAGCAATGATGGGGCCTGGATTTCAATGTGTTAACCTCCTTATTTATTGCACCATGAGAGACATTGTTAGAATAATTGTATCCCTGATAAAGATGGGAGTGAAACATTTTACAAGCTGCATTTGAATTGGCTATTCATATGAGTACATCTTGTAATAAACCAATCGGAACCACTGTAAGATAGACAGGTAGACCCCAGGGGTTAAAGGTGTGCAATACAAAGTGGAGGACACAATATAATATTATGAATGTTGATGGTGATTCTCACTAGTCCAGATAAGTCTTATGATGTAATACATCTTTGGCTTATTCAAACCTGTGGCCATTTCCATTGAACTATTTAAAAAGAAAAGTCAATCGAGTGTCATACAAATCCAAAACACACTTAAAGGTGTATGTTGAAAGCATTTTGGCTTTTTTTTTGCCGATCAACATATTTTGATATCAGTCAGAAGAAACCCCATATTTTTCTCTCATTATTTCTGTAAAATATTTGGCACAAGATATGTTCCACTTAGACGTTATATGCCAAAATGCAGTGAATTACTGCCATAGGTGGTTAACCACCAGGCCAGATGGGAAAATTTCATGTCACTTGTGCTTCTAAAATAAGAACCATTCTAGTTATGTAACTCAAATTTTGGAATACAGCTATTTTAAGGACGACCCCTCATGTAGAAAAGAAAACATATAGTTGACAATCGGGCCAGCAATCGGAACACATACTTTTAAATCTAAATGCCAGTACATGTATACCCTCCTATATGCAGCAAGCAATTACATTTAAATGACATACAAGTAGCCATGTCGATGCATTTCAGAATAGAAGACTTATCATTGATATTTCTTTATCAAGGAAATGGCAAAGAGGGGCAATTATTAGTGTTTCTAATATATTGTTTCAGTTAGTATAATCGGATTTATAAATGAATGAATGAATGAATGCATGATAATATAGATGATAGATTTTATATTAATTATAGTTCAATGAGTTCTAAATTGGTGAGAAATATGCAGTGTTTAATTATCTCTCAGCACACAAAAGTAATCCAAGCGTATGCTCACGATTTTGGCCATAAGCATGCAATTTTGGCCGAACACATGCGTCACGTAATTGATTCGCTTGTTGCGTCTATGTATGCCTACACCCTTCTGTATTAATTTGCTGCTGTAGGGGGCTCGTTGATCAAACTATAGTGATTTTGTTCATTCAAATGTTTCTGATAAATTTATTGAACTTAATTTTGAATTTGTCAATTACCCCATGTCTTATAGATGAGGTGACCGTTGTTTACATTTAGGACGCCCTCTGTTGATTTGAGACAAAACACACCGGGCAAGAGTTCCTATAGTTTACATAGGCCAGATCAGGTTTTCTAACTAGATTGCGGTGTCACAGCAAATTGTTATCAAAACTGTCTTTAAACTTGCTTAGGAATGCTATAAGCTATCGCATTTCACACAAAAAATTATAAATAAATGAGTTTTACAATTCATTAGAAAGAAATTTCATGTTGTCTTCATTAACTTTACTGTATATTCTGCCTGGAGGGAATCAACAGAGGGTGTCCCATTTGTAAATACATGACGTCACCGGTCACACCATCTATAGCTTTTGATTTCTAAATTCAAAACTGTTGTTATGATTTATTTTGTCCACAGATGGGAAGGCTTTAGTACACAGTATGCAGGTAAGGCCCAAATCTTTTTGTTGTTGTATTGAAGTAACCCGCCCGACCCTATACTCCCTGTCATAGTCCCTTGGGCATAATTCGCATTATTTTACGCGAGCTTATTCTGTTGTTGTTTGCGGGGCGCTGCTTCAAAATGCTTGACAGGCGCGAACAACGTGTGACGATTTCACAATTGACCAATTAGGATGCGCGATTATTTGTTTAAAGGGACTGGTACGCATTATGGCAGGGAGTATAATTTACCCCCGACCCTGACTTCGTCTCTTTTTGGCAGAAGAAGAAGAAAAAAAGAAGAAAAAAAAAGAAAAAAAAATCTTTGGTGTTTCTCATCAAAAAAGGAAAGCAAATGTGACAATTGCAAACGGCCTCGTGATATTTTGTGAGATGAAATTTAGTAATGTGAAATTTGCCTGTTTGTCAATTGACTATATTCTATTTCACACAAACATGATTTGTTGTTGTTGTCGGGGCTGCATCAAATGCATGATATGTGTGAACAACTTTGCATGCATGGGTGTGGTGATTTCAAGGTTTGACCAATCAGGATGCACAGTCATTTTTTGAAAGCTTCCGGTACACATTTGGTGTCTACAAACGTACGCACACATTGGTAGAATTCTGTTCATAGCATTATGACGCCGACTATATTTTCTACTTACTTTTCACGATATGGTTGCTTAATTAGGGATCCCACATGAAATTACCTCGACTCACACCATATTAGCCATCTTTACCAAACACACATTTGAACATTATTGTGACTTTTTTATCGGAATTATAAAAGAAAGAAATAGCATTTTGTTTCAAACTAAGGCCTAAAAAAAAAGAAGGTTTGATTGGCGTAACCTGACCGACCCTAAATACATTGCCGACCCTGAATATTTTTTATTATTTTGAGGGGGAAAAATTTTAAGTTTTTGACTGTTTGCTTTCATTTTCGGCTATTTTAAGTCCCCATCGAAATGATATATTGTTGAACACAACGATACATTTTTGACCGGCAATTAGATACGCATTTGTGTGTACTGCTGTCTTTTAAGTGTTCAAAAGTAGGTGATTTAAAAAAAATTAAAAAAAATCCCGACCGACCTACCCTATTTGTTTTGGTCATGTTACGCCAATCAAACCTTTTTTTTTTTAGGCCTAATGTTAAGCCTGTGTGTTTTTACCCATTCTAACTTGCTATTTTTCTTTCAATCCATTCTCCTTTAACAGGTTAACTACATCCATCAGCTTGTCCAGTCACGTCTGTTTAGCGATGAGAAGCCACTCACGGACATGTACAACTGCCTACGTATCCTTTTTTATGTTGACTAAAAAATAAAAAAATAAAATAATAATAAGCATTTATGAAGCACATTAAACAAGTGGTACCTATACACAAAAGGGAAAAATATTTGTAAATGCATAAATAAATTGAATCTTAAGTAAGGTGTCCCAGAATAATTGATACAATGTTTGAAAAGAATATGGCAACATGGGTATCTTTCTCACCCAATTGCAAACAGTTCATCATGCTACAGTAACAGACATGTCAAACTGTGTAAACACCCATTGGAATGGTTCAAAAAAGGATTCAGTTTAGAAAACTGGTCACATTTTGCTTATTTTTTGGTTGATTTCTTTCGTTTTTTCCAGGAATTGAAGTGATTTAGATATGCTTTTGTTTGGCCTAAGTCAAAATGTATGTACTGTGTAAACCCAGAAACAATTTCTCTAGTAATCTTACTGTGAACTGGAAATGAACCACCAACCGGCATTGTCAAGTTTGGCTTTAATAACCCTTACAGCCCTGAACACCTTGAAATCCCATTATGCTATGCTGGCATCATGTGTCGTCTCAGTCTATCTCGCTAGGCGCTGACGGCGTGTGATAAATGCGCATAGAATTGTTAATTGCGGGCGCGTGACCCCTTGGTCGAGTGGACTAAGACACGGTCATCCATGCTGGAGGACCCGGGATCGAATCCCGTCTTCAGCAAATCCAGGTTTTCCCTGCTATATTTTGCCCATTTCCATCCCCGGATCTTTTTTCAACATTTCCATCCCATAAGTGTTAGGGTTAAGTCTAAGGTTTCAGAAAAAACCTAGAGTTTCTGATTGTTTAGAGAGGTCATGTATTCAACATGTTAAACATAAAATCATAAACCTTAGGCCAAATTAAATTAATTGTTTGTCTCAAAGCTCCCGCGCGCGTTAGTTTATTGGTGCGCATTAGAAAAACAAAAATCTGATTTTGTTTGTTTGTTTATTTGTTTATTTTTTAAATTTTTTTCCAAAAAAAAAAAAAAAAAGCCACAAAATTTCACAGATTTTTCAGATTTTCATTGATCAGATCATCTTAAATACAAAAGTTCACTTTTATAAGGATTTCAATATTTTATATTAAAAAAAACAAAACAAAAACTTGAAAACCCCCCCCGCATTCCGCATTAGTTTTACAACAGGAGAGGAGCTTTGAGACAAACAATTAATTTAATTTGGCCTTACATATCCCTGTATAATTTTAAACCTCTTGAACGCTTATTATTCCCAGTGGCGTGCGCAAAGGGGCCGCGTCCCCCCCACTATTGAGTCAGTCGGGGGAAACTTAGGCCATTCGGGGGAATTGAGAAGGAGGCTAGGTCAGTGGCATCATGGAATTATGATAGTCAAAAACACAGATGAGCGCGCATATGTCTTACCAAAATGCAATATTCTTTGGTTCAAACTTGTTTAGAGCCAAAATGTAGCTCAATCGTGCAAAACGAAGGTGTAAATTTTCGCACGCTACGCGCGCAGTTCTTTACTAAAATAGTCTGGGAAAATTTCATTTATGGCCAGGTGGCCCCCCACTCACAATATCCTGCGCACGCCACTGATTATTCCTGCAAGAAATCACTTTCTTTAACTCACCCCAAAACTTCAGATGTATTCTGCCAGTCTTTACAACTAGAAGTGCTCAACTCACAAGCGCAGAGGTTGATTAGAGAACGATGGGGAGAACATGTGATGATTGAGAAATATATGGCTGGGCAGTGTCTTAAATTGGCTTATTGGAGGTAAGTGTATGATTAAGAAAACATGTGATGATTGAGAAATATATGGCTGGGCAGTGTCTTAAATTGGCTTATTGGAGGTAGGTGTATGATTAAGAAAACATGTGATGATTGAGAAATATATGGCTGGGCAGTGTCTTAAATTGGCTTATTGGAGGTAAGTGTATGATTAAGAAAACATGTGATGATTGAGAAATATATGGAAACAGTGTCTTAAATTGGCTTATTGGAGGTAAGTGTATGATTAAGAAAACATGTGATGATTGAGAAATATATGGCTGGGCAGTGTCTTAAATTGGCTTATTGGAGGTAAGTGTATGATTAAGAAAACATGTGATGATTGAGAAATATATGGCTGGGCAGTGTCTTAAATTGGCTTATTGGAGGTAAGTGTATGATTAAGAAAACATGTGATGATTGAGAAATATATGGCTGGGCAGTGTCTTAAATTGGCTTATTGGAGGTAAGTGTATGATTAAGAAAACATGTGATGATTGAGAAATATATGGCTGGGCAGTGTCTTAAATTGGCTTATTGGAGGTAAGTGTATGATTAAGAAAACATGTGATGATTGAGAAATATATGGCTGGGCAGTGTCTTAAATTGGCTTATTGGAGGTAGGTGTATGATTAAGAAAACATGTGATGATTGAGAAATATATGGCTGGGCAGTGTCTTAAATTGGCTTATTGGAGGTAAGTGTATGATTAAGAAAACATGTGATGATTGAGAAATATATGGAAACAGTGTCTTAAATTGGCTTATTGGAGGTAAGTGTATGATTAAGAAAACATGTGATGATTGAGAAATATATGGCTGGGCAGTGTCTTAAATTGGCTTATTGGAGGTAAGTGTATGATTAAGAAAACATGTGATGATTGAGAAATATATGGCTGGGCAGTGTCTTAAATTGGCTTATTGGAGGTAGGTGTATGATTAAGAAAACATGTGATGATTGAGAAATATATGGCTGGGCAGTGTCTTAAATTGGCTTATTGGAGGTAAGTGTATGATTAAGAAAACATGTGATGATTGAGAAATATATGGAAACAGTGTCTTAAATTGGCTTATTGGAGGTAAGTGTATGATTAAGAAAACATGTGATGATTGAGAAATATATGGCTGGGCAGTGTCTTAAATTGGCTTATTGGAGGTAAGTGTATGATTAAGAAAACATGTGATGATTGAGAAATATATGGCTGGGCAGTGTCTTAAATTGGCTTATTGGAGGTAAGTGTATGATTAAGAAAACATGTGATGATTGAGAAATATATGGCTGGGCAGTGTCTTAAATTGGCTTATTGGAGGTAAGTGTATGATTAAGAAAACATGTGATGATTGAGAAATATATGGCTGGGCAGTGTCTTAAATTGGCTTATTGGAGGTAGGTGTATGATTAAGAAAACATGTGATGATTGAGAAATATATGGCTGGGCAGTGTCTTAAATTGGCTTATTGGAGGTAAGTGTATGATTAAGAAAACATGTGATGATTGAGAAATATATGGAAACAGTGTCTTAAATTGGCTTATTGGAGGTAAGTGTATGATTAAGAAAACATGTGATGATTGAGAAATATATGGCTGGGCAGTGTCTTAAATTGGCTTATTGGAGGTAAGTGTATGATTAAGAAAACATGTGATGATTGAGAAATATATGGCTGGGCAGTGTCTTAAATTGGCTTATTGGAGGTAAGTGTATGATTAAGAAAACATGTGATGATTGAGAAATATATGGCTGGGCAGTGTCTTAAATTGGCTTATTGGAGGTAAGTGTATGATTAAGAGAACGTGTGATGATTGAGAAATATATGGCTGGGCAGTGTCTTAAATTGGCTTATTGGAGGTAAGTGTATGATTAAGAAAACATGTGATGATTGAGAAATATATGGCTGGGCAGTGTCTTAAATTGGCTTATTGGAGGTAAGTGTATGATTAAGAAAACATGTGATGATTGAGAAATATATGGCTGGGCAGTGTCTTAAATTGGCTTATTGGAGGTATGTGTATGATTAAGAAAACATGTGATGATTGAGAAATATATGGCTGGGCAGTGTCTTAAATTGGCTTATTGGAGGTATGTGTATGATTAAGAAAACATGTGATGATTGAGAAATATATGGCTGGGCAGTGTCTTAAATTGGCTTATTGGAGGTAAGTGTATGATTAAGAAAACATGTGATGATTGAGAAATATATGGCTGGGCAGTGTCTTAAATTGGCTTATTGGAGGTAAGTGTATGATTAAGAAAACATGTGATGATTGAGAAATATATGGCTGGGCAGTGTCTTAAATTGGCTTATTGGAGGTAAGTGTATGATTAAGAAAACATGTGATGATTGAGAAATATATGGCTGGGCAGTGTCTTAAATTGGCTTATTGGAGGTAAGTGTATGATTAAGAAAACATGTGATGATTGAGAAATATATGGCTGGGCAGTGTCTTAAATTGGCTTATTGGAGGTATGTGTATGATTAAGAAAACATGTGATGATTGAGAAATATATGGCTGGGCAGTGTCTTAAATTGGCTTATTGGAGGTATGTGTATGATTAAGAAAACATGTGATGATTGAGAAATATATGGCTGGGCAGTGTCTTAAATTGGCTTATTGGAGGTAAGTGTATGATTAAGAAAACATGTGATGATTGAGAAATATATGGCTGGGCAGTGTCTTAAATTGGCTTATTGGAGGTAAGTGTATGATTAAGAAAACATGTGATGATTGAGAAATATATGGCTGGGCAGTGTCTTAAATTGGCTTATTGGAGGTAAGTGTATGATTAAGAGAACGTGTGATGATTGAGAAATATATGGCTGGGCAGTGTCTTAAATTGGCTTATTGGAGGTAAGTGTATGATTAAGAAAACATGTGATGATTGAGAAATATATGGCTGGGCAGTGTCTTAAATTGGCTTATTGGAGGTAAGTGTATGATTAAGAAAACATGTGATGATTGAGAAATATATGGCTGGGCAGTGTCTTAAATTGGCTTATTGGAGGTAAGTGTATGATTAAGAAAACATGTGATGATTGAGAAATATATGGCTGGGCAGTGTCTTAAATTGGCTTATTGGAGGTAAGTGTATGATTAAGAAAACATGTGATGATTGAGAAATATATGGCTGGGCAGTGTCTTAAATTGGCTTATTGGAGGTAAGTGTATGATTAAGAGAACGTGTGATGATTGAGAAATATATGGCTGGGCAGTGTCTTAAATTGGCTTATTGGAGGTAAGTGTATGATTAAGAAAACATGTGATGATTGAGAAATATATGGCTGGGCAGTGTCTTAAATTGGCTTATTGGAGGTAAGTGTATGATTAAGAAAACATGTGATGATTGAGAAATATATGGCTGGGCAGTGTCTTAAATTGGCTTATTGGAGGTATGTGTATGATTAAGAAAACATGTGATGATTGAGAAATATATGGCTGGGCAGTGTCTTAAATTGGCTTATTGGAGGTATGTGTATGATTAAGAAAACATGTGATGATTGAGAAATATATGGCTGGGCAGTGTCTTAAATTGGCTTATTGGAGGTAAGTGTATGATTAAGAAAACATGTGATGATTGAGAAATATATGGCTGGGCAGTGTCTTAAATTGGCTTATTGGAGGTAAGTGTATGATTAAGAAAACATGTGATGATTGAGAAATATATGGCTGGGCAGTGTCTTAAATTGGCTTATTGGAGGTAAGTGTATGATTAAGAAAACATGTGATGATTGAGAAATATATGGCTGGGCAGTGTCTTAAATTGGCTTATTGGAGGTAAGTGTATGATTAAGAAAACATGTGATGATTGAGAAATATATGGCTGGGCAGTGTCTTAAATTGGCTTATTGGAGGTATGTGTATGATTAAGAAAACATGTGATGATTGAGAAATATATGGCTGGGCAGTGTCTTAAATTGGCTTATTGGAGGTATGTGTATGATTAAGAAAACATGTGATGATTGAGAAATATATGGCTGGGCAGTGTCTTAAATTGGCTTATTGGAGGTAAGTGTATGATTAAGAAAACATGTGATGATTGAGAAATATATGGCTGGGCAGTGTCTTAAATTGGCTTATTGGAGGTAAGTGTATGATTAAGAAAACATGTGATGATTGAGAAATATATGGCTGGGCAGTGTCTTAAATTGGCTTATTGGAGGTAAGTGTATGATTAAGAGAACATGTGATGATTGAGAAATATATGGCTGGGCAGTGTCTTAAATTGGCTTATTGGAGGTAAGTGTATGATTAAGAAAACATGTGATGATTGAGAAATATATGGCTGGGCAGTGTCTTAAATTGGCTTATTGGAGGTAAGTGTATGATTAAGAAAACATGTGATGATTGAGAAATATATGGCTGGGCAGTGTCTTAAATTGGCTTATTGGAGGTAAGTGTATGATTAAGAAAACATGTGATGATTGAGAAATATATGGCTGGGCAGTGTCTTAAATTGGCTTATTGGAGGTAAGTGTATGATTAAGAAAACATGTGATGATTGAGAAATATATGGCTGGGCAGTGTCTTAAATTGGCTTATTGGAGGTAAGTGTATGATTAAGAAAACATGTGATGATTGAGAAATATATGGCTGGGCAGTGTCTTAAATTGGCTTATTGGAGGTAAGTGTATGATTAAGAAAACATGTGATGATTGAGAAATATATGGCTGGGCAGTGTCTTAAATTGGCTTATTGGAGGTAAGTGTATGATTAAGAAAACATGTGATGATTGAGAAATATATGGCTGGGCAGTGTCTTAAATTGGCTTATTGGAGGTAAGTGTATGATTAAGAAAACATGTGATGATTGAGAAATATATGGCTGGGCAGTGTCTTAAATTGGCTTATTGGAGGTAAGTGTATGATTAAGAAAACATGTGATGATTGAGAAATATATGGCTGGGCAGTGTCTTAAATTGGCTTATTGGAGGTAAGTGTATGATTAAGAAAACATGTGATGATTGAGAAATATATGGCTGGGCAGTGTCTTAAATTGGCTTATTGGAGGTAAGTGTATGATTAAGAAAACATGTGATGATTGAGAAATATATGGCTGGGCAGTGTCTTAAATTGGCTTATTGGAGGTAGGTGTATGATTAAGAAAACATGTGATGATTGAGAAATATATGGCTGGGCAGTGTCTTAAATTGGCTTATTGGAGGTAAGTGTATGATTAAGAAAACATGTGATGATTGAGAAATATATGGCTGGGCAGTGTCTTAAATTGGCTTATTGGAGGTAAGTGTATG